>BRKX01000009.1:2500-5000 GCA_026008535.1 Perilla frutescens | reverse complement strand
AAAACATGCGTACCTTTAGGCTGTTGCGTGAGTAACGAGCTGAGGGCTTTATATATAATATCACACAAGAATTTACGACTCGTAAATGAAAAATGACCCAACAGGGTCTGCAGAGTTGCAAACCTGCTCTGATACCACTTTGTAGCGCCCCGGTCCCGAAAGGACCGTGGAAATGGACGCCACGGGGGTGGGAATTAAGAAGCGGGAAAGAAATGGGGTAATTAAATTAATGACGGGGTGTTAATCCAAAAGGATTAATGTTTGGAATAAAATTTAACAATCGAGTATGCCAAAGATAGGTTATGCCTTCCGAAAAATTAGGCAGCATAACCTCTGTAAGCTAGAGCGAATCCCCGTTTATAACGGCTTATAAGAGAAGAATGGAAGCTGTAACAATTCAATAAGCCCTTTCATAGGCCAAACGGAAACAAATAACCAGATACCAACAATTAATAGACTCATTCATAGGTCGACAAAGAAACAGACACCAATATGCTGAACAAATGAAGCCCTTCCATAGGCCAAAAATGAATGATCAAATAGACATAACGAAAGACGGACTTCCTTCCCTTGGAATAATTATGTAGCTAAGCATATGATACATGTTAACTAGGAAGTCAACAAATGTTCAGAATCAGAGAAGCAGAATCATATCAACAAAATACCAAGATCAGAGTTCTTAGCATTTAGCAAAAGAATAGCATAAGTGCGAAAGCTCAATTCTTAACAGAATACTAACAAAAAGGGACAACGGAAAAAATATGTAAATCATAATAGCCCATATCTCAGCCTCGTCACCTCCACGCTCCAGCCTACTTACCTGAAAATGTTGAAAAGATTTGGGCTGAGTACTAATGCACTCAGTGGGCAAGTTTTACAATTCAAGTTATGCAAATCATTTTTATTAAAGTAATCTATCTGTGTTCATGCAGGTGGTGAAACTTAGGAGGATTAAAAGTTGGAAGCAACCTAAGTTCACCAAAACATTTTATCGTGAAGCGCTTAAGAGTATAACCCGTCACTGCCCGCAACCCAAACTACATCACCAGCGCATAACGTTGAGTATGGCCATAGTATACCCAAAGAGTATAACCACTAAGTGTTTCATTTTAGTCTCACCGACAAGGAGTAGGGCAGGACAAACAATGCATGCATACTGTAGCTACTCACATTGACACAGGCGCTGGTTTATGAGACTCCGACAACATACAGTAGCATGTAAATATTTAACACAGATAGTCACATATGCAATTTGACAAAAGTAGAGCTTAATAACTCGAAAGATACAATTTGCAAAGATATAGTATAGTATAAACCCACCTTATACATACAGAAGTCCTTCCCTGGTTTCCCCTAGGCTAAGATGCTCTAACCATCTCGAGATTCAATCCTTCACCTTCCTCGTAAGTCACGCAAATCCTACAAGGATCGATCTTCAGCTCAGAACGACTACTATATTTTCGGAAATTAATCTACTGTATCCGAGCTATTATTTAATTTTATTCTTTTTAGAAATAGATTACGCGACTCTAGAGACCTCGAATAATTCCGACAAAGAAGGAAATAAATTCCAAAATATTAATTCTTGATTTATTGGGGACCAACCGATTTTGACAGGGGTCTCTTTTCAAAACTTGCCATTTTAATCGATTTTTATCAGATTTGTGCCACGACACTTTCTAACCGTTCAAAAATTATGAAATATTCAAGGACCATCCTATATATGCCAAGGACTATAGTTTGAGAGTTTTAGAATTTTTCGATAACACATGACTCCAGTATAAAAATAACTGCTTATATTAAATAATCGATATTATTCAAAACTCATCCGAAAATTACGAAATTCGACGGGAGCATAGGAAATATTATTTCGAGCAACTTTTGAGAAGAAACTTTTCGATTTGACGACCCAAAATGGGTGGAAACGGGACAAAAACTCACAGAGTTTAGCTGAAATGTATCGGTCTCGATTGAGATCGATACTCGTTGGATTTTCGCTCAAAAGTACAAATTTTGATAGTGCAGAAAATAAGGAATTAATGGTGTAATCAGATCAAAGATCGGACGGCTAGAACATGAATTCGAGCTAGGCAGATTTATAATATAATATTCGGATCCGGATTTCAAACGACAAGAAATCAAAAATCTATTCCGGTTAACTACAAGATCCAAATGATCAAAGACTATTTATAAAAAGAAGATTTTTAATACGACTATCCAGGAAGAGTAGATCTGAGATTTACATAAAATGAAAACGGGGAAAAATACCGAAAACTCACAACATCAAAAATCGGAATCGGTAGAATTAAAGATAATCGCAATATAAGCATATTTAGAACTTGAAATTTCTAAATTCATCGGTCCGAATGACCAGAATCGGAGAAAGTACCTTCTCCGAGGAATTGGCAGCGGTCACGATGATTTTCCATCGTGATCATCCTTCGTGTCATCATTTCAATCATGTATTCGTGATCTACGCGTTGACACCTTCAAAATGACT
>BRKX01000008.1:66959531-67502031 GCA_026008535.1 Perilla frutescens | reverse complement strand
ATGATATGATTAATGTAAGACATGCTATAGCTCATACAATAAGAATGATGAAATTACAATATGCAAAAAGTGCAACAAGAAACTTCTTGAGACGACACCAAGGTAATAATGAAAATATAAGTATAAACATACATATTTTCATACATTAACTATTATTTTTACACAAGTCTAGATACAAGATAATCATATGTGGTATGCAATGCTATTTCAATGTGCACATTACCATTTTCGATGAAGTATGTCGGGTCCTATGTACATGTGTATCTTTCATCAATTAGTAAAGTAACTTATGATTAAACTTAATTGTTCCTATAACACCAATTTCATTAAATTTTTAAATTTCAATTAACATTCTATAATTCTAATAAAATAATTTCTGCAGGGCAAAAATGAATCTATATATTATAGGGGTCTGAGTTTGCAATCATCGACTAAAATGTGTTTTATGTCCACAATCCAGAAACCAATAGTAGACGAGAGGAGAAATCTAAATATTGTAGTCAATGCAATCCAAAGGATACAACCATCAGGCCAAATGAATGCAAAAGAAAACAAAAACAAAAACATTACATGATTCAATTTAAGATTCAAAGTCAAATCAAGAGGAACAAATAAAAGCTTTAGCTCAAAGGCCCAAACGAACTAAGGTGGGAGAAAAGAAAAAATCGGTCATAGAGTTGTACTGTACTAAGGTGCAAAGGACAAAAAAAAGAGATAATACAAAACATAGAATTAAAGATTGCATTTAGATTCCGAGTGATGATGATCAGCCATTGGCCAAGCTTATCTCTCAAACCAAAAAGAAAAAGAAAAATTCGCAAACCATCATGATCAAAAAAGAAAAAATAGTTATACTATAGATTTACATTTGTAATAAATTAAACATCGTTTATCAATAGTAATATTTAGATATTTTTATAAATTCATTAAATACTTCGACCCAAATTTATAAGCAATGGATTTTTACAGTATATAATATAATATCGTGTGTTTCAGTTTATCTTTAAATTTTAAAATAATATAACTATAAATAAAATGCGACTCTCAATGTGATTATCTAAATAGTTAGTATCAGTGTTGTAAAAATCGACCTAGGCGGCGCCTAGGCGCTCGTCAGCACTATGTCGCCGCGAAAACCGGCAATTCGGGACTGTTAGGCGGATCGGCCGCTTAGACAGAATTAATCGGCGCCTAGGCGGCCGATTTCCGTCTAGGCGCCGATTTTTGTATTTAAAAAAAAATTCCTTAAAAACAAAAATTTATGCTTGTTTTATTTTTGATCTTGGATGATTTATGTTTGTTTTATGTTGGATATTGAATCATTTATGTTTGTTTTATTTTGGCTCTTGATATTATGTTGATGAACTTTGAATAATTTGATCTTGATATGTTTGTTTTATTTTGGATTTCGGATGATTTAAACTTTAATTGATATTATTTGGAATGTTAAGATTTATTAATTTATATATGAATTTTTTTATATTTGTTAAGAAATATATAAAATAATAAATTAAAAAAACGCCTAGAATCCGTCTAGGCCCCGTCTAGGCCCCCATCGGCCGCCCGACTAGCGCCTAGTGCCTTCTGCAACCATGGTTAGTATTATTTAACAACAACCACAATTACTATGCATACTTAAAAATACTTTAAAAGGATAAATTAAATTTAGCATGTAGCTTATTACGTACTCATAATTTTTTTCCCTTTTTAGTTTTTTCTTACTCTATTCTGCTTGGTTTCATTGATTATTTTATAATTATTATATGCCTGAATTATATATTCAATAAATTTAATTTTTTTATGAATCTATAGTACTAAATAATAGGCAATACGTGCGACGCGCACTTAATCTACACTAGTTGAAAGAAAACACAAAAAGAAAAACTTAATTGGAAGATGATAAAGAGTCATGCACTCCTGCGACGCCGTAAACTACATAAAAAAAGCCAATACAAATTATAACATTCATTTACATTTTAAATTAATATAAATTAAAAATGAAATTTCATTCCCTAATTTAAAACATGAATTCAAATTTTAATATCGACTCCAAATACCAAATTTCAATTAATCAATAGACATAATTCCGATTCTAATTTAAAATTATTGAACAATGCCAAACCTAAATAATATATTCATCAAATTAACAATCGATATAATATAGTCATCCGTGCTTATATGATTTTGAAATCATAATATAGATAAAAATGTATTAATATTTCATACGTTAAAAATATTCTTAATTAAGAAAAGTGATCCAAAAATTAACACTCGGTTATATAAAAAAACACAATCAATATTCAATACATTATTGTCGATTAACAATAAACCTCATCACCAACTCTAATTGTAGTGTAACCAAAAGTAGCTGAGGAAGTGAATGAAGCTGTTATAACTCCCTTCAAACCTTCCATCTCCCAAACACTAAGAACAATTTTGTCCTTCCAAACTCATTCATCAACAAAAATGGTAGCCTCTGCCAAATCTCTCTCTCTCTCTCTCTCTCTCTCTCTCTCTACACGGGAGATGGTAGCCACTCAAGTATTTGACCACCAAACATGGGAACGATACTACCCGAGGCAAAAGAAAATGATGTCGGTACTGTCCATGGGGTCTTACTCAATTTTATCTTCGAGTTGTTTCTGGGCAAACCGTAGAAGTCTGGCCCATTATAGCTCGTAAAAGCTTCTAACTTATCCAATGCGCCAGCCTGCAGTACGATAAAAATGCACTCTCAAGGGTCGTCTAAACCAAATTTTGTAGACCTCAAATTTCATTACTGGTAGATACAAGAAAACCAAGTCTCATAACTGATGTATTATGGTCAATAAAATTACCTCTTCAAAAACCTTTGCATACACTGACAAGGCCACAGGAGAATTGTAGATTCCAGCACACCCACAAGAACACTCCTTTTTGTTTCTTTCATGAGGAGCACTATCGGTTCCAAGAAAGAATCTTTTGCTCCCACTTGTGACAGCCGACACGATTGCCTGTCCTGACAATGTACAAATTACTTAACATTAAAAATCCCAGACACAGCATAAGGCAAATACAAAATGGAAATTGAGACGACAAGATGCGATCACCTCCAGTCCTAATCATAAGCAATTCTAGAGAACCATGGCAAGGGAGAATGCAGACAGCTAGAATAGTTGATTGTAATCAATAGAAGACTAAATACATACTATGTATCTCTCTCTTCAATACTGGAAGACAGTAATTGTGAGGCTGCAGTCCTCCTTGGAAAAGGGCATTCCTGTTAAGAACTAGATGTTGTGGAGTGACGGTTGCTGCAACAAATCCTAGAATGTATGATTGAAATTAGGCAATGACTGTGAAATGAAGATGGCATACATCTCGCTCAATCAAAAAGACTTAAATTTATGTATTTTTAAATGTTCTTCACAAATAAGACTTACTTTCATCACAAGACAAAACAAAATCTACTGCATCCTTAGTAGTAATGTGTTCCATGACAACCTTCAATCGGGGGAGCTTCTGAACTAACGGGTTGAGAATTGTATCAATGAACACCTTTTCACGATCAAACACATCAACATCCGGACTTGTAACTTCCCCATGGACCTGCAAAGATTTCGTTTGCACGAAGTTTTGCCTATTATTTAAGCATCAATTACACTCTGTAGTATAATGAAGCTAGTATGATCATGTCCTATAGAAACATAGATGTTCAAATCGAAACTTGCTTTTATTTTTCTACTGGATTATACAGTTCAAGTTAAATCCAACTCCAAGTCTTTAATATTATTTCTGGTATGTATATAGTTCCAATAATCATCACCTTTTTTTTAGAAGAGTTCCAATAATCATCAACTGACCTACTTAAAGACGTTATTTTCACCAAACCAATTTTTCAATCCATCCGTCCATCAAACTGACCTACTTAAAAAGACATTATTTTCACCAAACCAATAGGGTTGTTTACTGTCTATTGAAATAGTATAGCATCCAGATGTCCATTGAGAAAATCATCACCTTTTTTTTAGAAGAGTTCCAATAATCATCAACTGACCTACTTAAAGACGTTATTTTCACCAAACCAATTTTTCAATCCATTCGTCCATCAAACTGACCTACTTAAAGACATTATTTTCACCAAACCAATAGGGTTGTTTATTGTCTATTGAAATAGTATAGCATCCAGATGTTCATTGAGAAAGTAGCATCTGAATTTTTTTAGAATTCTTGAATATCTAACTGACTAATAACCTTTGCATATTACTAACTACATGGTAGAATATAAGTTCTAGCCTTGCTCATTATGTCTAGAATGGGAACTGAACTCGAAAAAAGAAAAGGCTAATTCAGTCTTGAGCACAATCCTTATTAAGAAAGAAAGATAAGCTCACCAACAAGGGCATACTCTGCTGAGCCATTTCCTCAAGTACAAGTAAACACTTCCCAAATAGGTCTGTAACACCATCTTGAGAATTTGTGGTAGCACCAGCAGGATACAATTTCACAGCAAATACAATACCACTCTCTCCTGTGATAGCAACTATACATTATCAAGCATGAACTAGAAAGTACAGAAAATCAAAATAAAACTCACTTGTTCACTTCTATATCAGAGAAGTGACAGTTTTGCACCAACAGGATTATTAATCATGCAATTAACCTTCAAAATTGTTGGAGACTACTCTTGCCAGCTAAATTGAGCAAGAACAAAACAACAGAAGTACCCTTTGTCTGAATGCATATCATCGATGCCAAATGCACTTCAATTATATCATCATTTTATTTATCATTCTGATAATATTTCTAGAAGAACATCAGTGTCAATTCCATCAAACTTTGAATGTATGGTTGCTAAAGCTTAAAGTATGACTTCCTCAAGATTACATAAACTAAAGAGAAATTTAAATCTGAATTATTAGCTGAATTTAATGACCTACATAATTTATATCCACTATAGTAACCCCCGAAAAAAACCTTATGTTTGACACAATAGCAATTGACTTTAATCCTTTTGCAATCCCAAAGTACAACTTAATCTATGTTTTAGTATAAAAATTGAAAACCACATTTTCGTTATTATTCTCTTGTTATCAAAATGCAGAAACCACCAAAACATCTTTCTTGTGAGAGAATACATGAAGATGAAAGAAAACAGTGAATGCATTCCTTACTTATACAAAGCAGCCGTGCTAAATAAATTAAAACAAGAGGTTTTAAAGAATAACACTAAACAAGCTTCCCGTAGTAATATATGCTGCATAAATAAGGAGCTGAACTCACTTGCCAACTTAATCTCATTAGGGCTGGTAGTGTCTGTCAAATAAAGTGTCATCAAAGGAGTGAAGTTACTATTTTCTGGCAGAGCCTTCAAAATTGATTGTCGGTAGGACATAGCTGCAGTTGTGGTGGTGATGGGAGGTCTCAAATTTGGCATGACTATGGCTCTTCCAAAGTGTTGTGAACTGTATGCATATAGTTCTTAAGACAAATTTGGGGCATAAATACAGGAAAAGAAATAAATTCAACAGAGAATAAATTACAGAATAGTTAAAATTTGGCAGGAAAAAAAAAAGCAAATATTTGTGGTTTTTGTGAATGTGCTTGTAGTGATTCAACCTGTGGGGGACAACTGCTTCAAGGAGCTCCCCATCACGAAGATGGAGATGCCAGTCATCAGGTTGTGTTATTGAAAGCTCCATTTTTATCCCAGATACCTTTAGATGGATGGATCGTCTAGCTTTAACAGGTACAGATGATGACTGTGTTGAGGAAAAACTCTTATCAGGTAATCAGACCAAAACAAATTAGTACATAAGATCAAGATAGACAGATATGCAACGGGCTAAAGTACAAAGACCTTCCTCCAGAGGAATGTAAGTTGAGTTTCGAAAAATCCCAAAAGAGGCATAGATCGAATCAATAACTATGTCCGACTAATAGAATAACTCCAATATGGCAATATGAAACAACTTATGAACATTCTACAAACACTGAGTTCTGAAAGAGCACCTTCACGGATAAGTCCAAAGGGACAGGTGCAAAAATCGAAGAGCATCAACCATTAAATGAATAACATTGGGATAGATTGTGTTCTATGCTAACAAAAATGATCAATAATTCATACAAATCAGAAAATATCACATACTCTGCAAGGAACCAGGGTTGAAGAAGGCGTCTTCAGCATCCTACAAACATGAGAACAGCTCTAATGCCCTTTTCTAGAGAACATTAGAATATTAGAAATTATAGCGTTGTCAGGTATAAATTGAGACAGAAATTTACTTCACTGTTTCATATCAATCGTGCAAAACACACACAAATCCATTCAAATTCTATCTCGGAAAGGAACATCAAAGAGCAGCTAAGAAAGGAATCCAACATAGAAATCCCTCATTCATTGTATCACAACAACACGCAAATTTATCAAATATGCATTTACATTGATGCAAAGCCGACAACCACCAAAATTATTACTATCGTACCAATCAATTTTAATCATTTTTAGTATGAATTTTTCACTACCTTGTTCATAGAATAAAATACAGCAACTGCAGTCGATTAATATGCCCAACTTCTACTGATGCAATTTTCCCAAAATGTAGGCCCGAAATCAAATTCAAGCACTACCTAGTTTTCATGGGGGAATTGAAAATTAAATGTGAGCTCTCACCGAAGATAAGCCGGAAAGTGTTCTTCTCTTTGAATATATATATATATATAGATACAGAAATTCTTAACTTTTTCTTTTTTTACTTTCTAGTCCCATTGTTTTATTTTTCTTTCTTTTTAGTCCCATTTCTAAATATATATAAGCAATTAGCCTATATTTTTTTGTGTGTGTATATTATAATTGAAACCAGGCATCAATCCAAGTAAAAAAAAAATCATTTCTTTTGATTATTATTTTATTTTAAATTATTTTTAATAAATTTAATAGATAATTCATAAAGAAATTTTCATTGAAAATTAATATAAAAATAATTTAAAAATAAACAACAATTAAAGCACATAATTCAAGAGACTTTTAAATTGATAGTTTCAATCTAATTTGATAATTTCCATCTTTTAGGATGTCAATGCAGTCGAAACTGATGGGTTAGCTCGAATAGCCTAAAAAAAGGTTAGGACCATTAAATTCTAGTCGAAAGTGCATCGAACCGATAAACCCGACATCCTAATAGGGCACTCAAAATTAAGTTAGTTAGTCCGAATAGCCTGGATTTTTATTACTTATCTTTATATTTTGGTTGAATATGAAAATTTCATGTGTTGATGTAATTTAATTTAACACTGAGAATATAATCACTGAAACTTAAATGATTCATTCAATTAAATAGTGGTAATTTGTTAAAATTAGAAATTTGGGCGATATGAACTGAAAAAATTATAAATTTTATGGTCTGTTGAACTGGCTCGAACATTGAAGAATCAACATTTGGGCAAATAATTTTTAGCCCAAAAAATAATTAACTTTAACTAACACGAATAGTTCGACAATCCGATAAAATTTAACCATGTTTAAATTTAGGCAATTACAATATCATGTTTTAATTTGTATAAGATTAAACATCCTCAATTTTTCCAGTAAGTTTAGTAGGACGTGTTTGGTCTATAAACCATAATGACAGTCAAGTTAGCACGCATGTGTAACAAACGATATCGGTTTTGTTAGTTTTCTCAATATATTTTATATTTTAGAAATAAATAATTATATAAAAATAATTTTTTCAACAAAAACAAAGAGAAAATAACAAAAACAGCATCGTTTGTTACACATGTTTGCTAACGTGACTATTAACGCGATTTTTAGATCAAACACGTCATACTTAACTCGCCAGAAAAATTTGAAAATGTTTAATCTCATACAAATTAAAATATGTCTAATTTGTAAAAGAGTGAAAACATGTTGATTTATTTGGCAACTCCGTATACATACTTGTACATATCTCGGTTGATTATATCAATAGATTCCATTTACGGTATAATTAAACTTCTAGCTAAATTAAATTCTAGGATATTCTATGTTGGAAATGGCAACAACTTTTCATCTTCTCTCCTTTGTGTTGTCTCATGTCATTGTTCCACCTCTAGTTACTTGATCTTGAAATAAAATAGTAGGTATAATTCTCTCATTAGATTTTGAGATTCAAAAATTATTTGAGGATCAAAGTGTTCCTCAGGATATAATTATAGTATCAATTTGGACATTTTTCTTACATTATACTATAACGATGAATAAGCAAGTCGATCAATGCAATGAAAAATGATTAATTATAGTATCAATTTGGACATTTTCTCTACATTATACTATAACGATGAATAAGCAAGTCGATCAATGCAATGAAAAATGTTTTGAAAATCAGATTGGAAAAGTTGTTTTGAAAATCGGATTGGAAAAGTTCAACAACGCATGTGCGCCAATGTTTTGAAAATCGGACTAGACCGCCAATGTTTTGAAAATCGGATTGGACCAGCTAGTTTAATCGGTTTAACCGCGAATCGACCATTTGTCTAGTCCGGTTATATGATTCGATTTGTTTGGTCCGGTTATATGATTCGAACCAGGTTCTCCAAAAATTAAATGTCCTTGTACAATGTGTTCAACCAACTGAACCAAGACACTTTAATGTTATTATTGAATATTAATAATATATATGCACTAATTGAAATAACAAATCTACATTTTAATTAAAATAAATATTTAACAATATCTAATTTAACATTTTTTGAATTCAAATAAATAGAGAGAAAGAAGAACTAAAAACTAAAACGGTACCCTGTGAAATAATGATTAGCAATGTTTTTAACTATTATTATGTAGTATTCTTTGTAATTAATATTTAATTACATTTACTTATATATTTTCTGAAAATTTAGTATTTGATGTTCAATATTTATTTTTATAAATATCATACTTCCAACTACTAAACTTATACAATAACACAAATTAAACACTTTATTTCTTTGCATTGATATAAAATCGATATATGTTTTAAACTTATTTAATATATTTATCATAATACTAATTTTTAGTCGTTTGATCAAGACAATATTGGTCTCTTCAAATCCAAATTTTTATTTATGTTGTACTAGATTTCAGCTTCTTTTTCATTGGTCTATATTGTATTATTTCTCACAATTTTTTACTCCCTTTCTCTCTCCTCATTTTTCACCAATAAAAAATCAGAAAAACTCTCTGCGTTCCCCTATGCAGAACAAGATTGAATTTAACTCCAAAATTCCCCCAAAAAATAGTGAAAATTATTAAAAATAAGCGTTACACATATTTCACAAAATATGTAGAAACATAGATTTTGGATTGTGAAATAAATCACAAATCCAAAATAAATCCACCACACAAATCATTTTACTTTTACACCACCAAGATTCAATTTTTAATTTGTAAATCAAGAAAAAAAAAAAAAAAGATAAAAATTCAAGATTGAAAGACTAACAACGTATAATCTAACGCTATACCCGATCAAATCTCGACACGAACACGAACACGAATCCCGATTTCAGTGTAATTCACCGAGTGTAGCATCGATCGATCGGAGAAATGATTCTGATATCAAGCGCAGGCGCAGGGATTATCGACGTGGACCACATCCTCATCGCTGCCGCGGAAGAGGAGGTAGCCGACGGCGAGGCCCACCACCACCGCGACGAACACGCCGGCGTTGAACGACATCACGGCGAGCATCAGGAAGTAGCCGATCGCAGAGTTGACCCCGAACAGGATCGCCCCCGCGAACTGGTGGCGGGCCCACTTGCGGCGGCGCAGCTTGTGGAAGAGGAGGGGGGTCTCGGCGGCGGAGGGCGGCGGCGCGGCCTTGGCGACGGATAGGAGCTTCAATCGGAGGCGGCGCTCCTCCATGTACTGGTAGAAGACGGCGAAGAGGAAGACGGCGAAGAGAGAGAGAAAGTAGCTCAGCCACGAATCGGTTTTCCATGAATCGAAGAGAATCGTGACGCTTCTTCCCCAGTAAAAAGTCATGTGCATCATTTTTGCAGAAATTTAGGGTTTTGTTTTTGAGGATTTTTTTCTGGGAATTTTTCAGAGGTGAAGAAGATGATTGATTTTTGTGTTGTTTGGGAATTAATAAAGATTTTATTTTTATTTATATATATATATTTTCTTGGTTGCGTCGAATCTTGAAAATAGTGTTGTTTTGGAGTGGGAGATAAGATATTTATTTATTTATTTTCTTTATAATAATTTTTATTCTTTTTTTGTTGTACTATTGTACTAGTCACACAAGTTTCAACTACTTTTTTTAGGGGAATGATTTTAATTACTACACGTTTTGTCCTGTTTCTGAACAAATGTCGTTCTGGATAGAATAAGGGTAAATTACAATTTAATTCTCAACGTTTGAAAGTTTTAATAAAAATAACATAATCTCATAATGTTTGGATATTCTAACAGAAATAACTCAATGTTTAATATTAACAATTTAATTCCCAACGTTTGAAAATTTTAATAGGAATGATCCAATATTTTAGGCTAAAAAAACTATTTCGGTTGATTTCAATCACATTTACTCTCAAATGAGCTAGAAAACCCATATAACAGACTAACATTTTTGCCGAAAAATAACCAAAATGGTTTTTTTTTTGCCTAAATTATCGGGTCATTTCTGTTAAAATATTCAAACGTTGGGAATTAAATTATTAATATTAAATGTTGGGTTATTTCTGTTAGACTATCTAAATGTTGGGAATTAAATTGTAATTATTAAAACATTGGATTATTTTTATTAAAACCTTCAAACTTTGGGAATTAAATTGTAATTTGCCCTATTAATAAAGATATTGGTTAGATAATTAAATACACTTTTATGTAAATATATTAAATGAGTCAAATATGATTGTTTGAATGCATTGAATGAGGATAGACATGAGAAAAATGTGAAATTTTTATCTCGATTGTGTAGAATGACATTTTTTGTGAAACAAAATTAAAGTGTTAGAATGACATTTATTGTGAAACAGGATGAGTACTTTTTTTACTTTGTAAATACCATACTCCCTCCGTTTGTGAATACGTGGCATTCTAGTATTTTAATTTTATTTTTTAAAAAAAGTGTTATTTTACAAATTCGAGACAGAAAATTCACATCTTTCTTATATTTACCCTCGTTTAATGCATTCATACATCTATATTTAACTCATTTAATGTATTCACATAAGGGTGTATTAGGTAACTCGATTAATTTAATAACATATGTGCATTCATCCAAAATGATACTTAATTGAAAACAGATGGAGTATTTTTTTTTTTTTAAATAATTAATAAAAATGTTATGATGTTTAAAAATTTCCTAACTTTTAGCATTTTTACTAATTTAGTTTGAACTATGACTTGGTTCAATAGATTGATGGGGATTTGAGTCATTTTTCATGTCATTTTTTTTTTTGGCTAAAATTTCGTGTATAATCTGAGCAAGTCACGTCATATTTAGGATGTTGAAAATTTATTCTGATGATTGATTTGTAAACATGCTAAAAGATTTAGATATTTTTTATATTTTTTGAATGATTATAATATTTTTGTTATTTATTTTAGAGTTTACTTGTATGAAATTTCTAGGGTAACTTTGGGACAATATTGGGATGTTTTATAAATAGAGACATAGATGAATATTTAAAAACAAAAAATTTCCTATATCACTATTTATTTGTATTCATAGTTAATTTTACGATTTCTTATACCAAAAAGGTATCACTTTTATTTTAATTGAAAATACTATTAAAAAAATTAAAAATAAAATGATAATATTTTAGTAACTATAACTACATTTGTTTAATTAAAAGAATATCACTTATAATATTTAAAAAATATTATTTTTAACACTAAAAATATCATGTGTCGCGCACGTATGCTCAACACATATATTATCGTATTCCGATTTAAATAAGGCTTATATATATCTTGACTTACATACGTTCTTACCCAAAAATATTGATAAGATTTAATTTGTAATTTTCGGACGAATTCATCTACCCCCTAAGTCATTGAAACATGTACTATTTTTATTTTTTTTTGAGGAAAAAAACATGTACTATTTGGACGTACATGTGTAGTACAATTATAGTTGACTAATAAAATCAGTCTCTTATTCAAGAATTATAAATTAAAAAAAAATTGCAGCTTGTGAGTTGTGACTATGTTGCTTTTGACTAATATTTTTTCAAAAAAATTATTATTTTTTTATTTTTTAATTTATTATAATTTAAATTTTTTATTTATGGTTCATCCATCCCCAATTAGAGTATATTAAAAAAAATAGTTATGCACTTATGCAACACCAAATGTAACACAAAATGCAATAGAGGATCTACCCAGCTCATATGGTTATTTTTCGTTAAAATAAAGTACATTTTTATACCTGCATTTTGAGTTTGTTATAAAAAAGGGTTTAATTTTTCAAAATTAATAAAACATTACTTACGTTTTCAAAAAAATATAAATTTAATATCGATCGATTTTACGGTCAAAAATCGTACATAATTGATAGTATTTTAAGATTTCGAAATTGGAGATTTTTTTTATGCGGGTGGAGAAATATAAATAATAAAATACAATCAAGTAAATATGATTTTAAGGCCGAACAATTGATCAAATGTGAAACTTGTAAATTTTTCGAAAACGTGGGTACTGTTTTGTTAATTTTAACAAGTGTACTTTATTTAAAAAAGAGCAAGAAACGTATGTATTAAAGTGTAATTTTCTTATTTTGTTAATTGTTATGTATGTATGTTAATTTACGTGGTTTGAATACCACGTTACATTGTGTGATACACTCTATGTTATAAATTTAACAATTATTATTATAAAAAATAAAATTATTTATGACATAATCAAAATCACAAACAACATTTATCACAAAAAATAAAATAAAATCACCAATTCCCATAAAGGGGCCGACCACTAGCCCGTGGTTAATGGGCCATCATGGGCCGAGTCGTTGCAAGATCAAATTATTATTATTATTATTATTATTATTATTATTATTATTATTATTATTATTATTATTATTATTATTATTATTATGAGTTGATCAAATTATATGATCAAATAATTTAAAATCCCCTTTATCTCTGGAGATCAGATGTAATATATTTATGAGGGTATTGAATATAATAGCATCTCTTTTTTTTTTAAATAGTGTATTTATCGTTAGCGACCAAATCAGAAATTTTTTATCAGGGGAGGGAGATGGGCGAATTGTTCGTCACTAATAATCATACATACATAACTTTGTCTTAAAAAAAAAAAATTACATGTAATTTTTTATTTTTATTTTTGGGTTAGGGGGGCCAAGGCTCCCAATGACTTCCCCCAAGTTCCACCCCCGTTTATCGTGCATTAATACTACTTAAAGATAAAAATTTATATGAGACGGTCTATCAAGTCACAAATCATTAGATGTGTTAAATATAACTTAATCGTCAATTGATATATCTAATAAGATGTAGCGTCTATAAAATCGAACATCGTCCACTCACCGATTTAATTCGACATATGTTGAAAAAACACATATAGTTAAGCTTGTGCTTTTCATTTTTTTTTCCCTCCATAACTGCCTAGATTGCTACTGCTCAAGGGAAGTGAATTAAGGTTGTAATTGTAGAAGAAAAAAAGCTTGGCAGAAGTTGAGAATCTGTTAAATTTCTGGACCACAAAATGTGACCAGATATTTCGATTTTTCATGAAATCATATTTATATACACCTTTTTCACATGCAAAACCTAATGGAAATTAGGCCATGCATCTCCTAAATCTTTCCCTTTCACCTTTAATAATCATAAATTTGGCTCGACCAACTATGGTCGTTCAATTGCCAATCAGTCCGATCAATCTTGATGGAAACCGTAATGTCCCACATCGATGAGAAAGTGAAAGTTCGATAAATATATAAGTTGGCTTAATGAACTCTCTAGCAGCTTGAGTTAATCATTTTGGCAATGCGAGGACGGATGCCAACTAGTTGCTAGCAAAGCTTACAGAAATCTTGATCGTTTCGTTGCTGAGAGTCCACTCCCGTGGGCCTGGGATGTTATAGAAATCTTGACACGTAGATCTGGTGTTATTCTTTTCTTTTTTTATCAATCCTTTTAGGCCGTGTTTGGTATGGAGAATTAGGTTTGATAGTTAATTTAGTCCAAATTTCTCGAGCATTTGGTTTGATGGATCCAAGATCGGTATTGATGCACATGAGATCCTCTAGTTCAAAGTTGTTCATGCCAACCGTGTACCAAACATGAAAACTATAAGTTTTTCTTCTATCTTTTTTTTCAATTTTAATTTCTTTTGGTTTAGTATAATTTTACAGTATTATTTATGATTTATTTCATCCAATCATGGTTCAAAATTATTTTTTAGTATTTAGTTTTCATTTTTAGTTAGTATAATTGATTTTTAGGGTTGATTCTTCCAAACTTAAGGTATGTATTTTCTTTAAATTTTGATTTTTAGCAATAAATATTAATTAGGATTATTTATAATATATTAAATTTTATTTTTATGAAAAATATTGTTAAAACTATGCAATTTTGATGTTACCACATGGATGGAACATGCATTTTGTACTAGACAGAGACGGACACAGAAATTTTAATTTGGGGGAGAATGTAAGAATCTTGATTTTGGAAGGCTGAAAACAATAATATATTACAAATAATATTATATTTATATAATATATATATACATGTTAAAAAATTTGGATAAAATTTGAGGAGGGACGGACCTCGCTATTTCCATCCCTGAGGACCTCATCCGGTTTTAAGAGGGTTCGGGCTGTAATTAATTACCTCTCTTTATAAGTTTTCAAACCTTTGAACTCTTGATTTGGAGAGTAATCTAGACATTCTCTTACGTTTTAATCACAATCCTTTAATCAAAGGAAACATTAATAATTTATCACAAATCATTTAAATTGCATTTAAGCAATCGAACAATGCACTCTTATATTATTCGTCATGAACCAAACAGGGTCTTGTAGTGACCAAGATTTAGAACAACTATATATTAAACCAACCATGCAACTAAGAGAGAGTTTTGTGTGAAACTATCTTACACAAAAAAATTGATAAAGACGGATCAAGATTCTGATCTAAAATAATCAAACACCAACAAAATTACAAATATATGATTAAATATGAATTTTAATTCGAATCTTGCTTAATCTATATGCAAAAAAAAAGATACTTTCACACACTAAAATCTAAAAGACTAATCATTGCTCCAATGCATTCAACAAAAAATCCATAAACACAATCATTCATCAAAAATTACTAAATATATGCAACTAACAAAAGATAAACAAAAAAAGACACCATATTTATCAAAACATCTTCCTCAAACACACTCTTTTTTCTTGCTACCTTAAAAATCAATTATTATTCAATCAAAAAAACAACTCAATCCATACAAAATCATCCAATCACATCCTGACCGACATAGCATTGGTCAGGTGTAGCATTTACTCAGCTCGACTCGACTCGTCTACATTCTCAATTCGACTTGAAGCAGCCGGACTGCAGCACGGGCTGGCAGCTCTGGCTGCGGAGCAAGCCGGGCTTCTTCCCCGGGCTGGACCGGGGCGAGTCGAGGCTCCTCAGAAGCAGCTGCTTAACCGCGGAAATCAATTCCTCGGTCGGATTCTTTGGCGGGCTCTGAGTCTTGAAATTCCGGCAAAAGCTCATGTGCCGGTTCATCGCCTCCTCCGCCCCGATTCCCCGGCCCGATCTCGCCACCTCGTCCTTCACCGCCTCCGCGCAAAGCCCGCAAATCCACCGGCCCGAATAACGATCGCGGACGCGCTTTATGTACGCCTCCGTGCATTCCTCCGTCAGCCCACAGCAGTCGCATTTCGCAACCACGAGTTCGGTTTTCTTCATCGCCGCCGCCGCCGCCGCCGATGGTTTTTGCTGCGGATTCTCCATTGCTGATCACTGCAAGAAATTATGGGGAAGGGGAAAAAGAGAGAGAGATTAAGCTATTATAAACTTGGTTTTGAAAATTCAAATGCTTGAAATTTAAGAAGGGATTAACGGAAATCACATCAAAAATCGAATCTTTACAGAATTTATTCAGCTCCACGTATGTTTAGTAACCGATGAATCAAGAGATTTTGCTGGATCTTCGCAAATTTCCCTTTTTTAGAAACCTTGATTTAATTAATTTCTCTTTTCCTCGCAATTTCTCCCACCTCTTTTTTTTTCTTTTCTTTTTATCTCTCTCTCTCCCACTCACCTTCTTCTTCAACAATCTCACCGCCGATGATCAAACGCTTGAACACCATATACATTTCTAGCAATCCCTTCTCTCTCTCTCTCTCTCTCTCTCTCTCTCTCTCTCTCTCTCTCTCTCTCTCTCTCTTCAATGAGAATATTCAAGAAACTCTTTCTCAGAGTTTTATAAGGTTCCGTGCAAACATGTGTATATATATATTTATTGTATCTATCTCTATCACAGTTGCAAATGTGTGAAAATGGGAAGAAATTGATGAATATATATATAACGAAAGTGAAGAAAAAGATGGAAAAAATTTGAGAACTCTTTTGCCAACTGTGCATTGTTTACGGACACAAAATGTTATCTCCAATCATTGGCCGTTTCTGCGACACTGTTCTTTTTTTGATGACGATGTTTTTGAATGTTTGAACGAGCTGCGATCTGCTGCTTTTCTCGGATCGAGGAATTCTGTGCACCCGATCGATCCCGGCCCTCGATCGAGCGAGATCTTCTATTACAAATTGTAGTTATTTATCGGGGGAAATTACATTTTGATATCTGTATTTTCGGTTCTTTTTCAAAAAAAATTGTAAATTTAATATTTGATCAATTTTAAGGTTCATAAATTGTATGTGAGTGATTGTATTTTAATATTTCTTGACTGTATGATTTTTTTTTTTTACATGGATGAAGAAATTGAAATCTTAAAATATAATCAGTTACGTGTGGTTTTCGGGTCGAAAATTTTGCACTTTTTTAAAATTAATAAAACAGTAACAAATTTTTTAAAAAAGTTTATAAATCTAATATTTGATCAATTTTAAGGCGCGTAAATTTTACGTAATTGATTGTATTTTAATATTTCTTGAGTGTATGATTTTTTTATTTTATTTTTGCGTGGATGAGAAAATAGAAATCTTAAAATACATTCGGTTACTTGTGATTTTCGGGCCAAAAAATTGATTGAATATTAGATTAGTAATCTTTTAAAAAAAATGTATTTTGTTTATTTAATTTCAACCGGATTTGGATGGGGTCAATGTTGTTTAGATTCTAGAAAATATAATTAAATATGGATTACCAACAAAATTTTAAGTGAGAATTTATTATTTCGGTCAATATTTTGAAATTTGTGAATTTAGTGGTAATTAGCAATTAGGTAATTTTGACTAATTTTCTTGAAATGAATTTAAACTTAATATTTACTTGTAAGCTAGTAAAAACTTAAGTGTTTTTAGGTAAATGTGGAATTTAGTCAAAATGAATTAATTAACGAAGGTAATTAATTAAATTAAATATTGATTGTGACTTATGAGTCTTTGTTACTTTGTTAAGTTACGTATTTTTTTTATAAAATTGGTGAATTGACTAAAACTATAGCTAAATAACATTTTTTAAAGAATGTGTTTTTATTTTTTTTTCTTTATTAAGACTATAATAATTATTAATTTACATATTTATTTTATTTTATAGTTATAGTCGCTATTATGGACACTTTTCAAGGATTTAAGTTTAGCACTTTATTATTACTATTTCATTTCCATTTAGGTTGAGATTAATTAATTAATTAATTAATTACCTATATATTTTATGAAGTGAGACGATCCACTAGAAAATGTATAATTAAATTCGAATTTTGAAAATCAAGAAATGCAATTCTCATCACTTTATCATTAAAATAATTTATAATAATGGGAATAAAAAAATGAAGACATCTACATTGAATATAATCTCAATTTAACTTTAATTATCAGTCAACGTGTTATAAGTTGAGTTTCCTAAAATTAATGTCCTTCAATTATTCTCTTCATTTTCCAAATCCAATCATGTAATTTAATTACCGAATCAATCCAATAAGATATAACTATAATTAATTAATTAACCATTAAATTATCTATATCAATTTCATGTAGCCTTGATCTGGCCCAAATTGATGGAATATTTGATCCGATGAGATCACAATTAATTATTAATTCCACCACATTTTATTTTAGGTTTATCCTAATTTAATTAATGTAATAACCAATAATATTCAATCATGACTTTCACCATAACACGAGATTTGTGCATGAATAAAGCTCTATAGTCGAATCAGTTAATGACACGACACGATATAAACTGAAGAGTTAGTGTTTAGACTTATCGTATTCATGTCGACATGATAAGAACACGATAATTTCATATCGCGTTTCGTATAAACATGTTTAACACAATAAAAATGAATCAACAGATAATCTGATAACATGCTAACAACCTGATAACCTATTAACAACTCGATAGCCTGTTAATGATGCGATATATGTAAAAAATAAGTGAATAATATTTTTTTTAACTTGCAATTTAATGTATTTTTCTAAGAGTAAATTATACAATATGTTGAGTAGTAATTTTACCCCCAACGTTTCATATTTGTAATAATTATACCATCTATAAGTTTTTCTGACAACTGAAAGCTAATACACGATGCCGGAAAACACATAGACAATAAATTTAATTTTCCTCTTTTAATTTTTCCACATAAGATGTTAAATCCTACTAAAAAATTATTGTTATTTTGTAAAAATTAAACCTGCAATTTAATGTATTTTTATAATAATAATAATACATCTATTATTAATAATTAATTAAACTTGCAATATAATGTATCTTTATAATGAACTATTTCGTGTCGCATTGTGTTTATTGTGCGTATTTGCGTTAGTACTAAAATTTTTACCTGTATTTCTCTACCGACATTCCATCGTGCATCGGGATTCGAAACCTAGAAACACTATTTGAGATATATATATATATATATATGTATGTATATATATGTGAGCACACAGGTGCAGTGATGGTTGAGTAGTCCGTGCAACAGGTGATTATAACAAGTCGGATGGTATGTACGCCGCCAGCTGTGCCGACGGCGACGTTTTGCCGATCGCCGGAGCAATTTGCTAAAAGACGCCCACGTGCATTTTAGCACGCGTGGGGGTCACATATCCGCAGTTAAGATTGCATGGTACAACTCTTAATGCTATTTAATTTATATTTTCTACTACCTTTTTTTGTTGTACTTCCTTGAGTCGAGAAAGGGTTGTGTTTTAAATATTTGATATAGAAAACTTTCAAGAAAAAAAAAATATTTTTTTTAAAAATATTTTAATGAAGTTAGTTACTAATGTTGTAGTGATAATATTTCGGGTAAATAACACATTGATACCTATATTTTGGACACTTTTTAAAAATTAACAAAATAGTACCTATATTTTCAAAAAAATTGCAAATCTAACATTTAGTCAGTTTTACGGTTCGAAAATCGTATTTAATTGATTATAATTTAATATTTCATGATTAGATGAATTTTTTCCATGTGACTTAATATTAAAATCAATCAATTACGTGTGATTTTGTGGCCATAAAATTAGTTAAATGTTAGATTTATAATTTTTTTTGAAAATGTGGGTACTATTTTGAATATTTTGAAAAAGTGTCCAAAATCTAGATATCAAAATGTAATTTACCCTAATATCTCAGTTTCTCTGAGTTTTACAGTATATTTATATTGATTTTTGTGAAGAATTTATTTTTACAAATAATAGTCATTGATTGGAGGAAAAATAATATTCGAGTTGATAAGTGTATATAAAAATGTGATGATTTTTTTTTAAAAAAATCGTTGCTGTATATTCTCATTTGTTTTATTGAAATGAAAAACCACAAATATGTGATGTGATGTGATTGATCACTTTACGAAAAGAAACAGAAAATTAAGATATGAAAATTTGTTTTTGTTAAAAAATATAAAAGCACTATTTAGTATTTATAATTTTTGAGCACATAGGCCGCGTTTGGTTGCTTGATTGGGTGTGATTAGGGTTGACTGATAATATTTAGGGTTGTAAAAACAGAGCTGCTCGTGAGCTATTCGGTGTTCGGCTCGAAATAAGCGTTCGGCTCGAAATAAGCTATTTCAAAATTCGTTCGTTTTTTAAACGAGTCGAGCTCGAGCTTCAAATCGAGCTCGATAAAATTATGAAGCCGAGCTCGAACAGAGTAGTAGTCGGCTCGGTCACTCGCGAACATGTTCGAGCTCGAACTTAGTCGAACATGTTCATGAATATTATAAATATTTCAAACGGGTAAATTAAATAAGCTATTTTTTTCGAGCTCGAGCTCGAATGTATAAATTAAACGAGTTTTTTTTAGTATTCGACCTCAGGCTCGTTTAGTAAATTTTCAAGCATATCACGAGTTGAGCTCGAAGCGAATTCGAACACGACAAATATTTATCGAGCCGCACTTGAATAAGAGGAAAAAAGCTTGAATCGAGCTGGAGCTGAGCTCGAGCTTGACTATTCCTTAACGAACCGAGCTCGAGCATCAAGGTGTTCGGCTCGATTCAATTCATTTACAGCCTTAAAAATATTATCCGAGCTAATCAATTATTTGGTTCGATTGATTGGAGCCCGGTATTGATGATCGGCCCGGGCTTCTATCATTCATTTGTTTGATAAATAATCACCCGGGTGATTATTTTCATCAATTTTAATTAAATTGAAAACTACTCAATTTTCATCATTCAAGTATTTAAATTAATAATGAATATCTTATTTGGAGGGTAGTTTAGGTATTTTTTTTTATATTTTAATCATAATCCTTCAATTCGAACAGAATACCGACAATCTATTATAAATCATTAAAATCACAATCAATCAATCCAAACACAGTAATATTTTTATACGAACAATGCAATCCTACTATATCCAATTCATCTTATTTATCCCATCTACCAAACAAAACGAGGCCATAGAGTTTTGTAATTTTGTAGATAATATAAATAATTCAATATGTGTGTGTGTGTGTGAGAAAATTCAATGGAGTTGAAGGAAGCGGTTGCCTTGGTTGTCTCTAAATTAATATATTGTCTTAATAAAATATAATTATTTTATTATATATATATATATATATATATAATATTTCCGATTTCAAGCTTCATTTTTATCATTAAAAATTTACAATATACATGTAACATTGTTATTAGCAATGTCATGTATTGTATTTCATTAACAAATAAAATACGAGATTAAAATTTAAAACACGATAAATGAATGAGTGAATAGATAAATAAACTTTTTTTGGTGAACTATACTTCAATTCAATCATTGAGATGTTAGAAAAAAATGATGTTAATTATGAGATTTATAGCTGTCATTATTAAAAATGTGTTAATTTTAATGACTAACATTTCTTTTTCTAGTTTTTTTTTTCACAACTTAATTATTTCCAAACCCCCCACAATATACTCTTATAATATTAGAGTATATTATAAGATGCTTAATTAATTATTCACATACATTTTAATTAATACCTTAAAAAATATAATTCTATTTTTCATTGGGTTAATTGCAATAAAATTTACCATTTGTGAACAAATTTACAATTTAAATATGGTTTTTAAAACGTTAATCTTCTGAACTATAATAAAATAGACACCATTATAAAATTTCAACGATTGGAAAATTAGCGTTGCACGATAAAAATTCTCATTTTCAGCACCCTAAAATCGAATTAATCCGTTCACGTTGAAAAAATATTATCCCATGTCATAATTCCGATCGTCGGAAAAAAGTTGGAAGTGTCGAATTTGCTACAAATAAACAAGTTGGATTATTATTATCACGTTTTAAAAGTCATTTTTGAATCGTAAATTCGTTCAAAACTGGTGAATTTTTTTGACAATTAACCATTTTATGTTTAACTAAATCCAATTTTCTTATTTTCCCTAACATGGGCGGAGTTTGATTTTCCTTAAACTCTCTCTATTATAGTCGAAAACTACACACACACATATATATATATATATAACGAGAAATTAAATCGAAATTCCAACACAAAATAACTACAATCGTTGAATTTTTTTTTATAATTTAATTTTAATATTTAGGGCCCACAATCACAAATACTCATTTTATGTGAAGGCACGTTGTGGCCAATAATGCCCCTTTGAACCAACTTGTGCCATTTGTGGGACATCAAAAGGCAAAAGAGAAAAATAAGATAAGATAAGGGCAAAAAGGAGATAAGATATAATTATTATTTTTTTGCAAAATTTTGGATTCATTTTAAAGAATTTTCACCTAAATTATCAACCTCATATCACTCATCTTGATAACGACAATGTCTTATCACAATTGATGCTTAAATTATAATTTTTATTTCACCTTTATTCCGTGTACGATATTATTTCATATATGTTGTTGAAAATGGCAAACGCAAGCTAAAGAGGAGATGGTCTTTTGGCTTATGAGAGAGAGTAATGATTATCGTTTGGCTGTAAATGAGTCGAGTAGAGTCCGAATTTACATATGTTCAGACTTGTTTGAAATGATATCGAGAGGTTTAAAATTTATGTTTGAGCTTGTTTGATTATATCTATTGAGTCGAGCTCAAACGAGCTTTAATCGAGCCGAATATGAGTCGCGAGCTCGAGTAGTTTAATATTTATATACATGTTTGCTCAATTTTTACTTGTCGAACTCAAGTTCGACCCGAGCTGTAAATCTCATTAAGCACAAAAATATGTTCAAGCTTGTTTGATATGATTTTCGAATCGAGCTCAAACGAGCTTGTAACGAAAGAACATGAATCGAGTATCGAGCTATTTGATTTGATTTTCAGCCCTAATCAAGCCAGGACCCGATCGAGGTGGTAGAATGTATGTATTCAGCTGTGTAATTCTATTAGATCGTATGTTGATTTACATAATATCGTTTGATAAGTAGTAAATAATAATGATTTTGGATGAACATTAATCATGGTTTGGGTTGCTTATCATCTCTAATATTTTATGTATCAATTGTTTTAAATAGTTTGTATTGATTTTTTACTTATTCCAAATTGGTTATGGAAAATTTTAGGGTAAATGACTATATGTTCCAAATTATTAAGTTTTTACAAAAATCTCATGAATTGTGACAGGCTACATACACTTTATGTCTCAAACTATTGATAAATTAACAAATTCATCTTGAATCAAATTTCACGATTGAAATGAGAATTAAAATTGTGTATCCTCCCATTCTCAATCCCAAAAGCCACATTTCTTCATATATTTAGATTTAATCTCACTTCTTCACGAAAATATTGGTAGCCACGTCGATTTTCTGCTGCCAGAATTTGACTCTCAGAACAAATTTATTAATTTATCAGCAGTTTAGAACATATGGTGCCATTAGTCATAGACTAGGGGTAGTAAATCGGGCCGCCCGTCCCAGCCCATTGGGCCAATTGTGAGGCAACAGGCCTGACTAATCTCATTCGAACCTACAATTTTCATTCCAGTCCAACCCAAAAAGCAAACCGGGTCGAGCCGCCCCCACGGGCCAAAGGGTATATTTTAGATTTTTGGGCTAGGTGGGCGGGCCTGGTCGCTCCATTACCTTGCTTGGGTTGGATCGGGCCAATTTTGCCACCTTTTTATAATTCATGATGTTTTTGTAAAAACTTTAATACTTTAGAGGAGAATTATTGATTCAGGACCTGAAAGATGAGTAATCTATCAATTCAAAACTTGAAAGATGAAAACTCTTAATTCAAGACCCGAAAGATGAAAATTCTCAATCCAGAACCTCACAAATCACGAATTTTGATTTCTTTTTTATTTTTTAAATAATTTTATATTAATTTTCAATAAAAATTTCTTCATTAGTTATCCATTAAATCTAATTAAGAAATTTTTAAGATTATTTAAAAAATAAAAATAAATCAAAATTCATAAGTTTTGAGGTCTTGGGTTGAGAATTTTCATATTTCGAGTCCTGAATTGAGAGTTTTCATCTTTCGGATCATGAATCGATAGATTACCCATCTTTCAAATCCTGCATTGATAATTCTCTATAGTTTAGGAAATAGAGTGTTAGTTATCAAAATTAAAATGTTCTAAACACTTACTGCAATTTCACTTTATGGATTCCATTTGTAATAATAGTTGGTTAAACACGAGTCAAAATTCATTTATTATCATGAACCAACAAATAGATAAAAATTTATTGTCGAACAATAATTTAGCCTATATGAATTATTAATTTATTTGATTGGACCGAGTGTACAAATGAAGTGTCGCCACGTAAGATTTGAGGAGGATATTGTGTTGGAAAATATTATGAACAATTTCTCAATTATTGTGGAAAAAAATATAAAAAAATAAAATTATAGTGAGCCCAGCTAGTGTACCAACTAAATCAATTTAAATCAGCCATCATTTCTTGGTTTAATAACGATAAACAAAATGAGTGTGTTACATCACAATAATTCAAGAATTTCATCATTTAATGTATTATTTATATAGGCAACATGAACAAATTGCAAGAAAGCGTGTAAATTACTCTAAACACATTTTATAATAGTTTATAATTACAACTCTATGTCAACTAAAAAATTACCACATATACTTTGCATTTATTTTAATTTAATTTCCATAAATGATTCAATATTATTATATGATGAGAAAACTAGCAAAGTCCCAATTAAAAACATTAATTATTCCATGAAGATTGAAAATTTATCGCAAAATTAGTAAGTTGGTTTGCAATATTTTTGCTAAAATCCAACGTTTATAATTCTAAAAGAATGTTCTTTATTCGAAATAGAAGAAAAAGGTTGCATTATCATAGTATAGTCATATTATTTTAAAATATGTAATTTTTTTTTCGAGAAAAAAAAAAGATACAGCTTGCCCATCTGACTATTCCTCCAGGAGCATTTTGCCTCCAGTGACCATTTAGACCAAATAGGTCCCATAGATTAAAATTAAGATCATATAAACACTTAAACAGATCCCGTTAAAAAGCCGTCCACACCCGGTTAAGCATGTCTTAATAACCATTTTTTGGTCATAATATGGTTTACAAATTTCATGAGCCAAACAAATTCCCAAAAGTTCATACCCAATCCCTAAATCAAATTCAGTTACAACTAAGTACATAAATTTGATAATATTTTTTTTCACTTACACTATAATTTCGATATCATAAGAATCTCATTCCGAGATTCTCTTGGATTCATGAAGTCCAAAGCACCTCTTGATCGTCACACTCGCAGATTCTTCTTTCCTCTTGCAATTCAAAGTTTTTCTTCTCGCTGACGATGTGTGTGATGAAGATTTCATTGATGCACCTCTTCAATTCTACAACTGAAGCATGTAATCTAACATTCAAGTCTTAATCGCTAAAAATAGCCTTTGATTTACGAGAACATGAAAGGTGATTTCTCTATTTTTTTTTAGGGTGGAGATGTCAAGTCCCTAGGTTATAAAGAGAGAAACTCACGTCTAACAAGGTTGTGGACAATGTTTTTAACGCCTTGTTTGAGTGTCAAGACGGTCTTAATTTTAACTTACAGAGAGTCATCAGTCTAAATAGCCACCGGTGGGGCAAAATGCTCCTCGAAGAAAAATCGGAGGGGCAGAACTGCAAAATGCACGTTTTCCCTTTATCATATTTAAAAATGCAAGATCTTATTCATCCATCTGATAAATTTATAACATAGAGATCAATTTCTAGTTAACACGCATGACTTGATTCACATCTGATGCGTTTCCGAATATTAACTAGAATTATTCAGAAAAAAACTTAATTCCGTAATCTCTAAATCGAATTTGAGTAAGTATAATTCGCATAATTCATGGAAAATTCTATGCTACCCCCAGGCATTACCCGAAGTGTCATAATAGGTGTTTTGTAGTGTCACAATAGGTCTATTGTGACACTTTTAGGCAATGTTTGGTAGCCTGGATAAATGCATATTAGTAAAGGTATCCAGCAAGAACCGTGTGTTTGGTAGCCATTGTTTGTTCACGCGAGGCCCATGGTGTAATTTACTGATTCGACTGGACAATGTATCCGACGCCCCATCGGTTACAGTTTCTAGACAAGGTATCCGACGCCCACCTCAGTCTACCAAATAAAACAATGTACCAAACAGATGTGTGAAGCAATCTAGTATATTTATCTTAATAACCAAACACACAATTAAAATAGCTAATACGCAATTATCTTTCAAAGCAATCCAGATTTTATTAATGTGGGTATATCCGTACCAGTATACCAAACATTGTCTTAGTGTCATAATAGACCTATTGTGACACTGAGGCCTTGTTTACTTTGGTGGATAAGGGTTGATTAATAAATTATCCTATGTTTACTTTGCATGATATGAAAATGGGAAATAACCTAAGGCCCGTGATAAATAAGCATTGAGTGCTTATTTATGTGATATGTATCCCTCCTAAAGAGGTGGAATATGATTTATCCATCAATGAAACTATTAAACTATCTATCCTTCAAATTGTATATCTTCAAAGTAAACAAATCCTTAAAGTAATACCCGAGGGATAGCATAGAATTTTCCCATAATTCATCAACTATAAATCGAACTCGAGCAATTAAAATACGTGAATAACTTCTACTCATCTCGACTCGATTACATCCTTATCCATGAGTCTAAGCTAGAAGCAATAAAAAAATGCTAAAAAAAGAAAGAGAAAGAGAGTAGAAACATTTTAGAGAGAGAGAGAGAACTGCAGTAAAGATAGAAAGATTAAAGAGAGAGAGATAGGAACCCTCAGCTCAAAACTCGAAAGAAATAAAAAATTACTAGTAAAAAAGCATCAACAGATTTTTTCTCTTTTTCCGTGATTATACCTTTGCAGATACACCCAATCAATCTCCTTACTTGAATTGTGCTGTATTTGGTTTGAATTTATAAATTTCGTTTTCTGTTTTTTGGTTGTTAATGGATGTGTTTGACATGGATTCTTTCACCACAGAGCTTCTTCGCAAAGGTGCGCTTCAAAACCCTTGTATATTTATTATTTTTTCTTGTTATCCCTAAATTTTTTTTTTTTTTTTTATGTGATTAATTTTTGTTCGAATTTCGAGAGATCTACTGGGATAAGCTGGGTTGTTGGAGTTCAAAGTTGTGGCTTTTTTCGTTTTGTTTCAGAATTTCAGTAACATAACTTTTTTTTTTGAAGTTAAGAGTTATTTTTGCTGTGGTTTAATTTATAGTTGCTCATGAGTCATGATGAATTCTTGTCTATTTCCAGTTATAAGTGGTTGGAATTTTTATTTTATCATGATTAATTTACTGTTTATTGGCTGTGTTTGTGTAATTATTGAAAGATTATGATTGTATTACAGTAGCTAAGGATATTAATATGTAGTTGATCTTGTTTTACTCATGCTTTTTTACATATTCGGATTGTGTTCCTTCTTGCTAATTTACTCATGGATTTTTGAACAAGAATTCGAAAAAATTTACTATTCGTTGATCGGTTGAATATGCTCTGAATCAGTATAATGATAGTCAGTTGTAAGGTTTGATTTTGTGACTTCTGCTGAATTTTTATATTTGCAGGGTTTGGCTAACACATTCTCAACATTACTGCTTCAGTTATTTGTAGAAGGATTTACTTTTATTTTCGTGTAGAGTTTCATTTTTAACTGATCTAGAAACGATAAAGAAGAAGACGATGAGCTTGTCAGCAAAGGGAGCTTCTGTTGGTAACAAGAAGTTTAGTGCTGAAGCAACTTTGAATCCAAATGCTGCAGAATTTGTTCCTTCTGCTCTCAGATCACGGGCTGCAAACGTCAGAATCCCAGATACGTCTTCAAAATATGTCACCTCGGGGAAATCTGTGTTGGATAGGTCAGAATCATCAGCTTCGAATAACTCCAACTCCGAAGAAGAGGCCCAACAGTATTGGAGTCACCAGCTCCCAGACGACATTACTCCGGACTTCAAGGTGACGGGGTTGGAAAATGAGATAAACCGCGTAGCCTTTTCAAACTTATCCTTGAATGATGTTAATGAAGCCTCAAGGTATACTTCTCCAACAAACAGTGGCTTTATGTTGAAAGAACAGCAAGCTTTTTCACTTCATCCCATGGATGGTAACAGCCGTGCTGAGAAGCTGAGATATCCCGTCTCATCCTATGGGGAAAGTTTTCAGACTTCTCTTGCTAAACCTTGGGACAAGCAAATTTCCAGCAGTGATCAGCTTCTTGCAAGAGAAAGGAATCCTTACAATGGCAACTCTAGTCAAACTTTCCCGACTGACATGTCGAATGAGCAATTATTGCTGGACAATGCAGACATGTGCCGTCTTGAGTTTTTAGCTTCACAATTTCCTTCTTTTGCTGCTGAATGCATTGCAGAGGCGTATGTTACTAATGGAGGCGACCTGAACCTGACAATCAGGATGCTTACTCAGCTTGAGGTAGGTTGTTTCCGATGCTGATATTGCATGACTTGCGATCTGTTGTGGTGTCGTGTTCCATAAGAATTGTGTAAGTTCCTTATGTAAATTCTACTAGGTTATAACAAGTACTCACTCAATCTAAGTGTGGCTTACATGTCGAGAAGAACAAAGCTTTTCCTGCAGGATATTTCCTTCAAATTCTCTGGTCTTACTCGATTAAGTTAGTTTTCATTTTCATCATATGTAAATTTATATCTACCTAACTAATTGTTGTTCATGTTGATTCTCATCTTCTTTAGGAGGTATATCTTGTTCAATGTAGGTCCGATTCTTCATAATTTGTTACCCTGTAATGGACCGTGTGAATTATTGATTTTAGGCATGTTTGTCCACATATAGTCACTTAAAACAGATGCTTATTCCTAGTTGTGCATTACATGTTTGGCTTATATGTTTTCTTATGCAGAGATCCTTCCCATTAATAATTGTCTCTATTGGTTTTATTTTATGGCTTTCGGAAAATTGTTCATTCGTCATGTGACCTTGATGATGTATTGACATCTCGGCCATTTACTTTTCGACATGGTTTTCATCATAAATCATAATCATGCAGCTCCAAGTTGATGGAGGCTTGAATCAGACTCTTAGTCCAAAGACTTTCTCTACCCCAAATCACAGTGCCTTTAATTTTCCCGCTCTCCGTGTGTCAGATGGTCATAGTGGTTCGGGAAAGCTTGCTGGTGATGATCAGCAAAATGTTCGACCTTATTACTCTTCTGTAAAGGACAGTTCACCTCTATCCAGATCTTTCTCGTCCATTCCATCAAGAGTCGCCACAGATTTTGCTCCAGCTGCAAGGAAAACGACATCTCAAGAGTCGAGCATCTGGAAGTATGACAGTAATTCGTCATCAGATACTAAACAAGTTCTGGCAAGCTCGTACAACAGTGGTCAGGCGAAGAGCATTTATGGTGATAGGCTACAAAGTCGGGGATCATCTCTTGCATCTCCTGTCAGGCTTGAAACTGGAGAATCATTCGGTAATATTTTCGAGGCAATGAATTCAACTTAATTTTATTTGTGGGGAAATGCATTATGCATGTATATGTGCTTTAACTTTGTCGAGATGGCAGCAAATATGAATTCTGAAAAGCGGGAAGAAGCTCGTGATCATGCACGTGCGCACAATGCGTACTTTGAGCAGGTATGTTCAGCGAAGGTGTCTAGAAGCCTGTCAAATAGAAAGAATGTAATATGTTAGTTACAAATTATACACACTGTCAACTTAGATAAAAAGCTTCGACCTTCTCCCTCTCCCTTCATCTGCATAGTGTTAGATTCATATTAGGTTTTTCATTCTCCCTCTTAACTTAAATTAATCCAATATGTTTATAACCGGAGAAGACGAACGAGCTGGATTAATGTGAATAATATTATGCTCGTGAAACTTCGGGTTGTATGTAACATTAGGTGTTGTCTGATCCCACATGCTTTGTATAATTGATGACATCTAAAACGATTCAATGAGACTAGGCACGGCAAGCATACCTCGCTGGTAACAAGACCCTAGCTAAGGAGTTGAGCATTCTAGGACAGCTGCACAACCTGCAGATGAAAGCCGCCCATGGAAAAGTTCCAGAATCAATTCATCGTCAAAGGTTTGTTTGCTATCTATCACTCAAATTCCATTCATGATGAAAAGATTTGTTTGCTCAGCCGAATGTGAGCATGCTCCCCTCGATTGTCTACGATTTTGGTGACTAATTTTCAGTCTCCCCTTACATTTTTATAACATTGTCAGGAATTCGGATGTACAGACCAACGGGAGAGGCCAAATGATCGACCTGCACGGTCTGCATGTGAGCGAAGCCATTTTTGTGCTCAAACGCGAGCTTGCTGTTCTGAGAACTGCAGCCAGGTCGGTAGACCAACGCCTGCTCGTCTACATTTGTGTTGGGACAGGTCATCACACGAGGGGTTCGCCCACGCCTCCTCGACTTCCCACTGCAGTGCAACGCTACCTCCTGGAGGAAGGCCTCGACTATTCTGAGCCGCAGCCGGGGCTCCTTCGAGTTGTGATTTACTGAATCAGGGAGGTTTAGGAGAATTTTTGACACACTTAATCTGGAAAAAACTACCATTCCAGTTGAACAGGGAAGGAAAATTTGTTGTATCTGTAAATGGGAGAAAAATTTTAGGAAATTTTCTGCAGAAGTGAAAATGTATAAGGAACCAAAAATTTTGCACCATTTTATTTTTCTCTGTTGTATTGCAGATGTAGCTGATATAATTCATTGATTGCAATTCATGGAGGGCTTTTTTTTTTTTTTTTTTTTTTTCTTTTCTGGGTGCTCGCAAAATATGACTTAAGTGGTGTTTGTATGATTCAAACTCATGACCTTTTGGTTATAAGGTTGCCACTCTGTCATGTAGGTCATCTAATAGGGTTTCATCGAGCTGAAGGGTTACCGCGATTATCTTATATATCAAATTAATTTGAGTTATCTATTTTAAAAAAAAAGGATAATTGTGATTAAATACTAGAACTTTGACACAATTTGCAATTTAGATAGGAATTTTAATTTGAAAGGTTGCAATTAAAACATGATTTTATAATCTTTTGTGAAATAGAGTAGTTTGCAATAATATAAAAACCAAACACAATATTTCATATTGATTTTTACCGAATTAATGAAATTCAAATTATGATTATGCTATATATCTACACAATTTTACAATATTTCATTCGTCGGAAATTTTCGGAGTGTCTATTTTGCAAAAAGTTACGAGATTGTGTTTTAATTGCAACGTTTTAAATTACGTATCTAAATTGCAAATCGTGTCAAAGTTTATGTATTTAATCGTAATTAATCATTTCAAAAATTAGTATTTTCTATCATTATTGTATTAATATGATGGAACATGAAATTAAACACAATTATTCAATAGCACATCACTTTCATTGTAACATACATATATATATATATAATAAAGGAATTGAATTATAACATAGAAAAGCATTCCAAAAAAACTCTTGCAAAACCACCTCCATAACTTGGCTTGGCTGGCGGTGCAGACACATTCCGCCTAAGAACTGGCGGCTCCGCCGCGTTTACTTCACCGGCTGCCACCGTCCCTCCGCCTCCGATGCTCCGGCAATGCCGTAATTCAGCCAACCTCCCTTCCCCCTTCATCGATGCATCAGCTGAATCTTCAACACTTCTCCACACTAAACCTGATGAGCCTTGCCTTCTGAAAGATTTCGTAGACCTTTTCAAACTGGCCATGAAATTAGACTCAAATAATTATTAGCTACCAAACTTATTTTGCAATGAAAAATAAGTATTGGTTGTGATTATACATGCACATATATATATATATATCTATATATATGTATGTATAATTAGAAGAAGAGAAGAATGTGACATGGAGAATAAAATGAAGCATCTATATGGATCATCCGGCGCCGGCTTTGATTTCAAGATTCCATAATCCATATTTAAGTATATAGGGACCTTTAAATTAACACTTTGTTGGAAAAAAATATTCATCTAAATTATAGTACATGTCAACTTTAATTTGCCCCCGTTAGAGTGACCTTGTTGGTAGATCGTATCCCACCAACCTTAACATGAGCTCAGGTGCACATCAGACGTGATACTTTTTAATAATACGGGTAATACTTTTTGAATTTTGAGTTCTCCTTTTAGTATTATGGTTGATTTTGAAGGTTTTTTTCATTTTTTTCCTTTCTCGACGATACTTTTTTAAGAATACAGCTGATACTTTCGGGCTTTTGAGTGATACTTTTTAGTATTACGATTGATACTGATTTTGATTTTTTTTCTGCGGGTTGAACAGGATCAACGCAAGTTTTCTGACGTTGACCTGTCAGCGCATCTGTTGGTGCACCTAGTGCACACAAAACCAGCCCCTAACATGAGAGAGAGAGAGAGAGAGAGAGAGAGAGAGAGAGAGAGAGCAATGTGCTATATAGTAAAGACTAAAACTCTCTCTACTACACAATTCACAACTATAGCTAGCATATTGCTTGCTACCAATTTCTTGTTTTTGCAAAGAAAAGGAATTTGGGATCTTCTCATTGCAACTGAAATCCGTGTGTGTGTGTGTGTGTGAGAGAGAGAGAGAGAGAGAGAGAGAGAGAGAGAACATCAAGAAGAATGTGCCACATAGTAAAGGACTAAAAGTCTCCACATTTCACAACTAGCTAGCATATTGCTTGCTACCAATCTCTAGTATTTGCAAAAAAAAAAAAAAAATGAATATGGGATCTTCTCATTGCAACTGAAAAATCTATGAAACTCACTGAAAATCGAAGAAAATCACAGATTAATCGCGTGCAAAATGTAGACATTTCCTCTATAAGTGAATGACCTGTTGTGAGCTCCAACACACCACAAATGCCCCTGCAGCTCCAAATCTCCTTTCATCCCTGCAGTCTCCCACACAAACTTGAATATCCCCATGGCTGCATCGAGTTGCTTCACCCCGTCATGGACCACCTCCTCCTCGTCCACTGTCAAGATCTTCCCCGTGTACAAGCACGTCTTCCGGCCACCACCAACCACATGAACCCCTCCACGAACTTCTACTTCAACATCGGCTGCAGTTCCATACAGATAATACATCAAAAGTGTGAACAAACATTTGGATGAGTGGCCTAATGTCTTTGTTAGCCTTTTCTGCACCAAATGCTCCTGGTGCCGGTTCTCCTTGTACCCGATGCTCTTATCAATCAGCACGTCCCGTATCTGATACAGCCCTTCTTTCATCACATCAAGCTTCAAGGCATGGAGAGCAAATTCAGTCTCATCACTCAAGCAGTTGACAAGATCATGGCACATCTCGAGAGCCTCCTCCCACTTCGGGGAAGGGGAACCCGTTGCTGAATCCGCCCCCTTTGTAGGCGTGAGGCGCATCCATGAACTGGTCTCGGGATCATGAGACATTACTGACTCAAGAAACTTCAAGAAACCAACAACAATCTGCTGAGACAGCCTTACTTCTTTGCTCAATCGTTTTTGAGCAAGAAACTGATCAATCTCGGACTTCGATCCGTTTAGTATCTCAACAAGTGCACCTGTCCAAATCTTATGCTGTGTCACCTGTGGTCCGATCTTCTTCCTCACCACCTTCCTCGGCTGAGCTGAGATGCTCAAAATGTCCGCGACCTTTGTCAATGAGCTCACCGTGAGCACGTCCCTTTCGTGTGGTTTGCAGAAATGCTCCAACTCTTTGCATCTTTGATCAACTGAGGAATCCATCAAGTTTTTCCGCATTGTCTCCTGCATCGAAGGCAGCAGGATGAAGGCCTTAGCAGTGGACTTGAAAGCCTGCATTTTCTTCTCCAGCTTCTCGTCGAAAATTCTTGAATGATCATTGATGTTCACGAGCCTCCCGCCAATCAAGTCGAGCTCTTTCAACGATTGGCTCCATTTCTTCATCTTCGAAAACGCCGTTTCACGCCATTCTTGATTCTGAATCTGATCTTCTTCCACTGTGGAATGATAATTTAGTCGCGCCGCCACCATCCCATTACTTCGTGTGCAGAAATATTTAGTCCCATGCAGACAATTATGCACGCTCTTACGCGCCATTCTACTTCTCGTTTTCTTGAGAGAGAGAGAGAGAGAGAGAGAGAGAAAGGCTACTCCACTTCACACATTGAGCTTAAATCACCAAAACCCCGACTTGGGCATTTCATCGAACAGGTAATGATCAAGTTCTGCAGAAATTGTACGACAACCAGAATCTAGCAACGTAATGAGAGAGAGAGAGAGAGAGAGAGAGAGAGAGAGAGAGGAGAAAGCCTGAGCTATACCGATCGTTGGATTGGATTTGATCGTTGAAAACAAATATTAAAATTTCATAATTTTAATACTGACACATAATTATATACCGAACTCAAATTTGTGAAGTTTTGATTCATTACAATTTACAAAACTGAAATTAGATAGATTCTTGAACTCCTGTCAACCGTCCGATCATATTTGAATCAAAGGCTAATATTCAACCACGTATGCAACCCATCCACCTTTGATTAATCCAGCACCCTTATGGCTATGAATCAAGCCACGATCACTAGCTCTTAACCGTTCGATCAAATCCAATCCAACGATCGGTATAGCTCAGGCTTTTTCCCCTCGCCTCTCTCTCTCTCTCTCTTACTGTATGTCTGCGAGAGAACGACACTAACGTGCTGCTCCCTTTTCTGTGTGACTGCTAAATATCTAATCCATCTCTCTCTCTCTCTCTCTCTCTCTGCGACATTTCTGTTTCTCTCTCAAGAAATTTGTTCTAGAGAAATAAAAAAATGCAAGAGCCAGCTACAAGTTCTATTGCAGCAAGCTCGTTGCCTTCGAGCAGTGAGAGATCTTCTAGCTCAGCTCTTAATGTTGAATTAAAAGAAGGTTTTTTTTTTTTTTTTGGCTTTTTAATATGTAGTTTGTTTTTATGCAAGAACTGTTTGTTTGTTTGTTTTTTTACTGAGATTTGTAAGAATAATTAATTACTGCAGTTCATGCACAGAAATTTTGTGTTTCTTGATTGTTTGTTTCTTTTTTTTTTTCAACATAAAAATTGAATCTTTAAACTCTAACGTCGTCAAAAAGCTTACTTTTATGTCAAGATTGATTGTGTTCGTATTTTTAGGGCAATAAATCTAGAATTACTTTATTTAAGAATTAGGTTTAATTTCTAGAATGTTGCTAAGTTGATTAATCACGTTGCAACTTGAAGAAAAAAAGAAATATATATGACGTGGGTTTTTGAAGAATGTGGGATTTCTTTATTCGAATTCACGTGAATTTTCTTGGAAATACAGAAAAATCAGATCTTTTCACATGATAGATTGATTATATATTTATATATAATTAATTAATCTTTTGAATTGTTTTCTATGCTTTGTGAAGGCATGGAGAGTGATGATGAGATAAGAAGGGTGCCGGACATGGGCGGCGAGGGTGGCGGCGCGACGGCTTCCGGCCGCGACGGAGGCTCCGGCGGCGGCCCAGTCCAGCCCTCCGGCGGCGGCTCTAGGAGGAGAGGGAGAAGCCCGGCCGACAAAGAAAACAAGAGGTTGAAAAGGTTAGTGATTAATAAATAATCCTTATCCAATCATATCTTGCCACGTCAATGCCGGTCCTAAAAGCTACATCAATGATTGATTAGTGATTAGTGGGATTGTTGAAAGGATGTTACATCTCGTATTCCAATATAATTAATGCATGCCGTCGCGTGGAGTATAGAGTTGGTCGGATTCAATCTTGAGATACCACGACGTTTCATTTTTTATTTCGAAATTTTTAGTAAGGCGTGTATGTTGTGAAAAGGGATGATGATACGAGAATAGGAGAGGAAAGATCGTGTGCGATTGACTCGTTTTTTGGGAGGTGATTATAGGTTGTTGAGAAACCGAGTTTCGGCACAACAAGCAAGGGAGAGAAAGAAGGCATATTTAGGTGATTTGGAGACTAGGGTTAAAGAGTTGGAATCTAATAATGCTGAGCTTGAAGAAAGGCTTTCCACTTTGCAAAATGAGAATCAAATGCTTAGACAGGTAAAATTTCATCACATTTCGCGACTTATCTCATCTACATATACGACATTGGTTTATAAGTTTATGACCGTCTCAAAAAGTCTTTAGAGTTGATGATCTTTGGTTGTTTACATGTCGGTTTGAGAGGGTTAATTTGCTAACGAAGTCTTGATACTGTGAAAATCGATTGAAAAGTCATGGGTTCGGACGATGAATGTGTAACATCAACGATATTTTTGAATTTCTCTATCTTAGTTATGGCCTTCTAAATATGAAATCTTATTGAAGCTTTTTGGCATTCTAAATCAAGCCTAGATTTCAAACTTGCATTTTGATGAAATTGTTGTGTAGCCCATAACTTTAAATCTTTTGATATGCAGATATTGAAGAACACAACGGCTGGTTCACAAGAGGGAAGAAAGTAGCTATTTTTGTGAATGAGAGAGAGAGAGAGAGAGAGAGAGAGAGAGATGTGCATTAAATTATTGGACGTGTGACATGTATATGGACCTTTCACTTGTTGATTCGTATACTTGTCACATATTTAATGATTTATGTTAAGGTTGTGTATTTGATGAGTATTATGGAGTTTTTTGTGTAAATAGTAAATTTTAGATGTAGTCGTTGCTCCGCATCAATTGGTAGAGATCTCGAGTAACTTGGCTATATTCAAATTTGTAGACATGTTTAGGTCTATTAATCTTAGTGAGTTAGGCTTGATTTTTCCTTAGATAATCACCATGAAAGAGTAAGAAATATCGAACAAAATTTGATTTTATTTCCACCAATTCCACTAAGATGTAAGTTTGTCACACTATGATTTTCCAAGTGTGAGTTTCCTTTTCTGCGTAGTTTGTGTAATGGTTGGAATTCACTTCCAACTATAATTACGTCGAAATGAAAATTCAGGGCATCATTGACCTACGCGGGCAACCAAAGAGATCGAGGAGACATTAGGGCAAGGAACACCGGAGCGATTGATGTTCGTTTGCTCTCACCAATTGCAATTGCAACTAACAAGATCCGTTGGAGGAGATTTCTATGTAAGTACAATTGTGAAAGATCAATGTGCACCATATATAGCAAGTCGTGTTGATAACAATACATTCAATCTTAATGTAATCACGATATGTGACGCTTTCTTAGGTGCAGTCGGGGCAACATTGTCACATGGTACAAACATTGTCTCATCATCAAAGATTGAAAGCCCATTTACTTCAAATCATCAAGACAATGAGTTTGTTTGGTCAGAAAATGTATCCATTTCTTCGTAAAAAAATCAATGAACCGTCATTACCAAAATCCATAACCTCATTAGGAAATGAAAAGTTACAAGAAAATAAATCATGGATGACATTAGCATCCATAGTGCTTTCAATTGCATGAATCGGCATATCATGATCATACACATAACGTAGACTGATTCTAGATACTGATTAATATAAGTATATATAATCTATTGATTTTGAAAATATTCGAAAAAATACAAGAATAATATCGTTGATTCTCACAAAAAAAACGAATTGATTCTTATAAATATCACATTTCTTTATAATGTACGAAAAACTTTCAAAACAATAAACATAGATCCCAGTTATAGTAAAATTCCTATTGATAACTTAATTTAAATAGATAATAAAATATAATCAAATTCCGACGACTAAAAACAAACATGATTGCCAATAATTTTTTAAAGAATAATGATTAAACCAAAATTAGGGTTGGGAATAACAGAATGTGAGGTTTTGATTCCCGTTTTAATCGTCAAAATTTAACTCCCGTAACAAATTTATTTAATTTGTCATCAATAGTTCGAAATATATGATATAATTAGTTACCGTTCATGATATTTTTATAAAATTTTAATAATTTAGGATATATTATAATTTATCCTAAATTTATTTATTTTTAAATATCCACAACGGCTATTCGTATTAACTATTACAAATCGCGATCAATATAGTATGATATTATAAGTTTCTTGGTGTTGGAATGTCGTAATCACAACTTAATTACTTGGATTAGGTAATGAGATTTGATATATTATAAAATTGTAATCCCACGTTTCCATATAAATCAACGAAAGTTATGAAATTATTTTTTTCTAACTAATATATTTAGAAATAAGGATGGAGTAATGATATTGACTATTCAATTGATGCGATGTTTTATCTGTCCAATTATCACTGATTCAAACACCACCAATATTCACAATAATATATACAATAAATGCTAATTTTAATTATTTAATTATGTGAAAAAAAAAACCCTACAAGTGAATCAATCTTAATAAATAGTAACACTTCTAACATAATACTAAATAGATTATGACTATACATAAGAAAATTGATGTCGATGGAATCCTCCATTCTAAATTTGATTTTTCAACCCGTGTTCCACGATCAAATTTATGAATTTTTTTTCTATTTTTTCCGTTAATTTTAATTTATTATATTTTAGTTTATTTTTATGATTACTTTTAGGGTTCATCCCACCCAGTCATGCTTTATAATTATTTTTTAGTATTTAATTTTCAAATAAATTATTATTATGGTTGATTATTTTAAAAATATGATTTATAATTTTTAAAATTTCAATCTTTTTGTTGATAGATGTTACTAGATCGATTATGTTATAATTAATTTTTATTTTTGTAATATCTATTATTAAACTTGTGAATTTGATCGTGGAATACGGATTGTAACACCAAATTTGGAATAGAGAATCCCATCCCAAATTGATCAAATCTAAACCTTTTTTTTAAAGTTAAACCATAATTTATTTATCATACACAAAATACGAATTTCACGATACTGAAAAAAACAACATAGATTAGAGAAATGAATTTAAATTAAAAGTATTAAGAAGAATTGTCGATTCAGGACCTTAAAGATTGATATTCTATTAATTCAGGCCTGAAAGATTAAACATCTCAATCCAAGACCTCAAAAATCACGAATTTTTATTTTTTTAATTAACTTTATATTAATTTTCAATCAAAATTCCCTTATTAATTATACATTAAATCTAATAAAAATTTATTAAAATTAACTAAAAAAATAAAAATAAATTTAAATTCATGATTTTTGAGATCCTGAATTGAGAGTGTTTATCTTTCAAATTCTGAATCGATAGATTGTCCATTTTTAGGTTCTGAATTGATAATTCTCCAATTGTTAATTATTTAGACAAATGAATTTTGATTAGTATATTACTAATTATTTTAGATAAATGAAAATTTTATTTAGTATATTATTAATTAGTTAGAGAAATTGAGTCCACCGACAGCCTTTTTGTCGGAGAAGAGCGACCGACAACAGCCGGTAACATGAAAAGTACAGCCTGTTCACAGCAATGGAGCGTGTGAGTTCTAACGCATTAATAATGTCTTTTTCTTTTTTCTTTTTTTGAGAATATAAATTGGATTTTACAAGCAAACTAAAAATGAAAAAAAAAATGCTCATTGCAACAATTAGAGTAGTGAATATAAAATTAATGTTTTTGATTGAAAAGAAATGTATTTGAATTTTTAGAAAGTCGAAATATTATGTATTTGAATTAATTTGAATTATATGTATTGTTTTAAAATTGGAAATTCTTAATATTAACTCTAATTTATTATTTGCGGGCTAGCTCGTGGAGTCAGTATTTTCGATTTTTTTTTATATGAACACATTTTTCGATTGGAGTTCACTCAAACTTCTAATTTTAACAAATTAATACTGAATATATTATAACTTAGTAATAATTAATTGAATAATTTATTTAAAATTCAATAATGCTAAAATTAAACTACATCAAAACACGAAACTTTCAACATTTAACTAAAATAGAAGATAAACAATATAAATTCGGATTATTCAGGTAAACCTTCTTAATTTTGAGCTAGTCATATCGAGGTAATCGGATATTTCGTTCGGGCTAATTTGAACTAGGTTCTTATCTGACTATATTTTTTTGATTCTAACATTTTTTTCCTCTCAACCTATCAGTCAATCCATCGATTTTGAGTTGGATCGGTATCTTTTTGTAGTAAATTTTTATTTAGTAAATTTTCTCTTTGTAGAAAAAGAAAAAAATGGACATAATACTTTTTATATAGTAAATTTTACATTTAGTAAATATGATTAAGATATGTTGTTACGTGTGAACTTTTACCTACAATTTTGAAATGAGAACATTTGCCATAAGCATAATATCAAATTTAAGGAAATTTTGGGGGGAGGGGTGTTCGTGAGCACTGTCTTCTATAATCAAATTTGCCACGAGCCGAAAATTTTGATCTGATGATGAAATATGGGCACAAAGACACTATGGAATTTTCCCAAACTTATCCACAATATATGATCAAGAATGATGGGATTCTAGATAGTTTTACAAGAAAAATACTTTTATTGACTATACATACTTTATTCAATGAAGTAATCAACATTAACATATAATCTCAACACAACACATTAACCACTTGCAAAGGGGCAATCCAATTAAATTCAATGTAACATTACAAAACTTGAGATTTATTGACAAATATATGTATAATATAATGTGAAGAAGCTTACACTTTACTACACACATTATTATTAGCATAGCAATGACATTTTCTTTTATTTTCCATTTTGTAAATTCGTTAGGTGAAAAAGACAACAATACAATGATGTCTTGATCTTGATTTGTTTATTTATTGTACCACTTTGTATCTTAATTTTATTTAAATAATCAATAAAGTGACCCAATCATGACAACATTATAATATAATTAATGTATTAACTAGAGAAAATAATGTGTCGGTAAGGAATTCAAAGATATTTCATTTTTTCTAATTTATACCATATAATTAGTTAAAATATAATTTTTATGATATATTAAGATTTTTTAAAATTATTTTAATGAGGGTTCTTAGTTACATAACTTATATTTATATTATTTTCATCTGTAAAAATTAATTCATTTTAATAAAGAAAAAGAAATTCCCATAAGAAAAAAGAAAAAGAAAATGACGTTATTCATTTTAAGACAGCGGAGAACTGGCTACTGGCTCAGCAGGTAAAAAATCCTTAAATTTATCATAAAAAGAAAAAAAAGAAATAAAAATTAAAATAATTCCTTAGGAAAATGATAAAAAGACAAAGCTGGAGTAGTGTATGGAACTGAAGGAGTAGAGAGAGAGAGAGAGAGAAAGAGAGAGAGAGAGAGAGAGAGAGATGGCCGATTGATTCATTGAGGCGGAACATCTTGATATCAATGCCCTTCTCCTTCCCAGCTCGGATCGAGTGTTGAGAGATTCATTCGAAACTGAATAAACCGATTAAAATTCAGCGTTTTCTGTTTGTTAATTAGGAGGAAATGGAGGCGAGTGGGGGGCTGGTGGCTGGATCACACAAGAGGAACGAGCTAGTTAGAATTCGCCATGATTCTGATAGTGGGGTAAGATTTTTTTTTTTATCTTAGGCAAACGTGCATTTTGGTTTTAGATGATTAATTAATTAATTTTTATTTATATTATTGGATTTTTGGGCTTGGATCTGACTGTTAGTGGTATTGGAGTGATTTAGACAGCTAAAGTTTGGATCTTGGCGTGGATTGAGAAATGGGTTTAGTTTTGTTTTGATTTTGAAGTGTTGTTTAAGCTGCTTTTTTCCTTAGCGTTTTGTTTGTGTTAGGTTGCAATAATGCTGTGTTTAGATCTGAGTGTCGGCTGAAGCTGAGTGGTCGTTGAACGGATTTCTTGTTCTTTGTGTTGAATTTTGGAGCTAGATGCTTCTGATTTTCTTTGTTCACTCCCTAATTTGTTTTTCTTGAGGTTTTTACACTATTTTCTCTCTTGATGTTTTCTTGGAGCTCAATTTGACTCGGTTGCTGTTTCATAAGCATAATGATGACTAATTTCAGTGCTTACTGATTCTGATGATTGTAAGACTGTAAGAGATAATAAAGGTCTATGTAAATATGTAATAGCTTTGCTGTATTTGCAAACATGGTCTGATCTGCATCTATTATGTCTCGGTTTAATGCACTGAACATGGCGTGGAAGCAATCTGATTCTACGGGTTGATTTAGTTGTGATTCTGTACTGATCACTGTAATGCATGTCCTGTATGCAGTCGAAGCCGTTGAAGAATCTTAATGGCCAAATATGCCAGATTTGTGGAGATACTGTTGGACTGACTGCCAATGGTGATGTCTTTGTTGCTTGCAATGAATGCGCCTTTCCAGTTTGCCGTGCTTGTTATGAATATGAGCGGAAAGATGGGAATCAGTCTTGTCCCCAGTGTAAGACTAGGTACAGGAGACACAAAGGTCAGTTGGCTTCTCGAAATTTACAAAGATTCTTTTGTCTTGTGTTTCTTCTCTATATGGAGGCATATGAACCTATTTGTTCTGTTATAGGGAGTCCAAGAGTTGACGGGGATGATGATGAGGACGACATTGATGATTTGGAGAATGAATTTAGTCATTCTCAAGGAAAAATGAAGGCTAGATCTCAATGGCACGGTGATGATGTTGAGCTCTCTGCATCCTCTAGACATGAATCTCAGCAACCAATCCCTCTTCTTACCAATGGACAGCCTGTAAGTCAAGCAAACACATTCTTGATAAATGTGTGCATATAGAACTCCATGCTGAATTTGATCACACCCCAACTCCCAATGCTCAGTTATGCATCCAAAAATTAAGTCCAAATCACTCATCAATCAATGATGGTTCCACCTTAAAATTGGATGTTATTAGACTTTTGCAATTTCTGTGGCATTGCATGTTTGTCTATCTATTTCGGAATGGGGATCAAGAAATGTTATGACTGTACCATTATCCGCCTTTTTTTCTTTTTCCTTTTTCCTTTTTTCTTTCTTTTTTTAAGCATACTTGTGGGTACTGCTAATCTATTGAAGCTTTGTGGGGCTATTGATGGATGCCGGTGTATTTTTCTCGTTTATTTGAGTACTTGTGCAATATAATAGTCCTATATGTTTTGCTCTTGCCTTTTAATGCATTCATTTCTAACTCTTTTTTGTGGACAAAGCGTAATTAGGTTCTGTAATGTTACTAATAATTGATAGGTCTCTGGTGAGATTCCTCCTTCTATGCAAGACACTCATTCTGTTAGAAGCACATCTGGTCCTTTGGGTCCTGGAGACCGTGTTCACTCCCTTCCTTATGTTGATCCACGGCAGCCAGGTAACTAGTTGTTACACGTAATCATTGTCTATTCTGTCTTTGATCTGTCACATACAAACAATTTACAATGTCATTGATTTCTGCAGTTCCTGTTAGAATTGTCGACCCTTCTAAAGACTTGAATTCTTATGGACTTGGAAATGTTGACTGGAAGGAGAGAGTGGAAGGTTGGAAACTAAAACAGGAGAAAAATATGGTGCAAATGAACAACAAATACAGTGACGGGAAAGGAGATATTGAAGGCACTGGGTCAAATGGAGAAGAACTGCAAATGTAATTTCTTTCTAGAGCCTACTTTTCTCTCAAGAAATTTCAACAGTGTATTTTGTTTGTGAATATGTCATTTAGTAAATATTCTCTAGATGCTCCTTTGATTTATACATCAGAAGGCATCCTAATAGTTTGCATTGGTGACAGGGCTGATGATGCTCGCCAACCTATGAGCCGTGTCCAGCCTATTTCTTCTACTCATCTTACTCCTTATCGTGTTGTGATCATTCTTCGGTTGATCATCTTGGGATTTTTCTTGCAATATCGTTGTACTCATCCTGTGAAAGATGCTTATCCTCTGTGGCTGACATCAGTTATCTGTGAAGTTTGGTTTGCCTTGTCCTGGCTTCTTGATCAGTTTCCAAAATGGTATCCAGTTCAACGCGAGACCTTTCTTGAAAGACTTGCCTTGAGGTTGGTGATTTTTTTTTTTTTTTTCAAATTCAGTTCCATATATTGAATCTTGGATACTCAGGATAAGTTTTGTGAAATGTGATCATGTCCTAACTTTTTCTCTTTCGTGTTCACAGATACGATAGAGAGGGTGAGCCTTCCCAGTTAGCACCTGTCGATGTGTTTGTGAGTACTGTGGATCCCATGAAAGAGCCTCCTCTTGTAACTGCCAATACTGTCTTATCCATCCTGTCCGTGGACTACCCTGTCGATAAAGTCTCATGCTATGTTTCAGATGATGGTGCTGCAATGCTTACCTTTGAAGCCCTCTCTGAAACTGCAGAATTTGCCAAGAAATGGGTACCTTTTTGCAAGAAGCATAATATTGAACCTAGGGCCCCCGAGTTCTATTTTGCACAGAAGATAGATTACCTGAAGGACAAGATTCAACCTTCCTTTGTCAAAGAACGCAGAGCAATGAAGGTGAATCACAAGTTCATCTTGTAAAGCAGCCTCTTATTATATCATATAGTAAACCAGGAAACAAGTTGGCAGTGGGTTATAATTGTATCTCTGAACATGTTTCCTGCAGAGAGAATATGAAGAGTTTAAGGTACGGATTAACGCTCTTGTTGCAAAGGCTCAAAAGATGCCTGAAGAAGGGTGGACAATGCAAGATGGAACTGCTTGGCCTGGAAACAACACACGGGATCATCCGGGAATGATTCAGGTAATTTTTTAGCCCTCAAGTGTTTGATATTTATCCTTTCCAGTTTATCTAATTCTTTCTTATGCCTCTCATTAACAGGTATTTCTGGGGCATAGTGGGGGTTTTGATACTGATGGAAATGAGCTACCTCGATTGGTTTATGTTTCTCGTGAGAAACGTCCTGGATTCCAGCATCACAAGAAAGCCGGAGCTATGAATGCTTTGGTAGGTGATCGGTATTTGATGCTCCCATAATGATTATGGCATTGTCATTGTGTGCTTGAAGAAGTGGACATTTAGCAATTTTATGCTATGATATGTGCTTTCTTCTCATAGTATTTTCTTTGATTTCTTTCTCATGTCTCCAGTAATTTTATGCTATGTTATGTGCTTCAGATTCGTGTCTCTGCTGTCCTTACAAATGGAGCATATATTCTGAATGTCGATTGTGATCACTACTTCAATAACAGCAAAGCTGTTAAAGAAGCCATGTGCTTCATGATGGATCCTGCATACGGAAGGAAGACTTGTTACGTTCAATTTCCACAGCGTTTTGATGGCATTGACATGCACGACAGATATGCTAATCGTAACATTGTCTTTTTTGATGTAGGTGTCCTTGAATTTTAGAAGCTCTTACTATCTGCTTCTGTGACCTCTCTCTCATCTACGCATTGTCTTAAATTTTCCTCTCTGCAGATCAACTTGAAAGGGTTGGATGGCCTTCAGGGTCCCGTCTATGTGGGAACGGGGTGCTGCTTTAACAGGCAAGCTCTATACGGTTACGACCCTGTCCTAACAGAAGAGGATCTGCAGCCAAACATTATTGTCAAGAGCTGTTGTGGTCCAAGAAAGAAGGGAAAGCATGCCAACAAGAAGTATGTCGATAAGAAACGAGCAGCTAAAAGGACTGAATCGACCATCCCAATCTTTAATATAGAGGACATAGAAGAGGGTGTGGAAGGTAGGTTCTGCTGCTTGTTCATCACTTCATTTAAGTTGCTTAAATTAGTAGCCGATTGAAGTTCTATTGCGATATCTTTAATTCCTCTCTCCCAGTTTTCTTTATCTGTCTGTCTCTGTTTTTATTACACATTCAATTCTATAATTAGTGATTTTCTTGTAGGAAATGTTCAAAATTGTAGAAATTGATTCAATTGCTTTCTTTGTATTTACAGGATATGACGACGAGAAGTCACTTCTTATGTCTCAGAAGAGCTTGGAGAAGCGATTTGGTCAATCTCCCGTCTTCATTGCTGCCACATTTATGGAAATGGGAGGCATACCACCGTCGACAAATCCCGCTACTCTTTTGAAAGAAGCTATCCATGTCATCAGCTGTGGATACGAGGATAAGACCGAGTGGGGCAAAGAGGTATATTGAGTTTTTCGCTCGTTTCTGTTAAGTCCCATTTACATGGTTTTGTGGTGTCTGAAAAATGAAATTTGAAGCATTAATTCAGTCGAGCCTAATTCTTTGCTTCAGATCGGGTGGATATATGGTTCGGTCACAGAAGATATTTTAACCGGGTTTAAGATGCATGCGCGTGGATGGATTTCCATTTACTGCATGCCTCCTCGCCCCGCATTCAAGGGTTCGGCTCCAATCAATCTGTCAGATCGTCTCAACCAGGTGCTTCGATGGGCTCTTGGTTCCATCGAAATTCTGCTGAGCAGGCATTGTCCTATATGGTACGGCTACAACGGGAAACTGCAGATGTTGGAGAGGCTCGCGTATATCAACACCATTGTTTACCCGCTCACCTCTATTCCGTTGCTCGCTTACTGTGTTCTTCCTGCTATCTGTCTTCTCACAAACAAATTCATCATTCCCGAGGTACGTAACGAGATTATGATCGATTTTCGGTCTCCTGCTAATTCTTGTAGGGGGGGATATCTAACTCTGTTGTTCTGCTTACCTTCCTCTGCAGATAAGCAATTTCGCTAGCATGTGGTTTATTCTCCTCTTCGTCTCGATTTTCGCCACCGGCATACTGGAAATGAGGTGGAGCGGTGTCAGCGTCGAGGACTGGTGGAGAAACGAGCAATTCTGGGTCATCGGTGGAACATCAGCCCATCTTTTCGCCGTCTTCCAAGGTCTCCTGAAAGTGCTAGCCGGCATCGACACCAACTTCACCGTCACTTCGAAGGCATCCGACGAGGACGGTGACTTCGCCGAGCTCTACGTGTTCAAATGGACTTCCCTCCTCATCCCTCCCACCACGGTCCTCATGTTCAACATGGTCGGGATCGTGGCCGGTGTCTCGTACGCCATCAACAGCGGGTACCAGTCGTGGGGCCCGCTCTTCGGGAAGCTGTTCTTCGCCATCTGGGTGATTGTCCACTTGTACCCCTTCCTCAAAGGTCTGTTGGGGCGGCAGAACCGCACCCCGACCATCGTCATCGTCTGGTCTATTCTCCTGGCGTCCATCTTCTCCCTGCTCTGGGTTCGTATCGACCCGTTCACGTCGGCCGCGACGAAGCGAGCGGCTCAAGGCCAGTGTGGTGTCAACTGCTGAGGTACCACCTACACTTGTTGAACTTCATTTTGTTAGGAGAGCTGCCTTTTGTGTATATAGACAGACAAGTAAAGCGACGTCGTTTCGCCTGCATAAACATGTTTGTTGGGGGAGTTGTTAAGTTGTGTTGTATCAATCTTTACATTAGGACTAAAGTGATTTTTGGACAATTTTCGATTCAAACTATAAATTATTTTTGTACACAATGTTGTTTCAAGCAAGAATTTGTATTTATGGAAACTACCTACGAGTTATTTTAAGTGTTAGTAAATCTTATTTTGTTACTTTTGTAGACAAACAAAATTTGAAGAAATTTATACCCTCTTTATTTCCATTTGGCTTCCCCTTTTCTTTTCGATGAAACAAATATTGTTCTATCTCTAGAGCTTAGTCGAGAAGGTAAATGAGAGGAGGTAAACCGTGAGAAGGTAAAATGTGACACGAGAGGAGGTAAATCGCGGCATGTACTTCAACGGGTGAGCGTCGATAATTTTGCTCTTGTTATATTATGGTTTATCATGTGTATTCAATTCGTTGGATTGTTGTAGTTGGAAATAATTAAAGAATTTTTAAAGTTAAATGAGATTGCAATTTTAGGATTAAGATAAAGTCTCTAAAACACAATTTTGGGACAAACTTAGACATTGTTCCCATTTTTCTACAACTCTCATTCATCAAGTTTTGGGAGAAGTTTCAAAGATCGTGCAAAGGAGCCGGGCAAGTAAACGAGACCATGGACGTAGATCGTCAATGAACGAGATGGAGCATGTTAAATCACGAGATCAAGTTGTCGACATCTTTTCAAATATGAAGACTACTTTATCATGATCAAATAAGGGAAGGGTTGGAGGTAAACTTGAATAATGAACTCGAAAAATAGACATTTTGTATTGGAAACAAAAGAGAATTTTAGAAACTAGAATTGAAAATAAGGGCTAGAATCAGAGAAAATTCTAGAATTAGAAAAATATTTTGTGATAGGAAAATCAACACTAATCTCGAACATTTTGTACTAGCAACGCATTGTGATTTTGTGACACTAATCTACAACATTATAAATATACAAAAGCGTGTTCAATGAACATGAACTTCAATACTAGTGAGAAAAAATAAATGAGAAAAAATAAATGTAACCTCTATAAAATTCCAAGTCAAATTTCTGCCAGGCAAACGAACATAACATCTTGATGAAAGAAAAATCCTAGCAAAAATTTCAAAAATGATAAAATGCAACCGTCGTTAAGTTGAAGATAAAAAATGTGTATTTTTTTTTTATCATGTCATATATTTTTGTATGCCAAAACAATGTATTCCCTTTATTCTTTGCCGAAACCATTCTATTCTTCCTCTTCTTTCTCTACCAAAATCCTTTTGCAGGCCTCATAACACATAAAAGAGATACCTGCAGCCGGCACCAGCTTCACACAACTCGGTCCGAGCCCTCTGTACAAGCCCTAAATTCCTTCTTGCTCAAGTATACTCGCAAGAGCATGGAGCACATTCTTGTATACCTGCCTGCCATTGACAGCACCGACTTACATGTGCTTACGAGCCACCTCCAAGGGAAATGTGGCGGTGCTCGAAATGGCACCAGCTGCGGAGCCAATGAGGAGAGTTTCTATGTTGCCAATCTTTTCCTCTTTGAAGATCTTCTTGTAGACTTTGGGCATGTTTGGTTTGGTTGATTAGGGTAGTTTAGGTAGATTAATAAAATTATCCCCTATCATTTGTTTGGTTTGAAGGATTGGAGCCCAGGATTGATGACGGGCCCGGACTCCAATCACTCAATTGGATGATTGTTCATCACCCCATTTTTGGTGATTAAAATTATCACTTCTAATTCATTTGTAAAATTACTAATATAACCTTATTAAAAATAATTTTTATTTTGTTGTAATATTTTTTTTATAATTATAATTTATTACAAATAAAATTATATATATCATATTTGTACATCGCACGAGAGATATTCTAGTTTAGTTTATGTCGCATCAAATTAATAGTGAACACAAAGATGTGTTATAAGTAAAAAAATGAATAATTTAAAAATTTCTATAATTCAGAAAGTTATAAATTAATTTTATTTTGTTGAAATATTTTTATTAAATTTTTGTCCAATGATATATTTTTATTAAATTTTTGTCATTATTTCCCAATGTTTACTAAATTATTTTTGTGCATCAATTATTTTCAATTTCATGATTTCAAGCATTTTTAATAGAAAAATACAACTTTAATAATTATAAATAAATATATTATATGAAGGGCAATTCGGGTGTTTCCTAACATTTTAATCCTAATCATTCAATCCAAATAAAATATTGATAATCTATCATAAATGATTAAAATTGTAATCAAGCAATCCAAACAAAAGATTATTTTTATCCAAACAGTGCAATCCTACTTTATCCTATCAATCTTATCTATCCCATCATCTGAACGGGGCCTTTATAATTATAAAACGGGTAGAATAAATCCTAATGGGCTAAAAAAACATTTTACAACATGACATGTCTTTCTAAGGTAGGAGGGTATTTTGGGCAATTAGCCAATAAGCTGACCCCCAAAAAACCCTAATCTGAAGCCATCACCTCCACTATAAAAATACACATACCCCTACCTTCTCCAGTCAATCAATCTTCGCAGAAATCAATCTATCATCTCATTCGATTTTCCTCAATTTCTTTATTTTCTCTCAAATTAATTATTTTATTTTGTTTGAACAATATTTGCGAAAATGGAAATCATAAGCAGAGATTGTGTGTATCGACGTTGTGCGTGGAAATCATAAGCAGAGATTGTGTGTATCGACGTTGTGCGAAATGCGCTCTGATCGAAAGTATTCTCTGCAAAATCACCAGGGAAGATGGGCAGTTGTCTTTCAATTTTTTTCCATTGAAATTCGTCAACAATCATCTTCCCTACATTATTTTTTATTTTCCGATTTTCTCTTTTTTTTATCAACTTATTTGATTTTCTAAATTTCCGTTTTGTAACTATAAAATTTATCTAAAATTTGTAGATTTTGAATTGGATCCCTATAATAACATTATTTTAACGGACGCGGTGTGCGAATGTTGATGGTTTGTTGAATTATATTTATTGAATAAATTCGGCAGGAGAGTGTATCATACGCCTCTTTCTCAATTTATGTCTGAATTTAAATAAATGTTAATTTATCGTGTCCAGCCTATTTCTTCTACTCATCTTACTCCTCATTCTTCGGTTGATCATCTTGCAATATCGATGTACTCATCCTGTGAAAGATGCTTATCCTCTGTGGCTGACATCAGTTATCTGTGAAGTTTGGTTTGCCTTGTCCTGGCTTCTTGATCAGTTTCTGCCTTGAGTTTGGTGATTTTTTTTTTCAAATTCAGTTCCATATATTGAATCTTGGATACTCAGGATAAGTTTTGTGAAATGTGATCATGTCCTAACTTTTTCTCTTTCTTATGCCTCTCATTAACAGGTATTTCTGGGGCATAGTGGGGGTTTTGATACTGATGGAAATGAGCTATGAATGCTTTGGTAGGTGATCGGTAATAGATGCTCCCATAATGATTATGACATTGTCATTGTGTGCTTGAAGAAGTGGACATTTAGCAATTTTATGCTATGATATGTGCTTTCTTCTCATAGTATTTTCTTTGATTTCTTTCTCATGTCTCCAGTAATTTTATGCTATGTTATGTGCTTCAGATTCGTGTCTTTGCTGTCCTTACAAACGGAGCATATATTCTGAATGTCGATTGTGATCACTACTTCAATAACAGCAAAGCTGTTTTGATGGCATTGACATGCACGACAGATATGCTAACCGTAACATTGTCTTTTTTGATACCTAACTCTGTTGTTCTGCTTACCTTCCTCTGCAGATAAGCAATTTCGCTAGCATGTTGTCTATTCTCCTGGCGTCCATCTTCTCCCTGCTCTGGGTTCGTATCGACCCGTTCACGTTGGCCGCGACGAAGCGAGCGGCTCAAGGCCAGTGTGTTGTCACCTGCTGAGGTACCACACCACCTACACTGGTTGAAATTCATTTTGTTAGAAGAGCTGCCTTTTGTGTACATAGACAGACAAGAAAGTAAAGCGACGTCGTTTCGCATGCATAAACATCTTTGTTGGGGGAGTTGTTAAGTTGGGTTGTATCAATCTTTACATTAGGACTAAAGTGGATTTTTGGACAATTTTCGATTCAAACTATAAATTATTTTTGTACACAATGTTGTTTCAAGCAAGAATTTGTATTTATGGAAACTACCAACGAGTTATTTATGTGTTAGTAAATCTTATTTTGTTACTTTTGTAGACAAACAAAATTTGAAGAAATTTATACCCCTTTATTTCCATTTGGCTTCCCCTTTTCTTTTCGATGAAACAAATATTGTTCTATCTCTAGAGCTAAATCGTGTCATGTACTTCAACGGGTGAGTGTCGATAAAGAATTTTTAAAGTTAAATGAGATTGCAATTTTAGGGTTAAGATAAATCTCTAAGAGCAAAGGAGACGAGCAAGTAAACGAATGGGAATGGGAGAAGTTTCAAAGATTGTGCAAAGGAGACGAGCAAGTAAACGTGTTCATGTGTAGAGTAGATCGCAACGAACAAGATGGAGCATGTGAAATCACGATAATCACGAGATCAAGTTATCGACATCTTTTCAAATATGAAGATTACTTTATCATGATCAAGTAAACGAGTTCATGTGTAGATCGCAACGAACAAGATGGAGCGTGTGAAATCACGAGATCAAGTTGTCGACATCTTTTCAAATATGAAGACTACTTTATCATGATCAAATATGGGAAGGGTTGGAGGTAAACTTGAATAATGAACTCGAAAAATAGACATTTTGTATTGGAAATAAAAGAGAATTTTAGAAACTAGAATTGAAAATAAGGGCTAGAATTTGAGAAAATTCTAGAATTAGAAAAATATTTTGTGATAGGAAAATAACACTAATCTAGAACATTTTGTACTAGCAATGCATTGTGATTTTGTGAGAGGAAATTCAACACTAATCTACAACATTTTGTATTAGCAATGCATTAAATCGATGAGCAATATTAACTGACCTACACAATTATAAATCGATGAGCAATATTAACTAACCTACACAATTATAAATATAGAAAAGCAATTATAAATCGATGAGCAATATTAACTAACCTACACAATTATAAATATAGAAAAGCGTTCTCAATGAATATAAACTCTTTGCCGAAACCATTCTATCCTTTTGCAATATTAGTTGACCTACACAATTATAAATATAGAAAAGCTATCCTTTTGCAATATTAGCTGACCTACACAATTATAAATATAGAAAAATGTGCTCAATGAATATAAACTTCATTACTAGTGAGAAAAAATAAATGCAACCTCTATAAAATTCCAAGTCAAATTTCTGCGGACAAACGAACATAACATCTTGATGAAAGAAAAATCCTAGCAAAAATTTCAAAAATGATAAAATGCAACCGTCGTTAAGTTGAAGATAAAAAATGTGTATTTTTTTTTATCATGTCATATATTTTTGTATGCCAAAACAATGTATTCCCTTTATTCTTTGCCGAAACCATTCTATTCTTCCTCTTCTTTCTCTACCAAAATCCTTTTGCAGGCCTCATAACACATAAAAGAGATACCTGCAGCCGGCACCAGCTTCACACAACTCGGTCCGAGCCCTCTGTACAAGCCCTGAATTCCTTCTTGCTCAAGTATACTCGCAAGAGCGTGGAGCACATTCTTGTATACCTGCCTTCCGCTGACAGCACCGACTTGCATGTGCTTACGAGCCACCTCCAAGGGAAATGTGGCGGTGCTCGAAATGGCACCAGCTGCGGAGCCAATGAGGAGAGTTTCTATGTTGCCAATCTTTTCCTCTTTGAAGATCTTCTTGTAGACTTTACGCAGAGTGTCGTATGCACAGTAGTTGGCTGCAGCATAGGGAATTACTCCAATGACACTAGGGGTGAGACCTCTGTAAAGCTCCGGTAGCCCACCTTCTTTCAATATTTTAACGAAAGCATCAAACACGCCATTGTAAACCTCTCTCTGTTAAATGGAAGTAGGGCCACAAGAGTGAATAGTATGGAAATGAATGTAAAATGTAACCATTTGTGTTATTTACCTGTATGGTTAGTCGAGTCTTCACTAACTCGAGGGGGTATGTAACCAATGTCGAGCTGACACCAGCACAAGCCCCCGCTATCAATGAAGGAGGAAATGGTAATTTGGGTTGCTCACCGGGTTTTGATGAGAGATTCTTGTTAACAGTATCGTAAACAAATAACTGCAGAAAAATGCAACTATCAGGAATTGTTAAGAACTTGTATACACACTTTATACACGAGAAACGAAAAAAGATCTAACAAAGAATTGTTAAGAACATGTATACAATACATGGTCTCACAAAAGTCATCAAATTATCCAATCTCCCAATATCTAACCAAGAAAAAAGTATGATAAGTGGTCGACATATCAATCCAAAATTGATGAACTAAATGTGGTAAACAAATTGGTGGTAGTTTCAATCCTATTTTGAAAGACAACACAAAATTTTGCAATGTTAATTATCTAGAAGATTCGGATGGAGCATATATGTTAAGAAATAACATTTTGTCAAAGTTAAAATAGCACAATGTAACAAGAAACTGAAAGTAAACAATTCTTTGTGATTTTTTCTCAAGATCATCATATAAATTTCACATTAACAAGTCCAGTCACAACAAGTAATTTTTTTCACCAAATCCAAACTAAACTAAATTTCAGATTAACAAGTCCAGTTGCAAGTAATTTTTTTCACCAAATCCATCATCATCTCCGATTCCAATAAAACACAACACAACAACACAGTAAAAAGCTCACAACAAAGCTTAAAAAACCCACATATAATCTAATACCTCTATGGCTTTGCTAGGCGCAACGCGAATCACATTGACGAAATTCCCCCTAAACAACCCTTTCCATCCCTCATTCTTCATGATATTGTTGAACACCTCCATGGTCGAATCCCCACTGCTCCCAACCATCAAATGAGTCCTAATTGTCTCCAATGGAGCCACTGCAGTCCTAGAAATCGCCCCCGCGACTCCACCGCTGATCAACCTCCTCAGAGAAGGATTCGAGACCTTTAGCTTCAGCTTAAGCCCTCTCTTCTTTTTCTTCCCCACCAACTCATTCTCCTCCTCTGTCAAACCAAGAATCTTGAACCCCTCCGGCAATGAAACATACTTCACCAGCAAATCGGCATACGGCAATTTGAAACCCCCATTTTCATTGTTCCCCATTTGGCTCACAGAGGCAAACAATCCCCCACCAGGGTAAAAGTTGCAATCTTGGATGCTCCATTGAATCCCCAAATTGGAATTAGATGAAACCCCACTTTTCTTGAACTCCAAAGATTGAATTTTTCCACTCATTTTCACCTTCACAAACCTCAAGAACAAAACCCTTGTATCACTCTTAGCTGTTAGCAACAGTGCTGCACTCCTCCCCCTCTCTTCTCTCTCAATTCCTCTCTCTCTCTCTCTAAAACTCAATACAACATTCAACTTACCTGTGAAAAAGATTTGATTTTGGGATTACTTAGAAGGAGAAAACTCCATTCATGGAAAAAGGGTAGGTGAGAGAGAGATAGAGAGAGAGTGTAATATCAAGAAAGATCCTATTTTTCAAAAACCATTAGGCTAGAGAAACAATTACTCTTGTAGTACAATCGAATACAATGCTAGTAAGAATAGCTTATGCTTGAGATTATTGCGGCGGCGGAGGATTCAATAACGGCTTCTTTTTTTGTTGAAGAGAGAGAGTGAAGGGTGGCGGAGGTGAGACGCTGTTCTTCCCCTTTTCAACCCCACAACGAAAATTTAATAAAAATATTTGAAAATCAATATAAAGAATTAAAGATACTTTTCTTTTTTGCCCCTTTTCTTTTTTCGAGACTTGTAAACCTGTCTTTTTCCCTAATTGAAAAATAATTAATTATTATACTTATTGTAAGAATAAATTATACTTTAATACTAATATTTTGGGTATTTTTTTAAAAAATGACTGATTTTTTCAAATTTAGAAAAATGGTACCTACTTTTTAAAATATTTTACAAATCTAACATTTAATCAATTTTACGACCCAAAAATCGTACGTAATTAATTGTATTTTAATATTCAGACTTTCCCAACTACATAGAAAATATTTATCCAATCAATAAATATTAAATTATAATCAATTGTGTACAATTTTCGGACCTTAAAATTGATTGAAGGTTAGATTTGCAAAAATTTTGAATAAGTGAGTACTGTTTTGCTAATTTTGAAAAAATGGGTCATTTTTATTTTTTTCAAAAATACCCAAAATGTAGGTATCAAAGTGTAATTTACCTAACTGAAAAATGAATTAATTATTATACTTATTGTAAATTATAATATTGTCCTCGTTACGTATGTGTACACGTATTGATAGTTTAATTTTATATACTCCATCTGTTTCATTTTAATTAATATTTTAGATTTTTTTACAAAATAAAAATGTGAATTGTAGTAATCATCTATCTCCGTCCATATCAAATTCTATTAATTACACGTTCCTAAAATATGCAGATTTCCTATTTAGATAAGGGTTACATTGATGAGTATTTACATAAATAAAACACGTCAAATATTTTTAAATAAGTTACAAATTCTAAAATATCAATCAAAATAAAATATGGAGAATATTGTGTTTATAAAAATGATTTAAGCATATGCCAAAATATTTTATTTTGTAAATGTAAGATATTCTAAAATATTATTTAGCATAATTAACATGTATTTTAGTATAATAGCAATAATTTTATACAATGAGTCAAATGGGTTATTATCGTCTATCATTAAGGATAATCAGCTCCCTCTTCTTTTCTTTAAGGATTTTTAGGTAAATTTTTAATAACGTGTTTCAATCTCTTTTAAAGATTGATTTTTTATCTTATTCGTGACACTTATTGTGAGGTCAAAATGCTAGACCTCGTTTTACTTTTGCTCAATAAAAATAAAAGTCGGCTTGAAAATTAAATGTCACGAGTTTGAATCTCCTCAATATTACATGCCGGGTGTGTGGGTAAAAACAAAAAAAATAAAAATAAAAAGTCGGCTTTCGTATTTATATTTATGGATATAATCTTAAATTTATTTTCATGGGACCTTCCAAAATTATGGGTAACATTCATTTAATCTATTGTACTATTAATTTGGTATGGGATGAAATAGGTATTGTACAAAATTAAATTTGTATTATCTCCTTCATATGAGAAAATCACTTGCTATGACAAAAATATTAAATACTCTCTTCCTTGAGTGAAGAATAAACATAGATGTGTTACACTTTTTTTTTATTGCATTTTACTCCACGTAAAACTAAACATATATTCCATATCAAAATGATTTAGTGAATGTGATGTTTTGTTTTAGATATTTTACATTTTATTTAGACATCATATTTAGTTTGCTAGAAAAAAGGACATCATAAAATAATAATAATAAAAAAAAGATAAAGAAAAAGACCCCACAACTAAGGAATGGTTTATATCCCTAAAAAATAAAAACTATATAAGAAATGGTTTTTTGAAGTTCACTTTTGCTATACATATTTTTTATGATAGTATTAGTATATAATACTCTTTTTAAAGAAGATTTTCAAGAATTTAGACTTTATGGATTGAAATTCATTTGAACTCAATAAATCTATTTTCATAATCTAAAATCTTGACCACTTGAAATAAATAAATAAATCCATATGGATAAAATCAAAAGATTGTATTAAGAGATGGAATACGAAATTGGAATATGGGATCTCATCTGATCTTTTTTGAGATTTCTTTTTTTTTTTCCTACCAATAATATATAGCATAGAAATAGGTACACTTAATTATAGCATCACAAAAATAATTAAATACCATTATTGAAAGCGAGGACGCAATTTAATAGAGTTGACACAAGTTTAATTAAGAGGACTAAGACAATACTTCATAGACTCAACCAATTATTTCATTTTCATTTTTCTATGAGAGTTTTAATTTTGAATTCAACATTTCGATTATACCATAAAATGGTGGAATATTTTTTTTTTTTTAAATCTCAAAAATAATTAAAGCCTTACTCATAGGTGCATATAAGATATCTTGTTTTAGAAAGTATCGGTAGGGCTGAAAATCAAACCAAATAATTCGATACTCGACTCGTGTTCGTTCGTTAAAAGCTCGATTCGATAAGGGTATCAAACGAGTTTGAATATAATTTTGTATTCGATAAGATTTAAAGCTCGGCTCGAACTCGAGCTCAATAAGTAAAAATTGAACAAACATGTGTAAAAACATCAAACTACTCAAGCTCGACTCGATTAAAACTCGTTTGAGCTCGACTCAATAGATAATCAAACAAGCTCAATACATAAATTTTAAAATTCGATATCATTTTAAACAAATTTGAACATATATATATTCGGATTTGACTCGACTCATTTACAGCCCTAACTGTCGTTGAGATTCGAAGTTATGTAATTAGGTATGGACCTATATACTCTATTCGAAATAAAATGTTTGGGCATAGCTCTTCTGAAAAGTATTTTATCAGCAGCCCATGGCCCAATAAAATTTAATCACCAACAATTATGTTATATGGAAGAAAATGGGTGATTCTATTCACAACCCCCTTTTTTCTCAAATACAACCCCCTAATTAAATTTAAATATAGATATAAATTTGATTGACTTTTTTGCCCTTATAAGTTATAACCCCTACTTCTTAGTTAACAAAAATATTTCATCACAACCTCCTCATCGTACTTTGTTAAAGCAGATTATCTTTTTCAGTACACCAACTCCAATTAAAATCAAGTTTTAACAAAATTAATTAAATAAGTTGCTCAATTTGATTATTTTTTTTTCGCTTTCTTTTTTTCCTTCTGCTTGTAATTAAAACAAGTGCAGAAACGAAGTTTTCTTTTATTACCCTACCACATAATTCACTATTAAGACAAAATTTTAAGATTTCAAAAAAAAAAAAAAAGAGAAATACACTTACATAGATAAAAGAAAATAAAAGAATTATAACAAACAAAAAATTAGGAATGCAACATTGCCAGAATTATCAAGAAGTTAATGATATTAATCTTTCTTTATCAATTGAATAATCATGATTAAGAACTTAATTAATCTTAACAATAATTAATCAAAAATTCTAAATCTGATCTAGGTTTGATCACCGTGCAATAATAATATTATGATAAATCAAGGTTTTGAATGGGGGAATTAATTCCAGAATTTGGAAATTGATTTTCATGAAGCAAACTTGAAGTATAAACTATATGAGCCTTTTTTTTTCCTTTTAATTACGGAAGGTTATGGTGGGTTTTTATTATATTTTATTAAGATTTTAATAGTATAGATTTAAGGGTAAAAAAGTCTATCAAAATACTATTTATAATTTAATTTAAAATGGAGGCTGTGAGGAGAAATAAGGGAGTTGTGAATAGAATTACCCGAAGAAAATATGCCTAATTGATAATGGGCCAATCATTTTAGAAGAGATTTATCCGTCTATTTAAAAAAAAAAAATATATATATATATATATATATATTTGTTGTTCAAATTAGAAGCACAAGAAATGGTCACATATAAAGGTAAAAGCATAAACAAAAATAATCATATAATCCACATTATTTCGGTGTGATTCAAATTCGAAACCTTCTATGGGACTCAAATAAACATTTATTAGACTTACCCTAAAAAAACCCTCTCGGAGTTAATGGGCCAAACTTTTCAAGAATGTAATTTTCACCTTAGGTATATTATATTTACGGGTGGCAATTTTGGCCCGACTCGGCCCGCATTTATGGCCGGACTGGACGAAAAAAACCCGAAAATAGAGAGTGGCCTGAATGAACCGGACCATTATGCCCAAAAAATGTAAAAATTCATTAAGCCCGTGGGTGACCCGACCCGCTTTTTTGAGCCGGATCGGACCTCTAAAATACAGACCCAAATATTTTTGGGCCGGCCGTGGCCCAATTTTTCAATTGGCCCAACGGGCCCACCCCTAATTATATTCAAGTATATCTGATTTTATATTTGTTTTTATTATTGTAAATACCCAACGAAATATTATATATGAAGTATTGAATGAGATTATTTATTCCAACATCGTATTCAATTTCATATTTCTGTTATTGAATTTATATCACGTGTTTAAAAGTTTGATAATTACGAACTAAAAATAAATAAATATGCACATAATATAAATTCAATAAATAAAATTCAATATTTCACGAGATGTAATACAAATTTAAAATAGAAGATAGAGTCCAATAAAGTACATCGATTTTTATAACTATTGTGAAATTCAATATTTCATGAGATGTAATTCAATATTTCATGAGATGTAATGCAAATTTGAAATAGAAGATAGAGTCCAATAAAATACACCTATTTTTGAAATTATTGTGAAATTCAATGTTCACAATTGAGGGCTGCGCCGCAATACACAAATTATGTATTGAGCAACACTTGTACCACAAAAATGTGGTCAACTTCATCCACTATATTCTCCATTAATCCATATATATATATATATATATATATATATATATATATATAGAGAGAGAGAGAGAGAGAGAGAGAGAGACATTCCCTAACATTTGGAGCAATACCTACCCCGTTTCAGATGGGATCCTCTATTTCAAGTTTGTGTTTCATCTAATATTTTGTTCGTAGATAGTTGTCACATGACAACTAAAAGTGTATACGGTGAATTATAATTAATTTAATACCCCATTAATGTTTGTAATTTATAACAACAATATCTTAATTTATACTTAATAACAACAATTCTACATTCAACATTTTATTTTGTAATAATTACACTTCATAAGTTTTTCGGCAACTGAAATACGGGTGTCCAACATTTGTTTAGGGTGATAAAGGTGGCTTAATGTTGATGGTGTTGATGACTTGCATGGTGAGGAGACTCAATTTTCAGTTGTCGATCGGAAAGCTTATAGAGGGTAAAATTATTTTGTAACTAATTAAAATTGTAAGAATCTAGCAATAACTATAGAAACATTTCAACATATATTATAGATAAATAAACTAAAGCACGATATAGAATAGAAAGTCCTGACCTTCAACAAACACACCAAAAATTGAAGAGTTGGTCTCCTGTACGTCGAATGTACACAAGGTTTACTTATAATACTGAAAAAGTATCACGTTTATTTTACTGAAAATTACTGCCAAAAAAGAAGGTGATATTTTTTTAATTATTACTAGGTTTTTTTGGATTGAAAAAAATAATACTTGTAATGCTAAAAATTATCATAAATTTTTATCTGATCGAAACAATTCAATACATTGAGCGTATACAAAACACTTCCTACTATTAATAAAGATGTTATTTTCACTGTAACGACTGCGGACTACTCTCGACATAAAAAAAAAAAAAAAAAAAAAGCCCTTTTCTCGAAAGTGCTCCCACAAATTTAATATTTAGGAAACGTATTTGCTTTTTCAGATGCTAATTAATCTAGAAGACTAAAATCATACAAAATTTGGACAAAAAATTAGTCAACATCAGCTCATAATTTTTATTCTCATTTCATACTCTCCATTGCTATATAAACTTGGTTTGGTCTCTCAAATATATGGGCGTGATTGGTGGTTTTAATTACTACGAACTCTCATATATATATATACACACACACACATATAAATTTGAGATCTAGTTAGATATTCATATTTTGATTTGAGTTTTGATATTCATGGCCAACTTAGTTAGGATTATGGCTATTTTATTTTTTTGGGTGCATTTTATAACCCTTGTTCTTGGAGATATTGGCACTGCCTCCTCCTACAATCCTCCCTACTTACGTAAGTAATTTTTTACTCTTTTCTTACATTGTATATATAAATATACGAGTATACGAAGAGTCCGAATCATTCTGAACGTAAAAATTTAAGTAAAATCGTCTTATCTGTTAATTTAGTAATATATTAATGCCTATACACGGGTGGATCGAAGAGGGAGTTGGAGGGGGCTTCCCCCCATATTTTTCTTATGTCTTTTTTGTTTACGTCGGTAGGTTCCGATTCCCTTACCGACGACGATGGTTTTTTTTATATATATAGTGTAATGAGGACCCCTCAAATATTTCCGTCTGGATCCGCCACTGCTTATATATATTATTATCATGTATTCTCTTTGATATTTTAAGCTTTTAATGTCGTGTCATGCTAATGATTAAAACGTTTATTGAAGCCTAATTACATGTTTCTATATTCAGGGACAGAACCATAAATTTTTCATTTGGGGGAGTGAATTGTTCTTCACTAATAATCCTATATATATATAGTAATTTTTATTTATTTATTTTTTCAAAAAATTTAGATGTAAATTATCTTCCCTTTTTTCGCTTTGGGAGAGGGTAATAAGGCCCCCACTAGCTCCCCAGTTCCGCCTCTGTCTACACCATAGGGTAAAAAAAATTATTAGCGACGTACTATTATTATTTTTTGTGACCAAAAAGATTTATAAATATATATGCATATTTATGAATAAATAATCTGCAAATTATACAAGAGAGATAAATTAATGATTTGTCGGGTTGGTGCAGCGACTCGGTGCAACGGCAACCGAGCGGATCAATTCCCGTCGGGGAACCTGTTCGCAGCGGTGAGCGAAGGGCTATGGGACAATGGGGCGGCGTGCGGGCGGCGCTACCGCTTGAGATGCCTGAGCGGCAGCAATAAGCCGTGCCGCGGCGGCACCGTCGACGTGAGGGTGGTGGATTTCTGCTCTAAACGCCCTTGCCCCTCCACCATAATCTTGTCCAACGACGCTTTCGCCGCCGTCTCACAATCTCCCCATGCAAAAATCAACATTGAATATATTCACTAATATTCATTAATTATATTAATCAAATTTTTTTTACTTGATTTATTTATTAAATCTTTAATTGTATGTATATGATTTTGCAGGATATGACGTGGACCGATGATATCATGTTGTGGTATTGAACGTGTACAAGTGATTTGTATTGGTGATAGATAAAATATGAAATTGTAATAGAGAAATCGAACGGGAAATTTATGTAGCAATGCGTGGAAAATGAGTTCTTAATTAAAAAAAATTATGCATGTATCAATACATTTTGTGACACTCATATTGTGAGTTCAAAATGTAAGTTCCATTTCAATATTTGTAATAACTTTAATTTTTTAGCTTTTAATTATGTGAAGCTTTGTTAATATTATCATCTAATTAGTTTTAATAACTCAATTTTGGGTACTAGTATATGAGTTGTCTATTCTAATTATTCTTAAATATCATAATTTTTTATCTCTCTCTAAAAATATTTAATATCCACGAAAATACTGTCCATGTATATTTAAATTCAAAATTATCTCATATATAATTAAACAAATTAACTATTATTATTATTATTATTATTATTATTATTATTATTATTATTATTATTTAGGTAAACCAATCGTGGAATAAAAATATGGTTATTTACATAAAAAAAAACCCACAATTTTTAGATCATTTTGAAATTAATAATAACGTGACCTTGTAATTAATGTTGCAAATATATAAAACACAACATTTAATGATTTTTGCAATTACATGACACCCTCAATTTTTATTTTTATTTTGTTTCTAGCCAATTAAATACACAAAATCCAAATCCATATCGATCGAGATTATCATAAATTCCCCCTGTTTCTGAATAAGTGTCATTATGGATGAATGCACACATATTAATAAAGACATTAATTAGATAATCAAATTACTTTAAACACCTTTATGTGAATATATTAAATGAGAGCATATATGAGTAAAATATGAAATTTTTACCTCGATTGTGTAGAATAATATTTTTTGTGAAACAAAATTAAAGTGTTAGAATTACACTTCTTGTGAAACCAATGGAGTATAAATTAAATGTCAAATATTTTCATTTGATGGCTGAACTTCTTATTGAATGGCCTATTTTTTCTCAGTGGGAGTCAAGTGTCAAAGGCAGGTAGCTCTAGTAATAATATAAAATAACTTCTCCTAATTAAATTGTCAATTAAATATGATCAACTTATTAAGTCAAATTTGGGCAATGATATCCTCAAAAAAAAAAAATAAAAAAAAAAATCAATGATTACCAGCTAGCATGCTATAATCTAACCAAGTCATACAGTTCAGACATACTAATAATTATTATAGTCAAGAAACATTGATAATAATAGGCCATCACGTGTAAATATAATTATATATGTGTACAATGTGAACCCACTATTTTTTTGATTTCTCACGTTCTTTCCCACTAACTATTTTGATCCATTTAAATTTTGTGTTACACTTCTCCATGTTTCATTTTGTATTTCACTGTTAAATTTATGATTTTAATAATATTTATTATAAAATAAAATTTAATTATAACGTAAATAATCATGGTCAACATTTATCAACAAAAAATAAATTAAAAAAGTTATATAATTGAATTTTAAAATAATTAATCATTATAATGAATTATTAAATAAAATTGAAAATTTAATACTAAAAAATAATTATATACTCTAATTGTGTGAGCTTAACCCTAAGAAATAATCTTAAAATTAAACTAAATCACGAAAAAAAAGGAAAACAATGCAAGAAAAAATCATAATTTAAAAGTGGATCAAAGAGTATAACACGGATGATGCAACATGAAATCTCATTTGCTATTTGATGGAGTAATTTTTTGTGGATGAGACAGCCCGAAATTGATGGACCGATTTGAATAGTTCGAAAAAAAGGGTCAGAACCAGAAATTTATAGTTTGAACGGAAGTTAGTCTGAATTGATCCTAATCAAATAGTTCAGCAACCCGATAGGACTTGCTCGAGATTAAGTGGGCTGACTCAAATCTCTATTGTTTATCTTTATATTTTGGTTTAATATTATTAAAATTTTACTATTTGATATAATTTAATTTAAACTCTAAAATATATTTATTGGCACTTAAATGGTTTATTCAATTAAATTAGAAGTTTATGCGACATGATCGAATTGACAAATTTATATGCATTATAGATTTTTTTCGTAAATTTTCTAACTTGACGGGCTAGCGGGAAAATCGAAGGGTTATATTTAATGCAAAAAATTTATAGCCTGAATTAACCTGGATTGAAAAATGAACAAACTGGCCCGATTAACATCCCTAGTGACGAGAATAATCGATAATCATTATTCATAGTAAGATTTAGATAAATCTCGCTTTTGTACATAGTTTGTCTACACAAAACAGATTAATCATACTAAAAAAATGTGAGATGATCGATTTAGAAATATATACTCATAAATAAAGACTAATAAAATAAATGCAATTCTGATCAATAAAATCGTCAAAACAGATGATACGTTTTAGGTAGGGATGTCAATTTAGTCCGAAACCGATGGGTTGGCCCGAATAGACCGAGAAAAATATAGGGTTAGGGCCGAAAAATTCTGGCCCGAAAAAAAAAATTAACCGAACGGGCCAAACGGGCTGGCCCGGTCGGGCCGCAGGTTGGCCCGTCGGGCTAGCCTGGCAGCCTTCGTTGTTTTCGTCATAAATTTTTCTAGAAAACTCCGATTCACGAACGGTCGGAAGCATTGGAAAGCTAACTCAATTATCTTTCCATCCATATATTATGCATTTATAGATTCCAAGTATGCTAAAAGTTATGAATTTTTAAAGTTACAACTAATAGTAAATGAGTTTTATTCAATGATGCAATTTTTCATTAAATGTTATATTTTCATTTATGACATACATTATTGCATTTATCAATGTTATAACTTATAAGTGCTTAGTATGATGTATAAAACATGTTGTTTATTCGTTTGTTGCTTTTTGAATGTCAAAACCTTTCACTTTAATTTTTTTTATTATTTTATTTTATTTTGGTTAAGAAAATTATCTTTCACTCATTATCCATCTATTATTATATAGACTCGTTATCCATCTATTATTATATAGTATTGATGTTTTAAAATATTAAAATTATATTATTTATCATGTTTTCAATAATTTAATTTTATATACGTTCTAATGTTATCATTTGTTTATTGTATGAGAAAGAATACAAAAATAAATGAAATAAATAATGAAGACTTTAAAAATGAAATGTGAACATGAAGTTGAAAAATCTTCAAATATTATTGTTGAAATAGAAGAAGATTGTATTTCTAATTAGTTCGGAGATTGAACTATAATTAGATTTATGATTTAGTTTGAAATTATTATTTTTGAAAGAACAAATTATGATTGAAAATTAGTGTAATTTATCATTTCATATACTGTTGATTTCTTTATTTGATGCACTATGATGTTAATGAAATTTTATATTCTCCGTATTTTTTTTCATTTTATGTTATTTTTCGTGTATTTATTTATTTCAAGAGTAAGAGATGGTGACTATTTTTTAGAATTATCAAAATATAATTTATACATGTAAAAAAAATTCGTTAGCATGTTGGCCCGACGGGCTAGCCCGAAAACCGAATGGTTAGGGTTAGGGTCAAGAATTTTTGGCCCGAAAAAAATTTTAACCGATTCGGCCCGAACCGAATTGGCCCGAAAACGAAATGGGTTGGCCCGAAACCGAACGGGTTGACCCGATTGACATCCCTAGTTTTAGGTATGCAAGTGATACTTTTTAGCATTACGACTGATACTGATTTTGACAGTTTTTTTTTTTTTTTTTTTTTTTACGGCCGATACTTTTTAGTAATACACGTGATACTTTTGGGCTTTTGAGTGATACTTTTTAGTGTTAAAATTGATACTGATTCTGACGAGTTTTTAGGTCAACATATTGATCGAGTCAATGCGCGGTAACCGTCTGATGTGCATCTAGTGCACATAAGACCTGTCCTAAAATAAAATATCATTGATGTATTATAGCCACCGAATGAAATAAATACTAAATTATGGCTCTAATTAATCTCGTGCACAAAGTGGATTCTAATATTCTTAGATAAGATATATACCAATCTTGAACCGACCCATATTTGATATACCTTCAAGATTTGGATCCATTAATCGAATCATTAATTAACCCAACACTCACTAATTAATTTATTTTTAATTAAGTTTAACGTCGCTTTCAAACTTAAGTGGCTTCATTTTATTTAATTTACTTATTAAAAGTAGATTAATTAATTAATTATATGGACGTGCTACATGTTCATCAGCAGCCGTAAGTGCATAATTCATGTAAGTTTTTTTTACATTATCTCGTAGCATAACATTTTATTTAATTAAACCGTGTTAGGGTGTGTTAATTACGATTAAGTACATAAAATTGGACACATTTTATAATTTAGATACGAACTTTGAAATGTTGCAATTAAAACACAATCTTGTAATTTTTTACAGAATAGACGCAATTTGCAATAATGTGAAAAGCTAGTAAACATAATATTTCATACATATATTTATAGTATTAATGAAATTCAAATTATGATTATGGTATATATCTATATAATTTTGCAATATTTCATGTTATATATCTGCCTTTTTCATTTGTTGGAAAATTTGAGTGTGTCTATTTTGCAAAAAAAAAAAAAGCAAGATGTGTCTTAATCGCAAAGTTTCAAAGTTCGTGTTCAAATTACAAATTGTGTCAAAATTTATGTATTTAATCGTAATTATTCCATATAAGAATTGATAGAAGATAATTAAATTTAAGGATTTTCTGAGTTAGATTTTTGTTATTAGTAATTTAGACAAATATTTTACCATTATGTATATATATATATATAATATGTATATAATTATATATATATATATAATAAAAGTCATAATATAGAGAATTGCGTGCTTTCAAATTTATGATTAAAAACATTTTTTTTGGGGGTTGACAAAATTAGTTAATTAGGAGCTAGTCAAACATAAAATTAATGTCAAATTCAATTCCAATCATTATTTCTTTAGTTGATGATGTATACTGCATTTTGGCGCACTAACAATAAATCTAATTTAGTGGAAGACATTTATTTTTAATTAGTTTACGTGTACTCCCTTCACTTCTAATTTTCTTTTGGGATCATGATGATGAATATGATACATCTTTTAAACTAAATTAAATATTCGAAATTCGTTGATGATGATCTCGAGTTTAAATTCAATCAACACGTTTTTTTTTGTATATTTAGCAGGATACAACAAATAAATGAGATTTACTTAATGTGCAAGTGCATCATTAATTCGACTAATTCAGTTCGTATCAATTCGGGTTGAAAATTATTGGTCATAATTCTAAACCTTCAATTTTTAGGATAGTCCATCGGGCCAAAAAATTTACGAAAAAAACTTTAATATACATGTATAAATTTGTCAAGTCATGTCGCTTAAACTTCTAATCTTAGCAAATTAACAATAAATATAATATAACTTATTACTAATTAATTGAACAAATCATTTAAACTTCGCCAATTATATTTTTAGTCTTTGAATCAAATTAGATCAAACTTAAAACTTACAATATTTAACCAAAATATAAAAATAAACAATAAAATTCGGGCTATTCAGGCCAACCCGCTTAACTTCGAGCTAGCCCTATCGAGCTATTTAATTTAGTCCACTTCGAATTATTTGGGGGGGGGGGGGCTAACCCTCTTTTTCTCGAGTTGTTCGAGTCAACTTATCGGTCTCGAACTGAATTCACATTCCTATATATTAACACCATTGTGATGGGGAAAAAATGAAAAGAGAATGACATAATGGTTATTAAGAATATCCAAATCATTTAAAAAAGAAATAATGAAGTGATGATCACATCTTTAAAGTTATTATATGGATTAATTGTCAAATAAATCACCACGTTTCTACCCTTTTGTGAAAAATTAAACACCACATTTTAAATCTAGTCAATTATAACACAACGATTTAATTTAATGTGGGATTAAACATCCCCAATTTTTCCGACGAGTTATGTATGATTTTGTCTAAAAACTACGTTGGCAGCCACATCAACACACACGTGTAACGAACGACGTCGGTTTCGTTAGTTTTCTCAATATATTATATATTTTAGAAATAAATAATTATATAAAAAATGATTTTTTCAACAAAAAAAAAAGAGAAGAAAAAGTAACAAAAACGGTGTCATTTGTTACACGTGTGTTGACATGGCACGTTTTTAGACCAAATACGTCATACTTAACTCGCTGAAAAAATTGAGGATGTTTAATCCCACATAAATTAAAATGTGGTGTTATAATTGACTATATTTAAATATAATGTCTAATTTGTAAAAGAATATAAATGTAGTAATTTATTGAGCAATTAATCCATATTATATTTGGTAGAGAATTTGGCATAGAATTGTTGATGGATAAATGCGCATCACTTTTTAAGTGCATATTTTTTTATAACAAATATTCTAGTTATCTATTGATTATTTTTTTTAGCAAATTTTATATGATAAGACATGAAATCCTCGGAAGAAACTGCCTCAATTTAAATATAGTTTAATTTATAACGATCATACATTCGTACCTACTTAATATTGTGTTATCTCAACTTTTAATTAAAAATTATAGAATAAACTTTTTGTTTTTACAATTTAAATAAGTAAGTCGACAATCGTCACACGACACAAGGCAATCAATATCACATTTTCCTCCACACTCCTAACTCGAAAAATAAAAAATAAAAAAAAATAGTCGTCCCACTATGGGATCTATCAAATATAATTTTTGCATTGAAAATGACTAGCAAAAATTAAAATATTTTCAAAATTTGCATGTTGACAATCTTATATAATCGAAATATATCTTCTTGCTTTCCAAAATTACCTAAATAAACATAATAATTTTCTGTTATGTTTGATATTATATCCGGGGCCAGTCCTGACATTTCGGGAGCCCATGGTAAAACAAAAAATGAGGGGCCCTTGTATATATATTTTTTACGAGCATTTAAAAAAAATTCAGTATTATTTTCATCCTAAATTTTGAGATAAAAAGACAACATGTAAATAGACTTTATTATTTTAAATATGATACAAAATATTTTGTTGTTACCAGTCCATAATTTACTGATAATATTCAAAGATTGAAAATTATTAGACTCAGATAGTAATGTCTCAAAAAATAAATATATTGATGATACACATATTTTTATTAGGTTTTGTATTAAATATTTTAATTTTTTTAAACCATGTGAATATGAACACATCATTAATACAAGGATCCAAAATATTGAAACATATATAAAATAATAAATTACACGATATGTTCCAAACTATTAATTAATGCTTCCATAAAAATGTTACGAATTGTGACTGATTACACCTTGTATTCCAAACTATTTACAAATGAACAAATTTATCCAGATAGTTAAAATTTTGGCGACTGAAAACCGACGTGGTTACCAATAATTTCGTGAAAAAGTAATATTAAACTCAAATACCTTAAGAAGCAATCGTTAGAATTAGGGTTGAGAATGAGAGGATACAAGGTTCAGATTCCCGTTTCACTCGCTGAAATTTGAATATCGGGACAGTCTTGTTAATTTATCAATAGTTTAGGACATAGGATGTAGTCGACCATAATTCAGAACATGATTTTTCAAGCCCTTATTATTATGCTGAATCTCCGCCTTCCACGGCATACCTTCTCGATAGTTCGTGTTATTGTGCTTCTTAATAAATCTTATTATTTGGTTCTCTAAAACTAAATAAATTAGGACATGTTGTGTGATTTACTTAATATGGAAAATAACATAAGTATTAAGGATAAATATAACACTATAACAAGAATATTGATATTGATATTCTTGATTTTTAAAACCAACCTCAATTGAGATAAAGATATCCTCCACTTACAAAGGAAAAGATGTAACACTTGAATTTGTAGCTAAGCACTAATGTCTATTATTATACATATTTTGACCAATCATAAGCCATATAATTTTATATTTGCATTACACGTGCGCCAACTTATGTCACAATAAATATAATTAATTTCATTATTTCATACAACCGACATGGCCAATTCCCCAACTATAAATTTGGCTCAATTCCAAAACCTTTGCAATCACAATTATCAAATTTGACACATTTTTCTTCTTTGCTTTCTATCTAGATTCAATTCCTCAATCACTATGTGCCCAAAACTAGCCTTTGCCATTGCAATAATCCTAAGCATTTCATGCAATGAAATCACTCATGTTCTTGGTGATATAGGGACAGCTTCTTCCTACAACCCTCCATATACACGTGAGTATGATTACATCTCGTATTTCACGATCACAAATGCAACGATCAGGCTTGTGAATTGCATTTTTTAATTACTAGTACGAGATTTCTAACATGACTAAATTAAATGTTGTGCAGCCACTAGGTGCAATGGCAATAGGCAGGACCAATTCCCATCGGGGAACTTGTTCGTGCAAGTGAGTGAGGGGCTGTGGGACAACGGCGCCGCCTGCGGCCGCCGCTACCGGCTGCGGTGCCTCAGCGGCAGCAACCGGCCGTGCAGGGACGGCACGGTCGACGTGAGGGTGGTCGATTTCTGCACGAAACGGCCGTGCCCGTCGACTATAGTCATGTCCAGCGACGCCTTCGCCGCCGTTTCGCGGTCACCCGACGCTAAAATCAACATTGAATTTATTCAGTACGTTGCGATCGATCCGTATGAAATCATATGATCTATAATTTGTGTCACCTTTATATTGGTTATGTGTTCCATTTTGTTTTGGGTCTTGATAGTAGCTAAGATATGAAATGACTCAAACGAGACATGGAGTGTGGACTAGAGAATATCGTATTCTATTTAATTGTCGTAGATTTTTGTGATCGTTAAGATTGATGACAATTGTGGTTTTTTTTTTTTCAGGATTTGACGTGGAATTGAGGCATTGTTATGGATAGAGTTATCTTATTTAGCATATTTTGTAGCATTCTTGTAGCTACTAGCTTGACTAAATTGTATGCAAAACTCTCTCTCTCTCTCTCTCTCTCTCTCACACACACACACACACAAACATGTTCGACATTTTAAGGTTGAAATGGAAACATAAGTGGAATTTTAATGGGTTAATTGCAATAAAATTCATCGCTTTTGAACGAATTTGTAATTTAAACATGACTTTTAAAACGTTGCAATAATAGCATGACATTTTGATTTGTAGCAAAATAGACACCCTTATAAAATTTCAACGATTGAAAAACGAGTGTGGCACGATAAAAAAAAAATCCTCATTTTCGACACCTCTAAATCGAAAAAAAAATTTGAAAGTGTCGAATTTATTACAGATAAAAAAGTGGGGTTATTTATCTAACTATATAAATATGGAAATTGGGCTGCTTCGAGTAATAGCAGTGTATATGGGCTTCATTAAAAAACAAAGAACTATGGGCTTCATGAAAAATAATACAGCCCAATAGACTCGATCATTTTCGAATTTAGTTGAACCAAATAAAAAAAAAATTAAAAAAAAATTGAAGAACTGAAATTCATAATATTTACAGACCAAATATAACAGAATTATATCAGTTTTGAAAAGGGTTAATTGCTAAAACAATCACCGTCTTTTTATAAAGTCATAAATTTAACACGATATCAGAACATGGGGAAATTATGGCATCAATTTTTAATTTAGATGTTATTCAATATTCCCAAATCTTTCTAGTGATGTATGTAAAGCAATTCATAATATTCACGCTCCAAATAAAACATAATTATATCGGTTTTGAAACGGGTTAGTTACTTAATTGCTAGAACAATCACAGTCATTTCATAAAGTCGTAAATTCAACACGATATTTGAATGTAGGCAACTAAGACATCAATTTTAATTTTTAGATGTTATTCAACATTCAAGCCTCCACCTTGCTTGTATCTTCGAGCCCATAGTGGCACAACCATAATCTTTTAGATAAAAAAAATATGCAACGGCTGAATTTTAAACTTGCATAATTGAAAAAAAAGGGACGTTGAATAACATCCAAATTAAAAAAAAAAAAAATTGTCTTAGTTCTCATTTAAAAGTTTTATTGAATTTGCAGCTTCGTGAAAATATGGTGATCCTTTCAACATTAATATGTTTCAAAAATTCTAAACCAAAAAAAAAAATTACTCCGTCTTTCCCAATAAGATAGGTTTGCTTGTTTTTTTGGGGTGTCCTGATATATAGACATGTTTCTATATATATTTAGTTAATTTATTAATATGTACATTTATTTAATATGTTTACATTAAATATTAATTCACTGACAAAGAAATAAATAGCAGCATATTATGAAATATCTTGATTAATTGTCTTTCTTAATCTTTTTTTAATTCCCGTGAAAAACTCAACCAGCCTATCAAAATGTAACAGAGATGGTAGAAAGTTAACTAACCAAGTAGAACCAAAAATTATTTTGGTTTTGGGTTTCTTATACTGAACCGAACTTAGAAAATTATGGAACGAGATCCTCTATTCCAGATTTGGTGTTCCAATCCATATTCCATGATCGAATTCACAAGTTTAATAACAGATATTACAAAAATAAAAATTAATTATAACATAATCGATCTAGTCACACCTATCAACAAAAGATTGAAATTTTAAAAATTATAAATCATATTTTTAAAATAATCTACCATAGTAATCATTTATTTGAAAATTAAATACTAAAAAAATAATTATAAATCCTAATTGGATAATTGATGAAAAAAATGGAAGAAAATTTCATAAATTTGATCGTAGAACACGAGTTGAAATACCAAATCTGAAACAGAGGATCCCATCTGAAAAATTATACCGCTTAATTTTTCTATTTCGATTCTGTTTTGCACAACCCTAGTTTAATTTTGACTTAAGAGTCTTAAAATCAAATAATATAACATTAATTAGGTGCCAATCTTGTCCCAAACTAAGTGGCATATATGTTTGATGCCTTTGTTCTCTAAAATCAACATTATTTTGAACCACTTTATACAAACTATCCAAAAATTTAAAAATAAAAAAATGGATATGCTTTTCGAATATAATTAGCAGCAGTCAATGTCTAAGTTAGGTGTGAAAAAAACAGCCACCATAAAATTCAAGAACGTCTTCATCAATAATTTCTACTCAGCCAAACAAGACCCCCCAAAAAAAATTGAACCAAGTGAGAAACCTTTAACAAATACAGCCCATTTTAAGATTGGTAGATACTGAATTCGAATCCCACTAATATTTTTATTTGGGAATTTCAAAACCCGTGCAAATTTAGAGCTGATAATTCGTATTATCGTGTTGTATTTTATATCACTATGAGGCCAAATATGAACACGCCATAATAAGAATATACCTGACACAAATACGAACATAAACACGATAATTTATCGTGTTGGCACGACACGATGATAATTTTAAAAAAATAGAATAATAAATATAATTCATTAAAAAATATATAAACAAAGAAAAGTGAAATAATGCATATATGTTTTTTTATGTAACATGTTATCGGGTTCTTAATGTGTTAGCATGTTAACGAGTTCTTATCGGGTTGACAGATTTGGGTCGTTATTGGGTTATCAGATAACCAGTTACTTCCTCCGTCCCATAATTGTAATCCATTATTCCTTTTTTAGGGATGTACCAAAATTATAGTCATATTCTAAATTAGGATTATGTTAAACATTTTTTTATAAATATAACTCTATTTAATATAGTATGAACGCAATTAATAGAGTAGAAAATAAGGGCAATATAGGATAATTGTTGTAAATTGTGTATTTCCGGTACATATTAAATGTAATTTCTTAATTTGTGTGAAAATATGAAGTGAGCTACAATTATGGGCCGGAGGGAGTAATTTTTATCGTGTTTAGCAGATTGACACGAAACACAATACGATAATTTCGGATCATTATCTGTCGACACGATAACGATAAGGTCAAACACTAACTCGTTATTCTCATAACGTACTATCGTGTCGTGTAAAAAATTGTCCCTACAAATTGAAATAATGGCTTCTCTACATTATGGCAGGAGAAATTTACCTAGTATGGGCAAAAAGTAGTCTAAATTAATTAGTTAAATAATTAACTACATTTTATGTACAAACCTACCTCTTAATTTAAATTAAGCCACTTTCCAATTCCTACAAGTTAGATTTGTTATTGCTAGAAGCATGTGGGTTGTGCCAGCCTATATATATTTCTTTAATTGTACAGCAAATTATGCAAATCACATCTGCAAAGTCAACTATCAAAGCCAAGTTTATTTTAATTTAAATCAAGAATAATCCCATATATTCTTAATTTGATCTATATTGATTAGGGTTCCAATCGCTTTCATCACTCCAGCACGTCTGAAATTGCTCTCACAAGTCACAAGACAAAAAGATTGTCCGAGCCTGTCTTACGGATCAAAATTCGTTATACGGATCAAGATTCGAGTTTTAATTTATATTCAGAGTCACATATGTAATTTCATTACTGTTTGATTTTACTTAGATTCAGATTTTGATCCGTTTTATAGATTTTGACTCATAAGATGGACTCACATAAGATTCTCTTCTCACAACGCCCGTTTCTTTTATGTTGACCTCTCAACTTATCTAATTACATATTATATTATAGGTTAATTACACATCAGTTCCCAATGTTTTCCGTTTTTACACTTTTGTTCCGAACTTTTAAGGTAACACATAAGTACTGAACGTTTACTTAATTCAAAAAAATTCGAAGGATCAAATAATAATGTGGACTGCTAGAAATTAATTTCCACATCATTTTAATAAATCGGGCAAAAATCCACATAAGATTTCCGACGGTCCACATCAACACTTGGCCTGCCGAAAAATTGCTCTAGTGCTAAAAATGTTAATTATGCAAACATTGAGTATTAATGTGTTACCTTTTAAACTTCGGGACAAAAGTGTAAAAGGAGGAAATGTTGGATATTGATGTGCAATTAACCTTTATATTATACACCAAAATAATTTATATATGTGTGTGTGTGCGCGCGCGCGCGCGTGTGCTAACAAAATTATCAATGTGCTATTGAATATGAGTTTTCTCATCTAAATTTGTAGTAGCATTCAATATATGTAACACTAACACTAAAATACAACAATATAGTCTATAAATTTTTTTTTTTTAAAAAGCACTAAAATATAATAAAGTAAGCTATAAAATTGAATATGAGCTTAAATTCATATATATATATATACATATATATATATAATAACATCGAATATGAGTTTAAATTCTAATATGATACCGTCATCATACTCAAGTTTTGTGTTGTTTATTAGATTTAGAGGGGGCTTAGATGAATTCTTGTAAGATTTTTTTCTTTTCACAATTCAATGGTATATTTTAAATAAAAAAATACTATGCTGATATGTCGTGATATTATAATGGGATATGTTATAAAATTTTCCCATAGTTGTCTAGTATGTACAAAATTCTTCTTAATCCAAAACATTAAAAACATTTACTTCACAAATTACCCAAACTTAATTAATACATCCTACATTAGATTTAGTCAAATGTCCAAAGTCAACTAAATACATCAATGTTTTTGTTTTGGGCAAGTTTTTCCACCATCTCTCTATAGTTTCTTGGCATTTTCCTATCAAGACAAATAATGAGTTTCCATTCAACTTCATATATATTACACAATATCTATTTGTAAATATAATCATGAAAAATATTCACTTTGAAAATCTATTTAACACACACTAACAACTAAGAAGTGTCAATTTTACAATATTTTTCCATTTTAACAAACTAACAACATTTTTTTCCTTTCATTTCAAGAATCGGAGTTCCTTAAACAAGTCAAAATTCAAATAAAAATACCGTCAAACACCAGTAAAATTATAAATGTAATATTAACATTTCTTTTCAAGAATGAGAGTTCCTAAAAAGAGTCAAAATTCGTATAGAAACACAGTCAAACACCAATAAAAATATAAACGTATCGTTGGATATGAGTTTAGATTCGGATTTGACCCGTTTTACATATTCTGACAAGTATGAATTTTGATTAACGAACTCACAACATTTCTTTTCAAGGATCGGAGTTCCTAAAACGGGCCAAAATTCTTATAAAAACACAATCAAACACCAATAAAATTATAAATGAATTGTCGAATAAGAATTTAGATTCATATATGACTCGTTTTACATATTTTAACACGTATGAATTTGGATTAACAAATTGAAAACATTTCTTTTCAAGAATCGGAGTTCCTAAAACAAGCCAGAATTCATATGAAAACACGATCAAACACCGATAAAATTGTAAGTGAATCTCTCAACATGAATTTAGATTCCGTTTTGACCCGTTTTACGTATTTTGACCTGTGAGACCTCTCAACTCATACAAATTTTTATTTTTCAAGAAAAATGTTTAGCTAAATTTTTAGAACAAGATCCAAAATAGAAATGGAACAAAATGGTGAAAAATCAACAATTGAAAACGCAAAAACACATGAAATTTGAATGGGAATTTATCAAACATCTTTATGCTAATAATGATACATATAAACCGATTTGTGTGAGCAAGAAAGAAAATGTGGGATTCAAGCAGAGCATTTTCCCAGATTCAAACCTGCAAAAAATCCCCAAATCTCTTCCTCACAATTATTCCAATAAACCCTCTGTTAATCTGTTGTTTTTCTCCCCTAAATACAGAAAATTCCCAAATCAAAATCATGCCTGCGAATCTCCCTTCTTCCCCATTCCGATTCCATCCCCTTCTCTCTCCGCCAGCAGCTTCCCGGACTCCTCCTCCGCCGCCGGCGCCGCCTTCTTCTGCGCCTCCTTCGCCTTCATCGCCTGCAATTTCGAGTGATTGTAGTACCCCACCCCCAAAAACGCCAATCCATAACCGATCAAATTCACCGGCGTCACCGTATCCTTAATCACCGACCACGAAAACGCGATCAGCAGCCAATCCTTCACAACGCCGGCGACGTTCATCGTCAGAGCGGAGGTCTTCCCGACGAGAAGGAACACGGCGAGGTTCAACGCGAAGGCGCAGAGCGAATTGGTGCCGAAGACTAAGAGATCGAACTGGAAGGCCGTGCTCTGCTGCCGCAGCAATGGCAGCTCCACCAGCAGCCACGGGATCGAGAGGAAGGCGAAGCAGCTCGGCGCGACGTAGTAGAGAGACGTGATTGGGTTGAGATTGATTCCTTTCGAGGTGAGGAGGATCTGGATCATGACCAGCCGCGTCGCCTCGAACACGACGGCGCCTAATTGGAGGAGAACCCCCCAGGAATCGTACTTCGCCTCGCCGTAGGCGGCGATTGCTACGCCGACGGAGATGGCGAGCATGTTGGACATGGTGGAGGGTTTGTAGGCGTCTTTTTTTAGCAGGATTCCGATGGAGTAGACGGCGACCGGCATTAGGGCTTTGAGCATCTGGATGAAGGAGACGGAGAGGTAGATGTAGGCGGAGTTGGAGAGCCAGAGAGAGAGAGAGTAGAGTGCGCCGATGGGGACGACGGAGGAGAGGTAGACGCGGCGGGAGAGGGCGGCGGGCTCGACGAGGCGGAAGACGCGGACGGCGGCGAAGGCGAGGGAGGAGCAGAAGGCCATGTGGATCATGGTGAGGGAGATGGGGAAGGGCCAATTGTACAACTTCCGATCCAGGATGTACTTGTTGTAGACGATGACGGTGAAGGAGAGGAAGATCCATATCGCGACGTAGGTGTAGGAGAGGACGATCTTCTTCACCATGCCATCGGAGAGAGCGCCGCCTTTCCCCATTGCTGCCGCCGGCGGAACGGGAGGGAGTTGGGAATTTGCTTCTGCTTTTGAATTTAGAGAGAGAGAGAGAGAGGAGAGAGAGACTAGGTCAGCTGGAGTGTGGAGTAGAATTTGAATGGGTTTCAAAATGGGGGTTGAAATTTGAGATTTTGAGGAATTGGGAGGGGCTAATTGGGGATTTCACATGGGGAGAGGTGGGATTGTGGGAATAATAAATTAACATTATATAAAAAAAAAGGAGTTAGATGTCTTAAAATACATGAATTTTGGCGTATTTTTATATTTTATACGTTTTAAAGAATATAGTATTAATAACATGAATTTAGCACTCATTTGGTTTTTTACGTGTTTTTAAAATTTCGCTCAATTGAAGTTGACGTGGTTGTCAGAGATTCCGTGTGGACACCAAATTATCTAAAATATACGAATTTTTGATCGATATTGGTCATATTAGAGTGTCAAAAATTGAAAAAAGGTGAAAAATCAGGCAAGTGTTAAGTTCATGTTATTACAATATATTTTTTAAAACGTGTAGAAAAAATAAAAATACCCCAAAATTTGTGTATTTTATTGCAAATGGTTTAAATATCACAAATTCTATTTTAAAATGTTTTCAGTGTAACATTAACTTATATTTTTTTATCAATTATAACATCAGCTTAAATTTCGATTAATTAAAATTAATGTGGCACTTGTGTATACAAGTGTGGTGTGTATGTTTACACCCATAAATTTGTCTCTTCGATCTCTACTTAAAAAATATTCAATCGATTACATATTTTGCATAATTTTCGTACTTGTAATTGGACTGAATTTCGAACTAATGTTGTAATTGCAAAAAAATATATATATTCATGTATAGTTTATGATATTTAACCAAATTAACCCTAAAAATGTCGATTTTGCTTTTCATAGATGTCGATTTATACAATTTTCCATATGCAAATAATGAAATCTAAAATTGAAATATGATTTAATGACAATATCCAGAGATAAATTGAAAATTTAAGATTGAAATCCAACAATTATTATTTCATCTTGTTTGAAATAGTGTACCAAATACATCTTTATTTTTAAAACCTCGAATTTATCTTTTTTAGGTATAATATTCACCAATAATTATATTCTCTCTTATATGTTTGTGTATATTTAGTTCATGTTTAATTGTTTGGTATGCAAAAATCTATTGCCAAAATTGAGCATTCAAAGACTCAGTAAACACAAACATTCGTGGGAATTTAATTTTTATTGAAAATGTTGAGTTTCTTTACATAATACTCACTCAATTTTTGAATAAGTATCATTCTGACATTTAAATTTTGTTTTAATAAAATGTCATTCTATAAATTCGAGATATAAAATTTCATTTTTCACACATTTGTCCTCATTTAATCAATTCATATATCTATATTTAACTCATTTAATATATTCACACAATGGTGTATTAGGTAACTCAATTAATTTATTAATATGTGTGCATTCATCCAAAATGACACTTAATTAGAAATGATTGTAGTAATAATTAACATTAATCAATAATTTCTTCAATCTTTTTTAACTTGGATTCTCTTACAATCTATTTATTTGGTGGAGTGACAAAATACGATTAAAAGGTCGTTAGTTCGAGTATATCAACACTCTAACTTGAGGTATAAGCATATAAGCTATCCACTCTCTAGTTCGATATTGTAATTTTGCCGAGCTTTTTAAACGTTTCAATAATAACACCACATTTTGATCTGTAGCACATTCAACATCTTTAACTTTTCTGACGACATTTTCCAGTTGAAATTATGTCATTTTGGCGCCGCATATTTTGAAGGTGTTCAATCCACTGCAAATCAAAATATGGTGGTTCTATTGAAATATTTATAGGGAAAATTACACTTTAATACCTATATGTATTGCTCTTTTAAAAAAAAAATTGGCCAACTTTTCAAAATTACAAAACAATACCCACCTTTTCGAAAAAAAAATATTATAAATATAATATTTCATCAATTTTACGACCTGAAAATTAAACATAACTGATTGTATTCTAAATTTATTGATTGCGGGATTTTATTTTTTTACGCAGCTAAGGAAATAGAAATATTAAAATACAATCAATTATGTATGATTTTCAGCCCGTAGAATTGTAAATTTTTTGAAAAAACCGGTAATTATGAAAATGTTGACTATTTCAAAAAAGAACCTAAAATATAAGTATCTAAGTGTAATTTACCAATGTTTTAAAGATCGGGTTGAATTTGCAAAAATCAGTTAAAATTTGTGAGTTATTTGAGAAATACCCCTAACATAAAAGGGTTTAATATGAATATGATTATATAAAACTCAAGGGTTAATTGTAGAAATTAACACAACGTTTGCATCATTTTGCAATTTTCGCACAACGTTTAAAAATTTACAATTCATACCACAACCTTTAATATTTTTGCAATTGTAACATCCCTACTATTAATCTGGCAAATATATCCTAACTGTTCGATTTGTAATCCGAGTTTACTGCTATTTCCGGCTACATAAATAACATCGTTATATAGATTCACAATACGCATCAAGATTCTCCATCTGTTTCTTCTCCATAAAACGTCATTCTATGTCGGATTAACATTGAGAATGTTACAATTGTAAAAATATTAAAAGTTATGATATGAGTTATAAATTTTTAAATGTTGTATGAAAATTATAAAATGATGCAAACGTTATATTAAATTCTGCGATTAACCCGATTTGAGACATTATAAAATAGTGGGCCTATTGGGCCCAACAAAAGTAGAACTATTTGTTAGTACTTCGATTGGCCTAAGAATCAAACCGGATATGTTAAGGTGGGCCCACACAAACAATTAATGCAATCATTTGTTTTTTCCAACTTTTATCTTTTTCTTTGTTGAATTTTCAGCTTTTAACATCAATTATTTTTATTTTATTTACATAACGTCGTATATATTGTCGTGTAATTTAAATCATTATTTTAACCCAACATTATGAATACATGAGGCCACGTGTCAAGACTGAATCATAATTGAAAGTTTCTATCCATTGGAAATGTGACTATTCCATTAATTTAATGGCATATAAACCCCCCGTCACGATTATATAGCCTGAATTAAAATAGGTTGTCGCAATTATATAATCTCATTATCATAAGTGGTCTTAATTTTTATGATTATGATTGAAAATTGAAAAATTAACAACTTAAATTTTGAAAGTCGTAAATATTAAATAAGGATATTATTGAAAGTTTAGCTTTAATATCTTGTTTTTCATAGATATTTTTAATCTACGTGGAAAGAGAAATGAGACTATATAATCAGTACGGAGGGAGTATTTTAAAAAATTAATATCTTCGAACATTTTCATTATCCCACAATTAATATATATAGACACACACACACACACACTTTAGAATAAAATAGGAAAAATTACATTGTGATGATATCTACATTTTGAGTTCTTTTTCAAAAATAGCTAATTTTTTTCAAAATTAGCAAAACAATACCTATTTTTTCAAAAAAATTACAAATCTCACACTTGATCAAAATTTTGATTCGAAAATCCCATATAATTGATTATATTTTAATATTTCTATTTCCCTATCTGCGTAAAAAAATTCTCCAATTAAAAAAATTTAAAATACAATAAATTACGTACAATTTCTGATCGTAAAATTATTCTAATGTTAGATTTACAAAAATTTTGAAAAAGTAAATAATATTTCGTTAATTTTGAAAAGACGGGTCATTTTTTAAAAAAAATCAAAATAAACGTATCAAAATATAATTTACTCAATAAAATAATAATAAAAAGGACATGGGAAGTAGGATTTACATGGCAAAGGATTCACATGGTTGATGGCACCAAAAGTGAATTCAAAAATGGGGCTCACATGGCTTGGCACTATATACATATACATATACATATATATATATATAGCCTCTCTTTCTCTCTCTAAATAAATAATTTAAAAATGTTATATTAATACATGTATGTATTAATAAATTCATAAAGACAAAAGGCAATTTCACCGAGTTTGCAGTTGAGTAATGAGTACTATGATTTTCAGCCAGCTTTTCTTGAGCTCATTTTGTCTTTACCGATAACTTTCAATATTTACCTTGCATCATAAAATATACGCTTTACGTAATTGTCATTTTGAACGAGGGCACACAAATTAATAAATTAATTAAATTACCTAATGTACTCTTATGTAAATACATTAAATGAGCAAAATATAAATGTTTGAATGCATTAAATAAGGTTAAATATGAGAAAAGTGTGAATTTTATGTCTCGAAATTGTAGAATAACACTTTCTTTTAAACAAAATTAAATAGCTAGAATGACATTTATATAGAAATGGAGAGAGTGTGTTATTTAAGCCAAATTCATGGCGTGTTTATTGCAATTAACATTTTTCACATGATTCGTAGACTATTACACATGCGATTAGTGAATTAGTGATATCTTTAATTCACGGGCCACGAAATTGATCGATACACTTATGAAGTTGGCAGATTCTCGTGTGTATCGGGTGTGCATAATCTTATATCAAGCGGACGGGTACCGTTCTAGAATCATGCGCTCTAGGAAAAAGTATCGATCACTTCTAATACTGAAGAATATCATGTTTATTGTACTAAAAAAGATTGGTAAAAAAAGAAGAAGAAAAAAAGGCGATATTTTTGTAACTGTTGTTGGATTTTTATGATTGAATAAAATATAACTTCTAATATTGAAAAATATCCAGCTCAACGCAGCACTCGCAATGAAAGAATCAAAATTGAGGCAAATAGTATATGTTATTTAATTTACTCATTCGAAATATCTATAATATTCGTGAACATGTTCGATTAAACTCGAGTTCGAACACGTTCGCGAGTTGCTCGGACCAAATATTACTATGTTTGAGTTCAGCTCGATAATTTTATCGAGCTTAATCTACTCGTTTTGAAGACAAATGATTTTTTTTCAAACTGAGCTCCAAATAGCACGCAAACAGATATGTTCATTTACAACCCTAAATATAAATAAAATAAGTGTCCTATTGTCCATTGGGGATGACCTAGTGGTGGAGTGGTGTTTCTTGAGGCCAAAGGTTTCAAGTTCGACCCACCACCAACACCATTAGGTGTGAGCCTATCACACCTGACTTGCCAAGTGTGTTTTACCTCCCCTGTGTAGGTTTGCAGGCTATTACACAGGGGCGGGGTTTATCCAGTGCGCACCACGGTAGCGGCTGCGGGTTACCCTCGACATCCAAAAAAAAAGTGTCATATTGTCTCCTTGGGGATGACCTAGTGGTGGAGTGGTGTTATCTTGATGTCAAAGGTCTTAAGTTCGATCCACCACCAACACCACTAGGTGTGAGCCTGTCACACCTAGCATGAATAGCACTCTTTCTGAGTTTACCCACTGCGCACTACGGTAGCGGGCCTGCGTATAGTTTACCTCTCCTGTGTAGGAGGCTATTACACAGGAGTTGAGTTTACCCAATACGCACCACAGTACTGCGGGTTACCCTCGACATCCAAAAAAAAGTGCTCTAAAGTTAGCATTAATAGTACTCTTCCTAAGTTTACCCATTGCGCACTACGGTAACGGCTGCAAGTTACCATCGACATAAAAAAATAAAAATAAGTGCTCTAAAGTTAGCATGAATAGCACTCTTCATTTGGAAGTAAGTCCCACAATTTCCTTTTAATCTTTTGGAATAATTTTACAAAAATGGGCTCTTTTAATTTGTTGTCACACCTCAAATTATTGGCAATGAAAACAGGACAGAAATGAGGCTGCCACGAACAGAAAAATGAGAATAGGATCGTTGAAAATATTTTAAAATTAATTATATATATGTGTGTGTGTGTGGTTTGTTAGGGATACATCCATTTTATCTACAATCATTTTAAAAAAATAGTAGTTATTTTGTTAGCTGGCATAAAGAAAATTGAGAAAATTAGCCAAGTGAGAGAGGGACATGGAAGGGAGGTAGTTGAAAAAGTAAATTAAAAAAATTATAATGGTGGCCAGTTTTTAATTTGCTTTGACCACAAATCATATCATATTGAATTATAATAAAAAGGTGATGCTATTATTATTAACCATCACTATTCACTACATTGCTTAATTGCTTCTTCAATTTTCCTTTTATGTTTCAATGATTCTTAACTCAAAAATGAAAAGGGACAAAAAAAAAGCAAGAAGAAAATTGGATTGATTTGAATTTTATTAGGGAAAATTACAGTGTATACCCCGAACGTTTATGGTTGTAACAAAAATATTCTGAACTATGACTAATTATATCATATGTCATAAACGACTGGCATATTAATAAATTTGTCACGAGAGCTGAATTCATAATGAAACCCAACCAATATGGTTCTCTTTTAATTCACATACTTAACTTAAAAATGAAAAGGCACAAAAAAAAAACATGAAGAAAATTGGATATAATTAAATTTTATTAAGAAAAATTACATTGTATATCCTAAACGTTTATGGTTGTAACAAAAATATTCTGAACTATGACTAATTATGCCATATGTCCTAAACGATTGACATATTAATAAATCTGTCACGAGAGCTGAATTCATAATAAAAAAAAAAAACCAACATGGTTCTCTTATAATTCATGTGCCGAAGAATTTAGCTATTAAAGATTTCAGTTAGCAGTCTCCAACGTGTCAATTAAAAGCGAGTCATGTCGATTTTCCATCGTCGTAATTTGATTCTTGGAATAAATTTATTAATATGTCAATAATTTGAGACGGTATAAATTAGTCACAATTTATGGCATTCTCGCTACAACATTTTATAATTTGGGATATTGAATATAATTTCTCCATTTTAAAATGAAGTGATAAATTAAATGATCAATGTATGACATGGCTATATTTTAATCTCTTAATTATTTCCAATGTATTTAAATATTGAAATGATGTTATAGTAACTGATTACCTACTACTTCTTTGATGGATGAGGCTAATTAATAAAATTTGACATTTTATCCACTTACTCCATTTGCTCACTCAAAAGATTAATTCCAAGTGGAACTTGTCTAACTTGTAATGAATTTATTTTGACAATATCGAACTCTCCCTCATTTTCTTGTATATATATTAAAAATTATCCATTTGTTTATTTTCTCTTTTTAGATAGGGGTATTATCCGATTTTAGCCCGACCTTTCAAGTAATTCACAAAAATGTCCTGAACTTTTATAAATAACAATTTAATATCTGATCTTTTGAATTTATAACAAATCTAACCTGGAATTAATTTTCGGGCTTTTAATCCCCAACATATATCCTTTTACATACAGTCTGGAGTGAAATATAATTTTATTTGATCAATTGACGTGGCACAAGTATTTTCCACACCAGTAAAAAAATCAGAAAAAAGATATATGATGGTAACTAAAAGCTCAAAAATTAATTCCAGGCTAGATTTGTTGTATATTCAAAAGGTCATGTATTAAATTGTTATTTATAAAAGTTCAGGACATTTTTGTGAATTATTTGAAAGGTCGGGCTAAAATCTGATAATACCCCTTTTAGATAAAGAAGAGGTAAGCAGTGAATCTCGAACACGAGATGACAAAATTCCACATTTGTTATTTGATAGAGTACTCTAAAGAAACTCTGTCATTGCACAATAACCTCTAAACCACGTAGGAGACTCATGTACAGTTGGATCGATTTACAAAGTGTTGGTGGGATTCAAGTGCGTGATATTCGACCACAAGCTCACTCGCACTACCGTTCGAGGCGGAATTAAACATCTCTTCTTTATTTATTATAGAGTTAATTACTAAAAAATTCACCAAATTTGAATGTATTTGCAATTTAAACGTGACTTTTAAAATGTTGCAATAATAACCTGACCTTTTAATTTATAGCAAAATAGACATCTAAAAAAAATCCGACTAAGAAAACTGACTTCACGCGATAAAAATCACACATATTCGATACTCCAAAATTAAATTAATGTGTACACGTGGAAAAAATATCGCGATATCATAATTTAAATGATCAAAAATAATTTAGGGGTGTCGAATTTTCTACAAATTAAAAGGTTGGATTATTATTGCAAAGTTTTAAAAGTCGTGCTTAAATTGTAAATTCGTTATTTAGTAATTAACACTTTATTATGTATAATTCTATTTAAGAAAAACTTCAACGTCCAAGCGTTTGTAGTCCAACGGTTAGGATAATTGCCTTCCAAGCGTTTGTAGTCCAACGGTTAGGATAATTCGACTCCCGGCAAACGCATTATTTTTTTGGTTCAATTTTTTAGCCAATAATTTTATGAATTATTGTAAAAAAATTTATATATACATATTGGTATTTTTCTATGATCTAAAAAAAAAAAAATTCGTAACTATACAACAATGCTAAACTCCTAAAATTTCACTTGGTGTAGCATCCATCGTACTGAATGGTCATCTCGTCCGGCGAATCTTCCGACGACCCCCCACCGCGAGCCCTAAAGGGCCCGAGCTCGGTTGCAGTAGCAGAAGGCGAAGACAAAGGCAGCGACAAGCACAGCTCGGTAGGCCGCGAGCATGGCAGCTTCATCAAGGGCTCATCACCATTGAGAAACACTTGAACCACTTTCCTCATCTTAGGCCTCTGCATCTGATCAGGGTGCAAACAAGCCAGCCCCACAACCAAGCTCCTCCTCACTCGCTCCTCGTCGAACCGGCCCCCCAACGCGGGGTCCACGCACGAGAGCAACGAGCCACTCTCGTGCGAATTCCACACGGATTCCACCAGACTGAACTCCTCCATCACACCCTTTGATCTCCTCCCACAGACCACCTCAAGAACCACCATTCCAAAGCTATAGACATCTGACTCGGGGGTGGCTCGCCCCGTGTAGCTCACCTCCGGGGCAAGATAGCCTATGGTTCCTGCCACCATGGTCGTGACAAAGGCATTATTTTCAAGCAATCTTGCTAGGCCGAAGTCGCCTAGATGAGCGTTGTAGTGGGAGTCGAGCATCACGTTGTTCGGCTTCACATCACGGTGGACTACAGGATTGTCACACTCCTCATGGAGGTACAGCAGAACTGAGGCCAGCCCTGATAGGATTTTGTGCCTAGTTTCCCAATCTAGAGAGCCTTTCCCGATGTATCGGTCTAGGCTCCCGTTGGGCATGTACTCGTACACGAGCAGCAGTTGGTTTCGCTCGTGGCACCAGCCTAATAGCTGCACCATGTTCTTATGGCTTAGCCTCCCTATTGTGCATATCTCAGCTAAGTACTCCTTCTCACCTGCAGCAACCGAAACAGTTAAGTTTTGATCGATAAGTTTCCATAAATAGCAAGATGAGGGGTTCATCATTCAAGAAAAAGGAAATATAAGACCTTGTTTTGAAGCTGCATTGATCTTTTTAACAGCAATGGTAGTAACACACTCAGAAATAGGCAAAACACCTCTATAAACACTCCCAAAGCCACCTGTTCCAAGCAGATTTTCTTTGCTGAAACCTTGAGTTGCCTTTGAAAGCTGCTTGTAGGTGAAGAACTTGGGAGCACCAGCTGCATTCTTCGACAACTTCTCAATGTCGTCGTCTCCTCTAACCTCGTCCCTCGCCTCCCGTCTCCTTCTAGCAGCAGCCAAGACCAGCATAGCAGCAAATGCTAGCACCACAAGAGCTGGAATCAGAATGTGCAGCACTGTTATAGACTTGTTTCCACCAACACCTTGATCTAGAGAGTCTCTTGGCAATGCATACAAAGTGAAGTTCCAATCAAGAATGTGATGGATTTCGGACACATGGCCGGTTGAGCCGGTGAAGCCCACGTAGGCTTGCTGAGGGACGGTGTCCTCCATGATGACCTTATGGCTCAAGAACTTCACCATGGGCTCACCCGCGTACGCCACGTGTATTTGGAGGATTTTGTCGAGGCCATCGTAGTCAATCTTGACATTGATGTTCCTTCCACTCTTGAGATCAATCCCTGCATCATTTAGGCTTCTTACTGCGAGTGGTTGCTCTACGCTGGTTGTGTCGATTGCAACATGGTTCTTGTCTATGTCGCGGGGGTTCTTGTAGGTGTCGAACTCCACGGCCAGTTGCCGGAGAAAACCGCCTGCCGTTGCAGTTTTAGGGCAAGAAATCATCAGCTCAAGTCATGAACCAAAAAACTAGCAAAAAAAAAAGTTGGCAAGAATCTTGAAAGCCATGCAATGATCACACTCACCTTCTGTTGAAGGATCCAAGATGCCTATGTAGGAGCCGTAACTCTCCGGTGGGGACGGCCTGTCGTCCTGCGCGATGATGAACGCCATTCCATCACCGGAGACGGTTGAAGTGGAGGCGATGCGGATGGTGAAGGTGGTGGAGAAAGAGGCCGGCCACGCGAGGATGGGATAACGGAACAGAGCTCGTCCCACGAGGCTCGTCTCCTGTGTCCCGCCCGGGGTGATGTCTAGGCTGCCGTTACCGGAGCTGACCGATCCCAAACAGATCAAATTGCTTCCATCATCACAACTTGAGGAATCAAACGATGAGAAAGAGAAGTTTTGTGATCCTACTAAGATGGGAGAAGCTAAATGGATTAACAAAATAAGCAGTAGAATTGACACCATTCTTGTGAGTGAGTTGAGAGTTTTGAGACAAGATTATGATGATTAATGAAGAGGGGAAGCATTTATCATCTGATTAGCAGAAGATTATGGCGTCGTTAACCCATAATTACAGTTTGTGGAGTCAAAAACTCTTGTTACAAGGCAATTTGCAATAGCAAACAACGCAAGATTCTTGAATCTTGTTTGCTTATGTTTTGAACATATGCCACAACAAAACAAGAGTAAGAATTCATCTTTCCTATTCCACAAAATCAGAATACTTGCTTATTTTGACTAGGGCCCTGAAGAAAGCCGCTCGCGAGTTATTCGGAATTCAGTTCGAAAAAAGCTCGTTCGAAGTTTGTTCATTTTCTAAATAAACTGAGCTCGAGTCTCTAATCGAGCTCGATAAAACTATCAAGCCAAGCTTAATCAAACATGTTTTTTTTTCAAACTCGAGCTCGAATATGTAAATTAAATGAGCTTTTTTTGAACACTCAAGCTCAGACTCGTTTAGTAAATTTTCAAGCATTTCACGAGATGACCTCAACCTAATTCATACATGATAAATATCTATCAAACCGAGCTTCAACAAGAGAAAAAAAGCTCGAATCAAGCTCGAGCTGAACTTAAGCTTGAATATTCCTTAACGAGCCAAGCTCAAACATCAGGATATTCGGATCGATTCAGTTTGTTTACTCGGATCGATTCAGTTTGTTTACAGCCTACTTTTGACAAAATCAATATCAAAATTGTCTGTTCTTCCCCTCAGATTAGCAAAAATACAATGAAAACCAGATCACTGTGCAACTATACACCCTTCAACGTTACAAAAAACACATTCGTGTTGGCAAAAATAACCCTTCGACAGATACAACGGTGCTCGTTTGAGAAACAGCAAGGTATTCGCAGTAAAATCGTACAAAATCCAACATGCATCCGCATAAATACCTGTAAATACGCGCGCCTGAATTCAACATTAAAAATGTAAATTTATCGAATGTCACAACTAAGAACAATGGCAAGACGGATGATTCTACAAATACAAGACGTGGCGGTCTAACTGACTAAATTAAAGCGCGTATATCGTTCAAAAAACTTGACAATAAACCGAGATAACTCTCTCTGCTAGGCAACAGGCCTGCAACGAAGTCCAATAAGAGGTCTAACGATGTTTAGCACAAAAGATCACACCATCAACATTCTAAATAACTGGCTTAAAGATAATCGAGGAAGTCGAAAAACTAGAGCTTAACAACAGTAAGTTCCACAGCATCCTATCTACCCTAGCAGATATCTGGATTCTTGAATGTCTCTCTACGAGGGCACTGCATAAGAGAGAGAGAGAACTGTAAGCACAACTTCTTATAACGAGTTTAGAAGTTGTTTTTGTGGGAAGAAGAAAACGGAACGAATAATTGGCAGCTTTTTTATCACAATTAAACATTTTATAGTAGAAAACGGTTGACATGGGCAAATAAATTGACCTTGCATTACTTAAGCCAAATACTGGACAATGTTAACAAAGAATCCAGCCCACAAATGCTAAATAATAAAAAGACTGCTTCAAATAACAATAGGAAGTACGATTATGTTTGACATCATCTAAATCAGTGAATGAAAAACATAATGAGACATGGAAAGAAAAATCAGACAGTTGAGCACTTACTGTATGTTGATGTATCAATTTGTTCAGGCAACTCCTTAATATCAACCTCAAACCTCTCCTGAACCTGCAACACAGAACACGGGTAGCTTAGCATGCTAGCAGCAAAATTAATATTCTATAGAAAGTAAAGCATCAAAGTACTAACTTGATTAAGAACATCTGAATCGGATGCAGAGGAAACAAATGTTATGGCAAGCCCTTTCGTGCCAAACCTCCCAGCTCTACCCACCTAAAATATTATAGAGCAAATGAAGGGAAACAGGCGTTAGTAGTTCCAAAAAAAAAACACTAAAGTGATTATGAAGGGACAAGGGAAAAAAAAGATAGAAGCAGAGAGCGTACCCTGTGCAGATAAGTGTCAGCAGAATCCGGCATATCATAGTTGATCACAATGTTAACTCGCTCTATGTCAATTCCTCTACCGACCAAATCTGTTGCAACCAAAATCCTCTTATGCCCTTCTTTGAAACTCTTGTATCGAGTTAATCTGCATTCCCAAAATTCAAAACCTTATACTTAACCCACAAGGAACATACACTTGATATACGTGCCTTTTGAGTTGTTAGTGTATTTACAGGAATTGTAGAACACATATTACAACATCAGAATGTCAATAAGTTAACATCTGAAAAGTTCATTGATGCATCTAAAAACGATACAGGACTAGCGAACCTTCTTAGAGAATCCAAAATCAATCAAACAATTACAAAGTGGTAGTGGCAAATCAAAAGGAAGAACTCAGCAATTGAAAAACTTAGCACACACCTTTCCTCCTGGGTCATTCCAGAGTGGATGCATATAGATGGGAAATTACACTCAACAAGCAACTTATTTAGCTCCGCAGCCCGGGTGACACTTTTGACAAATATGACCACTTGATTGAAATCTAAGGCATCGAGTAGATCGTTCAGCTTCCGGTTTTTCTCCATCTCACTCAATTTGATGTAGTGCTGCCATGAAGAGCAACCGTGTAAACAAAAAACACACTTGAAAGACCAAATATGGCACTGGGAATATCAAAATCCAACCTGTACAAGACCATGAAGGGTCAACTTGGCCTCATCATCCACGTATATTTCCATAGGCTGAAACGAAGAAATGTCACAGTAAAGCATATTAGGAGCCATCTGAGGCTAAGGTAGCCAGTATGAAATGAATGACGATCAAAAAAGGTCTGATTTGAAGTTCTGGGCCATCAGAATCGTCTCCTTGCAGTTACTCTACATCTCCTGCCAACTGAATGTCACCAAGGTTGTTCAAACAACTATTATGGAATTCCTGACCTAAGCAAACATGAGTTTCACTCCGAACCGCTCTTCCCTTTAATGTCCCACCAAAAAGGAAAACAAAAAAGAAAACAGAAAAAAGAAAGATGAACCCAAAATGCCTAGCAAAACAGCATGAATGAGAGCAGTGCCTATGGAACTTAGTCACCTCCTATGCTAACCTATTGAATCTTTGAAATGAACCATCACTTTGTGTAATGCGCAAGCATGCAGTGCATGAGCCACTGCATTCTTGGCCTAGTGCTGACTGCAGAAATCTGGGGAAAAGGAAACATGGTAGATGTCTAAAATTCAAGGACTGGCCACAGGACATTACATCTTGCATGAATTTCTTGCAAATCGGCCGAATCTCCTTGCTGAGAGTTGCTGAAAACATCATAACTTGCTTGTCATGAGGGGTCATCTTGAAGATCTCCTGCACATCCCGCCGCATATCTGGCATTGCATTAAACAAGTTATGAGCAAACCAACCGCACATTATCCTTTCAGTTGAGATGAGGAAAAAAGGTGGTTGTCATGATGAGGCTCACCAAGAGACTCAAGCATCTTGTCACACTCATCTAATATGAAATGCCTAACATTTCTCAGAGAGAGTTCCTTGTCTCGAGCCAGAGCAAGTACCCTTCCCGGAGTTCCAACAACAATGTGAGGGCATTCATTCTTCAGAAGATCCTTGTGTATCTTGACGCTGACACCACCATAGAAAACAGCAACTTTGATATCTGGTAAATAGGTGCTGAATCTTTCAAACTCATGACAAATCTGCAAACCAAAGAAATTGTAAATGGCAAGGTAAATGGAATGGCTAATCAATCCACATAAAGAACACGTGTATCAGCATATAAATTGACAGTATTATAATGAAAGACAACATAAACCAATTTTGTGAAAGCACACAAGTAGAAGTGTCAATAGCTTAAGACATGCCTGGTAAGCTAGTTCCCTCGTATGACACAGGACAAGCGCAGCAACTTGGCCTGCAATGGGTTCAATCTGCTGCAATGTTGACAGAACAAATACAGCAGTTTTCCCCATACCAGATTTGGCTTGGCAGATGACATCCATTCCCAAAATAGCTTGAGGAATGCACTCGTGTTGAACTGACGAAGAACCAAAGAAATTTGATCCAAGGAAGCCTCAATTTCAATTAAAAAAGTTTTTACCATTCAACTTCTCCGAGGTAGAGTGATAATAATGATTTACCTGAAAATATATTATTCCAAGCAGTCGTAAGTAACTACTTCATTTTAATAGACAATAATATTGGTGATGGGATCAACAGCAGAAAAGGTATCAAGAAATGCATTGTTGGAAAAGAGAACACAAGCAAAGTAATACAGGATATCACAATGTCAGGCTCAAAACTGTATAATAGTTGCTCTATATGAATTGGTTGTACTGTTACTGGAAGAGAACATGAATAGCATTTAAGAATGATGCATAACCAAAAGTTATTTGAGTTAAACAAAGAGGTGTGTGGGCCTAGAAAACCTAAGATACATATGTAATATTTGAGAAAGAGATGCCCACTAAAAATCTACCACAGTTTATCTCCAATTCAAAATTTAAAATCCTACCAAGATAGCTGGCAATATTTAAACATACTGCACAATTTAAATCATTTCCAGTCAGCACATCTAATGTAGACATAGCTTCACAAACTGAAAAATGCATCTTGCCTTCTGATGGATGTTCAAATCCTGAGTCCACAATAGCACGTAAAAGCTCTGGCTTCAAAAGGAAGTCTCTGAATCCTGAACTGTGGATCCCCACATAACCCCTGTATACAAATTGGTAAACCAATGAATCAACACCCTGCTTGGATAAAGACCTAATTAACAGAACTTGCTTTACTAAAAACCACACCCAGAAATAACATTTTCCCTATCCCATTTCGTGATTAGCAAAATTCAATCGCATAAATAACACCAACCTGAGTAAAAAATAAATACATTCAAATAAGCGGCAAAACAAACATCACAGTTTACAAAAATAAAATAAAAAGAAAACATAATTTATCAGTCATAAAAACTTACTTTAAACAGAGGGCTTCAGAAATTAAACAATCTAGCAAAATCCTATTTATATGGAAATATTGGCCAATGAAACATCACTAAATACACACAAACAAGCAAAAATTTAATGAAGAGGCCACAATTGCTCAGTAACAGAAAAAAAAAAAAAGAAATTTCATGATAATTTCGGAACTCACTTCTTCACCGACTCGCCGTTGACCTTGGCGCCGACTGAATCGGGTGCTTTTTCGTCTTCTTCCTCGTAGTCGAGAAGCTCCTCTTCGTAAGCTTCGGTCTCCTTCGTCTCACCCATTTTTCTGCTGCTGTTTTTGCTGCTTCAAACTACAGATCGACAAACAAAATTCAATTTTTCGCACTTCACACGGCAAATAATTATTACAGCTCAAAACACACATTCGAAAAAACGCATGAGAGATAAATTAGGGTTTATTGCTTCATTAACCTGCTGGAGAGAATTTGAGATATGCGTTCGGAGCAGTAACGGTTACAATTCCGAATTCTGCAGAGAAAAATGTTAGGAAATATGCGGAAACGAAAAGAGAGATTTGCAGGAGAGAGAGAAAGAAAGAGAGAGAGAGAGAGATAGGGTTTGGCAATGAATATGATTTGGGATTTCAATGATGAAATGAATGATTTGACTATTTTACCCCTGGACATTTGGTTGACGGTTCTACCCTTGGACAAATGCGATAATTACAGTATAAAAAGTTGAGAAAGCTGCCTACAATTGTTGTGATTATTTTTATTTTATTTTTTAGATGAAAATTGTTGTGATGAATGAGGATAGATTGATTGATAGTAATATTTAAAAAGAATGGTTTTTTTTTATAAAATAAGGTGATTGTATCATTGGTATGTGTAAATTATATAATGGTAATTTAGGGGTGGATTTGGATTTGGATTTGAATGAGCGGATTTAGGGCTATAAACAAACATAGCTACAAGCTATTCGGAGTCTGTTTTGAAAAAATTCGTTCGTTTTTTAAATAAGTCGAGTTCAAATAGAGTACTATTCGACTTGATCAACTCATTGACATATTCGAGCTCGAAATTAATAGAACATGTTCATGAATATTATAAATATTTTAAATGAGTAAATTAAATAAGCCTTTTTTTCAAATTCGAGCTGGAATATGTAAATTAAATAAGCTTTTTTTAGAGCATTCGAGTTCAGGCTCAACTAGTAAATTTTTTAGTATTTTACGAGATGAGCTCGAGCCAAATTCGAGTATAACAGATATTTGTTGAGTCGAGCCCGAATAAGAGAAAGAAAGCTAAAAAAGAGCTCGAGCTTTAAATATTCTTTAACGAGACAATCTTGAAACATCAAGGTGTTCGGTTTAGTTTGATTCATTTAGGGTGTAAGGCTAAGTTTGATTCGTTTAGAGCCCTAAGCCGATTAGATGTCTAGTTTATCTAGTTTATAAGTACAGATAGTCAACGAATAATTAAAAAATATAATTAAATATTCAAAAATAATCATATACTCTAATTGAGAAAAATATAATGGACCGTAATTAATAGGGATGTCAATTTAATCTGGAATCGATGGGTTGGCTCAAATAGACAGAGAAAAATATAGGATTAGGGTCGAAAATTTCCAGTTCGAAAAAAAAAATTAACCAAACGGGACAGACCAGTTAGGCTGGCAGGCTAAACGGGCTAGACCTGACATGCTCGATTGTTTTGATCATAAATTTTTCTAGAAACATCCGATTCACGAACAATCAGAGGCATTGGAAAGCTAACTTAATTATCTTTCCATCTATATATTAAGCATTAACATATTCCAAGTATACTGAGAGTTGTGAATTTTTAAATTTACAACAATAGTAAATGAGTCACATACAATGATGCAATTTTCCATTAAATGTTATATTTTTATTAACGACACACATTCTTTAATTTGTCATGTTGTAAAGACTATAAATGATTAGTATGATGTATAAAATATATATTAGAATATTTGATAATTTGTTATTGGAGTTTGATGATACATGTTGTTTATTTGTTTGTTTTGTTATTTTATTTTATTTTTCTTTCTTGTTGATAAAATTATCTTTCATCTCGTTATCCCTTTGTTATTAATTTATTATGTACCATTGAGACTATAAAGTATTAAAATTGTATTATTTGGCATGTTTGCAATTATTTAATTATTTATACATTCTAATGCTATCGTTTGTTTAATAGATGAGAAAGAATACATAGATATACGTAATTTGAAGCATCAAATATCGTTAAAGTAGAAAAATAATGTAATTCCAATATTTATATCAACGATTGAGATTGGTTATTATAATGTAATTTAAAAATATTGTTTTTTAAATAATAAACCAAGGTTGGACATTATTTTCATGAAATGTAGACCTTCAAATACTATTGTTAAAGTGGAAGAATATTGTATTTCAAGTTAGATCAAAAATTTGAGTTATAATTAGATTCATGATATAGTTTGAAATTGTTTTTTTTTGGATTAACAAATTATGATTAAAGATTACGGTTATTTGTCACTTCATGTATTGTTGATTTCTTTATTTGATGCATGTTAATGAAATTTTATATCCGACATATTTTTTTCATTTTATCTTATTTTAATTGTGTTTGTTTATTTCAAAAATAAGAGCTATATGATAGACATTTTTTAAAATTATCAAAGAGATAATTTATACACGTGAAAAAGCTTCGTTAACATGCCGGTCCAACAGGTTAACCCGAAAATCTAAGGGTTAGGGTTAGGATCAAGATTTTTCCGGCCTGAATTTTTTTTTAACCGAATAAGTCCGAACGGAATGAACCCGAGATCGAATAGGATTCACCCGAAACTGAACGATTGGCCCGATTGTAATCCCTACTAATTAACAAGCATGAAGACTAAACTTATTATATTTAACATATACACCGCAATTTTAACATGAAACATCAAGAAAAAACCATCTTATTTCGATCTTGCATACAATATATTATCATCACAATATAAATAATTTATTGCATTGCATGAGCAACACTCACATATGTGTGTGAATATATATATATATATATATATATAATTATATTATATATAATTGATGAAATTCTTGATTTGATTTTGGAGCAAAACCGCAGCCTCCGATTCTGGATTCCATAGATGAAAAACATGCTCTTCTTCCTCAGCTTCAACCAAATTCACATTCTTCACTCCCTTTTTCTTCAAGAAATCTGCATACATAACTCCTCTCTCTCTCAACAAATCTTTCCCGGCTACGAACACCGTCGTCGCCGGAAACGCGCTCCACTCCATCTCCGCCGCCCCCTTTTCGAAGTTGCAGCCGTAGAAATCGCGGTCCTCTCCTTCCGGCAAGCTCAGCTTCCAAAACAACTCCTTCGCGGCGGCCTCAGCGGAAAATGCCTCCGCCGCCTCCACCTCCGTCGCCGTCGGCGCCTCGCCGCTGAAATACGGATGAATCGGCAGCACCCCTCTGATCGAAACGTTAGGGATAGCCTTTTCAATACATTTCACGACGAGTCGGTGAGCTATGTTCCCGCCGGAGCTGTCGCCGGCGAGGAAAACTCGGTGGAGGTCGGCGTGTTCGAACCACGGCTCGGAGCTGGAGCTGGAGCTGGAGCTGAGCCATTGGAGGGCGGCGTAGCAGTCGTCGTAGGCGGTTGGGAGCTTGTTTTCCGGCGCGAGGCGGTAGTCGACGGAGAAGATGATGGCTCCGGCGGCGGCGGAGAGGTTGCCCAAGAAGGTGTGGTAGCCGAGCCAGGCGGTGGAGCCGATGCAGAATCCGCCGCCGTGGAAGTAGAGGAGGAGCGGAAGCGGCGACGACGGCGGGGTGGACGAGGTGGGGAGGAAGATTCGGGCGGTGATGGGCTTTGATGGATCGATGGTTACGTCCTTGGAGATGAAAGTGGCTGAGGTGGTGGAGCATGCGGCGGTTTGTTGGGCGGTGCGGACGACGGCGCCGTCGGAGAAGACTTGGAGGTAGCCCGGAACCTCGGCGATTAGAGACATTATATATATATATATATGGGAGTTTGATATTTAATTGGGGGTTTTTAAAGTAGTATAAGGTTTTTGCATTGTGTTAGGGGGGTTTTATAGTTTGGTGGATTGCATGGGAATAGAAGAAAGAGAGAGAGAGAGAGAGAGAGAGAGAGAAGAGAGAGAGAGAGAGAGGATTGGAGCCTAATTAAAAAAAGAGATAGAGAGATAAGAGAGGTAATAATGACAATCACATCTTCAAATATTGCACCTTTATAATTCGTCTTTTTTAATGAATATTTTTGTGTTATAAAGTCTCAAGGGCTTATTTGCTACATACAAGGATGATAATTCGAGTCACTCGATCCGGTCTATACTTGTTGGGTCAATGGAAAAAAATCAAGTTAGATTGGAGTGTCCATAATTCAAGTCGGATCTTTTATTGAGGCCCAGTCCAACCCGAAAATCGGGCCAGGTCAGGACGCTCGCGGACCGCAGTGTAAACTTTCATTCTTCTGGCTAAATGGGGCTGGCCCGAAATGATTTTGGGTTTATTTTTTTGAGACTCGCCCCGAAATTATCACCTCTAACTACACTTGATAACGGGTGATAGATCTGACCTAATATGTTGTTTGGTTGAAAAATTAAAGTCCTTAATAAAAGAAAGGTGTGTCATCCATTTTAGGTCTATGCTTGATTTGGTATCATATCTTCAAGGTGGGACTTGTAATCACAAAATTTAAGATAATTTATATTATTAAACTCAATTAACCTTCATTAAAATAAATCAAAACCCTAATACGTCTTCTATCTCTCGCTCTGGCTCTCATTCTCGTTGTATTCTTCCACTCTTGCATAAGTTCTTCGTGAAGGGTTTTTTTTTTTTTAAATATCCGGTAATTTTAATCTTAAATTTCTCAAGTAGCTAGTATACTTTGTCATCTGTATGTTCATTGAAAAAATAATTCGAACTAATCATACGTTTAGTTCGAATGACTAAGACCCGTGATAAATAAAGAGCTCGATATTTCATCCCTCATTTACTTTGATAAATTGCCACTCCTCTTGTGAGAGGATAAGTTATCCTTCATGTGTTTCTTGATGATAATTTTACATATATGTCCTCGTGATTTATTGAGGAATTTTGTTTGTTAAGAGTTGTTGTTTGGTATTTTTAAATTTTTACTTGTTTTATAGTTTGGGTTAAAATTTTGTTTCATTACATGGACTTTAATAATTAAAATAAAATAAAATGGCTGAATAGTATCCCAATATTTTACGCTAATTTTTTTCAAAGTTCAACATTAAATAAAAAGAAAAAAATTACTCAAACTTGTTTTTCCTCCTCATTTTTTAGTGGAGAGTACACTAAAATCCACACTAAAAATAAGAATAACATCCACCATACATTCTATTATAAATTCATAATTGTAATTTTAAATTAATAATGAAAAGCTCGCATGGAGGATAATTTAGGTATTCTCTTATATTTTAATCATAATCTCTCAATCTAAATAAAATATTGACAATTTTTCCTAAATCATTAAAATTCCAATCATGCAATCCAAACAAAAACATTATTTATCACAAGCAAACCAAACGGGACCTAAATAGATATTTTTAGCTTTAGAAGTTATATTTTCCAGTATTAGAATTGATATTTTTTTTCAATTAAAAAAATATAGTAATAATTAGGGTTAATTGCAATTAAATACATAAAATCTGACACAATTTGTAATTTAGACACGAACTTTGATTGTTGCAATTAAAACAAAAGCTCGCAACTTTTTGCAAAACAGGCAAATTATTTTAATCATAATCTCTCAATCTAAACAAAATATTGACAATTTATTCTAAATCATTAAAATTTCACATGCAATCCAAACAAAAATATTATTTATCATAAGAAAACCAAACGGGGCCTAAATAGATATTTTTAGCTTTAGAAGTTATATTTTTCAGTATTAGAATTGATATTTTTTTTCAATTAAAAAAGTATAGTAATAATTAGGGTTAATTGCGATTAAATATATAAAATTTGACACAATTTATAATTTAAACATGAACTTTGGTTGTTGCAATTAAAACAAAAGCTCACAACTTTTTGCAAAACAGACACAATTTGCAATAATATGAAAATCAAATACTACATTTCATAATGACGATCTTTATTGAATTAATGAAATTCAATTGCGTTTATGCTACGAATCTATACAAATTTTATAATATTTCATGTTATATGCTTGTTTTTCGTTCATACCGTTCTCTATTTCATGATAATTCAATTCAATTAGGGTTTATAATTAAAACATAGTATTTTTTTAGTTAATAATTGATTATTATGATTTACTATTTCATAATTAAGGTATATTATTTTTCAAAAAATAATAAATTATTAACCAATAAATGTTAGCTATGATTGATCATAATTCATAGCATTGTGATAATCTTTATTTTAAAAATAAATATTATTACAGTAATGAATTTTATAACTAAATGTTAGAGTTGACTATATATATATTGGTAAACAAAATTAAAAAAAAAATGAAGAGAGAGAATTTGAAAAAAAAAACATAGAGAGAGAAAACGCGCCAGGTAGGGGTCGAACCTACGACTTTCTGCTTAGGAAACAGACGCTCTATCCACTGAGCTACAGGCGCAAGTTGTTTATTTTTGTTATCAAGTTTAAAGTTAATTAATATTAATACATAAATCGAAATTTTGAAAATATCTTGAGAGGTTTATTAAAATTCCATTTGATTTATATATAATGGAGTTGCCATGTAGAGTATATGGAGTGGCGGATTCAAAAATAAATATTGGAGATCGAGGAGAGTTTGTATAATTCGTTAATTATGAGAATACTCGGAAGAATACAATATTATATCGTTGATTCTCACAAGAATATCGAAAAAGACATTGACGGGGACGCTTAATCAAAAACATGAAAAATAAGCTTTTGATCCATGGCCGGCCCCGACTCGATATTTGGGCCGAGTCGGGCTATGGATGTTTAGGCCCGTAACACTTTGTGTTGAGCCGTCTTGATTCTTTATTTGAGAGTTTTTATTTGCACTACTAGAATTACTTCCTTCACTTCACGTATTCACCTACTCAATGCATTCCTAATTTTTATTATTTGCACCACGCATAGTTACATTAATACTCTTCACTAAAAAAATATATATTTTACTTGAAAAAAAAAATGTTCGGAAATATAATTTTGAACATGTCCAACTTGTTCGAGTATTAATTCAAATGACACATACTTTGAAAAATATGAAGTTGGTTCAAAATTGAAGTTCGAACATCCTCACTGTGTTCGAACTTTGATTTTCGAACACGCCTTAAAAAAACATGTTCGGAAAAATAGTTTTGAACAAGTTCAACTTGTTCGAGAATATTAATTCGAACGATTCATATACTTAGAAAAATATGGAATCGGTTCGAAAATTGAAGTTCGAACATAATATTAATTCGAATGATTTCTATACTTCGAAAAATATGGAATCGGTTCGAAAATTGAAGTTCGAACATCCTAATTATGTTCGAACTTCGACATTCGAACACCCCCGAATGTGTTCGGACTTAATATTTTATTAAAGGGTATTTAAGTAATTTCATTTTTTTGTGCAAAGAGTAAAAATAGTGGTGTCGCTCCCTTTTTATTTTATATTTTATTGATATCGCAAAAGTCATGTGTTGACATAGTGAAGTAAATGGAATATTGTACCACCAATTTGATTCCATAAAGGCAAAATACAAAATTGTATAATAATAATATAACATTTTTACATCTTTGTGGGATATTCCAAAGGGTAAATTATTATTTATATCCAAAACAATTCCAAAATTTCAAACTATATTCAAAACTAACACTTTCGTCATTTAAATACATAAATTATTTAAAATTAATCAACTATAACCTTCAATGCATTCTTCCTAATTTTTCAAATTTATCCCAAAATAACATTTTTGGCAATTTAAAAAATTAAACTATTTAAAACTCAATCAAAACTAACATTTGATGAATTTGTTGTCACCTAAGATATAGTCTGACTAGATCTTTGTTGATATGAACTTTTATTAAAATAAACGACCCGACTTATAACATTAAGATTTAAAATATTTAATAAGATATGAATTTGAATTCCACCAAAATTATATACATAAATACAACACTTCCAATTATACAATTAATTTGCTCAATATATATATATATATATATATATGTGTGTGTGTGTGTGTGTGTGTGAGTTTCTATTTGTACCACAGTTTTTACTCTTTGCACCACAATTTTGTTTATTAGTTATAAATTTACCTAAAAACCCTTACTAATAATAAAAAAAAATTCACGTTCCGTTCGAAATCGTGTGTTTGAATATTCTGAATATGTTCAAAGTCTTCTGTTCGAACATAATGGATATGTTCGAAGTCTTGTGTTCGTATGGTACTTGAAAAAATTCATGGAGTCCGTTCGACAATGAATTTTCGAACGAAACTTATTTTAAAAATTATGTACGTTCGAAAATGAAATTTCGAACAAACATGATGAGGTCGAAATTTCATTTTCGAACCACACTTATTTTTTTGTTTTTGAATAAAGGGCATTTAAGTAACTTCAATTTTTTTTTTTTTTTTTTATATATAATTACACAATTGACAGTTGCAGAATGTTTATACAAACAAAGAAGAAAACACATTTCCACACAGTCCTTTGAAAAAGGACAGAAAGCCTTCCCGCGTGAACCTCCGCGACATCCCCACCCCCCTTCCATGGGGGGCGGGGGTGGGGGGGGGGGGTGGATGCACCAATACAAAATAGTAGAGAGGGAAAAGTAAAGTGGAAAGGAAGAAACTTTTTTTTTTTTTTTTGATTTGGAGCGTTTTTAATTCCCACAGCAAGATTTCTTATTGAATTATCTCTTTCTTTCACTCTGGCGGGGGAGGAAAAGGTTAGTGGGATCTCTGTAAATTTTGGGTTTTTCTTTATTTTTCATTTTGTTGGGGGGTTTCTTGATTTGCAGCAATTGTTTATTTCGATTTCTGAGTTTTGTTGTGAGTGAAGTTTTGATGTTTTTTTGAAGGGATGATGTAGTTCTACTTTGTGATCGCATTGATTGAGTGTTTGTCGATCAATAACTGCATTATATGGTTTCATTGGGGTGTAATGTATGTTATTAAATGCGATATTTCTGATTTGGTAATTGACTTGAAAGTCAATGTGTATTTTGCCAAGAGCGATGAAATTGATTTTGGGACTCGTCTTTTTAATATGAAAATGAGAAAACTGAACTATGAAAAGGGAGTTTTTTTTTTTTTTTTTAATTTTTTTAATCTCCCTTGTTGATAAATGCTATGTGGTTAGTCAATTGATGTGCATTCTATCTTTCTATCTCTTTGGTTTTTCTTGTTTTGTTTCACTTGGTTGTAAGAATTTGTGGTATCAGTGATTGGTTTGGTGGAGTCTGTTATGAGCTCGTTTAATAGGATTCGGTTTGGTTTGTTTTATGCGGTATAGATAAGTGTAATGTGTTGATGGTGGATTCCCTACTTTACTCTAGGTTGAAGGTTTCTGTTAGTTCTATTTGTGAATGACATTGGAGAAAGGGTTTATTTCGTTGAAGTTATTGAGTGTCATGTCTTTTGGACACAGAGAATCACTTCATCCTCGTTTGCTAAAAGCATATGGTTTCACTGTAACTGGTTCTGGTTCTCCTGAACTCCACAAATAAAAATGCTGATTGTGAAGTCCTTTACTGCTTTTATCGGTGTGTTTTCTTACCTCTTTCGGTGGGGAAGGGACGGATTCTGTAATACAAAGTAATTCAAATAGGAGAGCTACTTATAACAATGCAAGTGTATCTATATGTATGCATACATCCATGTCGTTTTCTTTTTCTATTTCTAAAATACCAGTGATGTTCGTGTTCAAGTGATTATCACATGTTGCTATTGCTTTCTCTCTATTGCTTTGATGCTCTCAATATTCTTGTTGTTGGGTTCTCTGTCCATGTCCTTGATAAATGTTATATTTCCTGCAGATTATATGCTACAGAATTCCTGACAATTTACATAAAAGACAATGGGATCTGAGGTGGGAGACAGAGACATGATTGTCACTCAAATTAGCCTTGGAGGGCTAGATGATTATGTCTCGGCTAAGATTCTTTTGGACTACCTTGAAGAAAAAGTCGGACTTGTCTGGAGGTGTCGAGTGAAGACTTCCTCAACTCCCCAAGACTCGTATCCAAATTATGAGATTAATGTTGAGCAGGTGCAGAGAAAAACTGAATATGAGAAGGTCAAACATCACGCATTTGTGCATTTTGCAGTTGCAGATTCAGCAGCATTGGCAGTAAAGTTATCAGGTTCTGGAGACCTTAGATTGGGAAGGCAACTTTTAAAGGTTAGTTCGGGCCCACAAAATCCTTACCGTTTGAGAGAAAGAAGAAGGACTACAGCACCCTATAAGATATCCAATGTCTCGATTGAGATTGGAGCTATGAGGAGCCGAGATGAGTTTGTTGTTGGTTGGAGGGGGCCTCAGAATGGGGCTGATTTTCTCGTTGATCCATTCAATGGGACGTGCCAATTTCATTTTACAAAGGATACTGCATTCTCCATAAAAGGTGGGGCCGGACCAGTTGTTATAAAATGTGATTTCATGATGGAATTCTTACCGAGGGAAATAAATGAGATTAAGCGTTCCAGAGATTTTTCTTCTGTTGTAGTTTTGTTTCAGCTCGCTTCATCACCCCTGCTTTACTACAGAACTGCAGATGACGACATTGAAGAATCCGTGCCCTTTGATTTGTTGGATGATGATGATCCATGGATACGCACTACCGATTTCACTCCAAGTGGGGCAATTGGTAGGTCTAATACTTATCGTGTTTCCTTCCGACCTAGGAGCCTTTCGCAACTCGAGAAGGCCTTGGGATATCTTCAAAGTCGTAGGGTGCCTGTTGTTCATGGAAGTCCACAAGAGCACCTTCGGGTGCAGGATGAGCCTGATTTTGGGCTGCCAAAGTCAGATCCCTTTTTTTGTTTTCAGTACAAGAAAGTTTTGAGTTTCAAGGTTATGTTTATGGTGAACGCTGTTGTGCACAAAGGCATCATCAATCAACATCAGATGTCAGAGAAGTTTTTTGATCTATTGAGAAGTGAGACAGAGGGGCTCAATTTGGTTGCCCTTAAGCACATTTATTCCTACAGGCGTCCCATTTTTGATGCTTACAGGGCCTTAAATTTTGTGCAGAAATGGCTGATGAAAAACCCTAAACTCCTTCTGAAGCCACAGCAGATCGATGATATTGTTGAAGTTAGAAGATTGATAATAACTCCATCAAAAGCCTATTGCCTTCCGCCAGATGTGGAGCTGTCGAACAGAGTCTTGAGAAATTACAGAAACATGTCCAATCGGTTCCTAAGAGTGACTTTTATGGATGAAGCAATGCAAAGCCTTAACAAAAATGTGCTTACATACTATGTTGCCCCTATTGTTAGGGAAATCACCTCAACTTTCAACCACCCACAAAGGACCACTATGTTCAAACGGGTGAAGGATATTTTATACAATGGGTTCTATTTGTGTGGTCGAAAGTACTCTTTTCTGGCCTTTTCTGCAAATCAACTGAGGGACAGTTCTGCCTGGTTTTTTGCGGAAGACAAAAATACTAGTGTTGACAGCATCAAAAATTGGATGGGGAAATTCACTGATCGTAATGTTGCAAAGTATGCAGCAAGAATGGGGCAGTGCTTCTCTTCGACCTATGCTACAGTTGAAGTGCCATCATCAGAAGTTAACCACAGGCTTCCCGACGTTGAGAGGAATGGGTATATTTTCTCTGATGGAATAGGCATGATATCAGAAGATGCTGCAAAGGAAGTTGCAGATAAATTGCAGCTCAGTACAAATTTACCCTCTGCTTATCAGATAAGATATGCAGGTTACAAAGGTGTTGTTGCGTGTTGGCCTGCTAAAGAGGGCGAACCCTGGTTGCAACTCCGTCCAAGTATGAAAAAATTCGATTCAAATCATACAACGCTCGAGATTTGTTCTTGGACTCGATTCCAGCCCGGTTTTCTGAATAGGCAAATTGTTACACTACTGTCTGCTTTAGAAGTGCAGGATGATAAATTTTGGAGTATGCAAGAATTGATGGTTTCAAGACTCGATTCCATGCTTGAAGACACAGACTTGGCATTTGATGTGCTTACTGCTTCATGCAGCGATCAAGGGAATACAGCAGCAATGATGCTAGCTGCTGGTTTCAGGCCTCAAACTGAACCTCATCTACGAGGAATGATAACGAGCATCAGAGTTTCCCAGCTTGGGGACCTTAGGGAAAGAGCTAGAATTTTCGTTAACTCAGGGAGGTGGTTGATGGGGTGTTTGGATGAGCTTGGTATACTTGAACAGGGTCAGTGCTTCATCCAGGTCTCAAATCCATCTTTAGAAGATTGTTTTGTGAAGCATGGATCTGAGTTTTCTAAGACGGAGAAAAACCATGAAGTGATTAAGGGCCTTGTAGTAATTGCAAAGAATCCTTGTCTTCACCCTGGAGATGTGCGGATTCTGGAGGCGGTTGATGTTGAAGGGCTGCACCATCTGCATGATTGTCTTGTCTTCCCTCAGAGGGGAGATAGACCGCATCCAAATGAAGCATCTGGGAGTGATCTGGATGGGGATCTCTATTTTGTTACGTGGGATGAGAATCTTATCCCTCCGAGCAAGAGAAGCTGGGCCCCGATGGACTATGAACCTGCAGAAGTTAAACAATGCCTACACGATGTGACGCACAGAGTAATATTTCTTACACAAACATATGCATATATGTATATATATCTCTTTTTAATGCTTATGTCATTCCATTTATGATATTTCTGGTAAGTAATTTCTGCACCTGTGAAGGTAGCATTGGTTCTTCTCCGATGTGATGCATATAAACAGTCTGTCTGTTTTGCGGTATTCGATTTTATTCTAATAATTCAGCACATGACAGAGATGTATTATGTCCTGAGGCAGACTTACTTGACTGTGTTCACATTTGAATTTATTTTGCATGTCTTGAATAATGTTGTGACTGAATCGTTGCTTGTTCCATATTCCTCTTCTTGGTATATATGCTTTAACACGACATGCTTTTTATGTAGGACATTATTGATTTTTTCACAAGGAACATTGTGAATGAAAGTTTGGGTACCATCTGCAATGCTCATGTGGTTCATGCTGATCTTAGTGAATATGGGGCATTGGACGAGAAATGCATTAAATTGGCAAAGCTTGCTGCGATTGCTGTTGATTTCCCCAAAACAGGAAAGATTGTGTCTATGCCTCATGATTTGAAGCCTAAGATGTATCCAGACTTCATGGGGAAAGAAGAGCTTCAATCATATAAATCCACTAAGATCTTAGGTAAGCTCTACCGTAAAGTCAGAGATGCTTATGACCGGGATTATGAAGAGTCTTCACAACTCACATATCCACCTGAAAACATTGTATATGATCAGAACCTCGAGATTGCTGGTTCGGCAAGTTTCATTGCTGATGCATGGAATTGCAAGTGTTCCTATGATGGACAGTTGGTCGGTCTTTTAGGACAGTACAAGGTGAACAGCGAAGATGAAGTTGTTACGGGACACATATGGTCCATGCCAAGGTACAACAGCACAAAACAAGGGGAGTTGAAGGAAAGGCTCAAGCATGCCTATAGCGCCCTCAGGAAGGACTACAGGAAAGTTTTCGAGTGCATGGGCCCTGATTTTGATCAGCTCTCCGATCACGAGAAGAATATTCTTTACGAAAAAAAGGCATCAGCTTGGTATCAGGTAACATACCATGAGAGTTGGGTAAAGAAGTTTAAGGAGATACAGCAAGTAGATGATCCTGAGAAGACAACAGTTTTGTTAAGCTTTGCTTGGATAGCTGCTGATTATCTTGCTCGGATTAAAATCAGGCGCAGAAAGATGGAAAATTCTATCTCCGAGGATAAGCCCATTGATTCTCTGGGGAGGTACCTAGCTGATAAAATATGATTCCGGTTCTTTTAGCTTCTTCACGTGTTCTTGTCATCGTCAAGGCCCTTCTGCCACTTATGGAAGTCAGTATCTGCCTTCATCCACATGGGCATGCTTTCCTCCCTCCTCTACCTCTATACCTTTTGTTTTTTTTAAAAAAAAAAAACTTGCCCTTATCATAGAGAAGTTGCCCGGTACAATGGATTGCTATGAATTTCTTTCTCGATTATAATATCGTGATATATATACATTCTCTTAGTCTCTCCAATATCTTGAATCATCATAGACCAGTTTGATTTTCTTGAGTTTATCAGAATCCCATTATATAAAAAGAGTATGTATTTGCATTCTACTTCTCTCTCTCTCTCTCTCTCTCTCACCCCTGCCGACCACCGTTTCTCTCTCATCCTATAGTCCTCGTTGTCGCCGTCCAGGTCTCTGTCACTGTCGCCGTCTCGGTTCTACTGCTGAGATTCACATCTCTCCCGCCCCTTTACTGTGGTTTCACTCTCAAGAAACCCTTTTACTAATTTTTCTTCCCAGATCACCCGGAAGAGCAGATTAATCTTTAAGCGGGACATTGTATATTTATTGGTAGGTAATATTCTTGTCGGTTCTGTCCCTTTTTCTCTTTGGGTTTATAGAGTTCGGTTCTATCAGTTCAAGACTCATTTTTTCTTGATTTGTGTGTGTAAGTGTGTGTGTGTGTGTGTTGGCTTGGGAATTGCTTGTAAACTATCAGTGGTTTGACACTACGGATTTTAACATTTTCTGTTTTTTTTAAGGGATTGCGTTGACTTCATGGTGTGCGATTCTTCTTTGCTGCAATTGGTTGGTGCATTAGTTGCTGGGGTAATGTTCAGAGGCCCGAATTTATGTTTATCATATATTTATGTTTTTGGATTTGTGCTCCTTAAACTCTGTAATTGGTGTATTGCTTTTTTTTTTTCAGATCGGATGGTTGTGGCTGAAGGTTTGTATTGCTAGTTTTAGTCCCTAAGTGAAAATTTAAGGAAAGATTGAGACATTTACCATCAATTCATAATTTGTATAATGGTGCTGAATGTTATCTGTGCATGAGAAAATATATGGTTACTAGACGAGTTTATCATTTATAATTTTAAAACTAAATTTAGCCCCTATGAAATAAAATTCAACATGTGATAATTTTGTAAAGGTTTAGGAGTATACTGCAGAATCGGATCGATTAGGTGTCTTTTAACGGGTTTACTGATTTTGTTTGGCTACTTCCGTTTTCTATCATCTGAAATTTGTTTTCTTCCCCTTAGTATTATAATCATTTGCTTGTGAGGTTTGTGCAATATCTAATGTTTCTGCTATTAAAACAGTGGCTTGATCATGATTGGGAATAAAAATTGTAGCTATCTGATTCGGGTGGTGAATTTCAGCTAATTTCATGTGTTCTTGCATTTTGTTGTTTTGCTGGCCTACTCTAAATGTGCATTCTATAGACAGGGTTAGTGGGCAAAAGTCTTCTCGAGTTTCAATCTAATGAAGGGGATGTGCTCCCTCCTCACAAGGTAAAACTACTCTATGTAGTGCATTACTTTTTTGAAGGATAATGTATTTCCGTAACATTCTAAGACGATAGTTCAATATATAAAATTTCGGCATCCCAAGTGTTATGTTGGTGTTTGCAGCGAACGCAAAGAAAATGGATCCAGGATCCATTTATAATGAATTCACCTTCTCTTTCTCACTCTCTCCACACACACACACACATATATATATAATCATCTTGCTGACAATTTTCCCTCAAATATTGGCTCCTTTACTGGCAAAGCAGTCATGAATCTTGGTGATTTGAGTAAATTGTAGAATATACATGAAGATCATATCAAATTTTCAGATTTTTGCTGGTTTTAGAGATTGATGTTGTGCAGATATTTCTTGATTGAATTCTGCCTTTTTTTTCCTTTTCTTTTATGGTAGAAATGGCATCCAGATCGTTGCAGTGCTCCTGCAAATCCAAAGTATGTGGAAGAGGCAAAGAAAAAGATTCAAGATATTCAGCAAGCATATTCTGGTAAAAAAGTTCTTTCTATTTTGATAGCTAGATGATGCTTGGGATTAAGTTGTTTTTACCTCTTTGGCTCATGTTTGAATGCTGGGATAAATTTCCTTAATTTAATCGATTCTAATACAAAATCATACGTATGTAACACATTGTATGCCGTCGATGCAGGTTGGAAGGGAAGGTGGTGATCGTGACAGGCGGCGCAAGCGGCATCGGAGCAAGCACGGTGGCCCTATTCCACGAGCATGACGCCAAGGTCGTGATTGCCGACATCCAGGACAACATCGGCCAATCCCTAGCGGACAACATCAGCGGTGGCGACATCGCTTACATCCACTGCGACGTCACGAACTCCGCGCCCTAGTCAATACAACGGTCGCCGAATTCGGTCGCCTCGACATCATGTACAGCAATGCGGGTTATGGTCCCGACCAAGAAGGGGTGCATAATCTTCACCGCAAGCGCGTGCACGGAGATTGCGGGGATTGCCGAGCATGCTTACGTGGCATCGAAATACGGGATTGTGGGGCTGACTAAGAGCTTGGCTGCCGAGCTGGGATTGCACGGGATTAGGGTTAACTGCGTGTCGCCGTTTGGGGTGGTGACGGGGAGGTATGCCGATGATGAAATGAGGAAGATGATGTTTGAAGCCATAATGTGTGAAGTTGGGAATTTGAAGGGGGAAATTCTTAAGGCTAGTGATGAGGCTTGCTATGTGAGTGGCTTTAAAGTCTTGTTTGTTATATTTTTAAGAATATTAGAGTATTCTATGAATTTTATTTAATGAATAACTTATTTTATTAATTAAGAATATTAAATATTTTATATAAAAAATGATAGCAAATTATAAATATGTCAATTTTTCCTTTTTAATTTGGTATGCAACTAGCCTTTAAAGTAGAATGGTATGATTTTGTTTTGATTGACATGTGGTTTATAATATTTAATATTCATGTGCATTTGCTATTAATTTGTAAAAATAAATTGAACTTCACAGATTATGGGACTGTTTCCAAATTCTTAAGTGTTATGATCCTAAAAGTTTGTTTAGCTCATTTTTTTTTTATCGTAAACGTACAGAATTATGAATTTAATAATGTATTTGAATTTAAATTAATTATTTTAATGATCATGCCATCCTGATAAGTCTTTAACGAATTAGAAATTTTCATGTTAGAATTTTAGAATGTTAATCATAGATTAGTTAGTAGAATACAAAAAATAATAAAATATTTAATAATATACGATGATTATATTATTACCCTTAGATAAAATTTGAAATAAGATTATAATAGGTAAACTCTAAATAACAACAACAACAACAAGAAAATAATAATAATAATAATAATAATAATAATAATAATAATAATTAATGTGATAATAAAATACTAAATAATATTAGATGATTACATTGTTTCCCTTAAATAAAATATAAAATAAGGGTATAATATGTAAATCCAAAATTGTAAAATCACACACTTTTTATATTAGAAAAAATAAACAACTCGATTTATAACAATGACGCCTTGAAATAGGAAGCGATTATTTGCACTGCTAATTTTACTCTTTGTAGCACAAAAGAAAAAAAGAAAAAATAAAATAATTTTGAAATTACTTAAATGCCATTTACTTAAAAAAAAATCGAGAGTGGTTCGAAAATGAAATTTCGAACTCACCATGTTTGTTCGAAATTCCATTTTCAAACATGCATTATTTTTAAAATAAGTCTCATTCGGAAATAATTTTCGAACGGATTTCATGAATTTTTCTTTAAGTACCGTTCAAACTCACGACTTCGAACATATCCAGACTATTCGAACGTAAGACTTCGGTAACACCCTAAATTTTTTAATTTAAAATATTACTCTTTCTATGCTTTAAAGCGGAAAATAATTAACAATAATAATAATTTGCATGATATTTTTTAAAATATTCATTCTAGAATTTATATATAGGAAAATAATCCACAAAGTAATCTTTAAAATAATAAATCATATCAACGAGAGAATTTATAATTCGGAATATAATTAACGCGGGTTAATTCAAAAGGCATCAGTCATAAAATATCAGGTTTAAAATAACTAACTTATTGTAACAAGGTCAAAAGATCGAATTAATTAACACAAGCATCATAAGCATGTCCACCTCATTTTCTTCACGTTGCTCCAAGCTCACTAACCTGAAAATATTAAAACCATGAGGTGAGTACTTTTAAAATTGGGGGATCATGAGCATTTCTTTTTATTTATCCATATGTTGAGGTTAATTCATCACAAATAAGAGTTAGTAATTTTAAACTTTATGTTTCAGTAACTAATATGGGTGTTTGATGCTAATTTCAAAGCAGATAGTGGTATTGTTGTAGATCTATGGATGTAGGAAAATTTAAATTAATCTTTGATGTAAAATGAGAAAGTTTAATATATTTTTTTTTTTGAGAGGCTTCCCTCATAAGCTTTACTAAACTTCTCTAGTAAGCTTGCCAATCTTCTCAAGTAAGATTCATCTCAATAGTTGAATGCTTTGAGATTTTCTAGACTCTTAAGGAAAAAAAACCTATTAAAATAAATATACTAGCCCAAGCACAAATGTAAAACAAATTATTTCTATTTCAAAAATATTTAAAAAAACTCAAATAATAATTATACGGATCAAGTTTAAGTTCTAAAATTTCTTTCCAAAACTAGAGACGCACTCCATCAAGTCTGTCCGATTCTATCGAGCATCACCAAATAAATTAAAATTCAATTCAAAGCAATTAAATAATTAAAGTAATTAAAAGTGGATCGTTACATCTTCAAACATATACAGACCGTTCGAACACAAAACTTCGAACATTAAAAATGGCGGTGCATTTAGCAACTCGAAATATTTAATAAGATATGGATTGGAATTCCATCAAAATTCCATACATAAAATAAAGGGATAAAGTCCAATTTAGTCCTACAACTATACTTGAAATTTCAGTTTGGTCCCGAAATAAAATTTTGGCCCAAATCGATCCCTCAACTTTTTAAAAGGTATCACGTTATTCTCTGAACTAATTTCCATTAACATCCGCCACTAACGGTGTTAATTTTAGGGAAAAAGTCCAAGCTGGTCCTACAACTATACTCGAAATCTCAGTCTGATCCCTATATCAAATTTTAACCCAAATTTTAATTGTTCAATGTGGAATATTTTAGTCTCGTTTTAACTTTATTAATAATTTTATTATTTAACTATTCTTTTTAATTTTTTATTAATTAATAAAGTCTATAAAAAATTTGAAGAACGTCTCAAGATATTCAAATGATTGTGGATGATATAATTAGTAAATGTATATGTTTATCTCCAATGTGTCAATATAATTAATGATATTATAATGAATATAATATTTATCAATAAACTTATCTGGAATTGATATATGATAGAAACGGTATAAACTGACTAGTTTTCTTCTTCTAATAATCATGAAATAATAACATTACGTACATTTTTTTGTCTTGGCTTATACTTATATATCATCATAATTTCATCATGTAAATTAGATAGTTCCACAACTTAGTATTGAATTCTAAAAATATTAAATTTCGACTAAGACTGTTGAAAAAGACACCCAAACTTTCGGATACATAAATTGTATATCTGACTTGGTATTGATCTTGAATTAATTTAATTAGGGTTTAATAAAAAAAGGGTCCAATTTCATTTCGGGACTAAATTGAGATTTCAGGTATAATTGTATGACCAACTAGGACTTTTTTTTCCCTTAGTTTAACGCCATTACTGACATACGTTAACAAAAATTAGTTTAGGGATTAACATGATACCTTTAAAAAAGTTAAGAGATCAATTTGAACTAAAATTTTATTTCGGGACCAAACTGAAATTTCAAGTATAATTGTAGGACCAAATTGTATCCCTAAAATAAATACAACACTCCCAATTGCACAAGTGACAGTTGCAGCAGAATATTTTGAAGCAAACACTTTTCCACACAGTCCTTTGAAAAAGGCCAAAAAAGCCTTCCCGCGTGAACCTTCGCGACCTTCCACCTCCCCCCACCCCCACCCCCACCCTTCAATGGGGGGGTGGATGCGCCAAAACAAAATAGTAGAGAGGGAAAAATAAAGTGGAAAGGAAGGAACTTTTTTGATTTGGAGCGTTTTTAAATCCCACAGCAAAATTTCTAATTGAAATGTCTCTTTCTTTCACTCCTCACTTTCCCAATTACACACACACAGAGTGAGAATCAAGTTGATTGGCCGGCGGAGGAGGAAAAGGTTAGTGGGGTGTCTGTAAATTGTGGGGTTTTCTTTATTTTTCATTTTCTTGGGGGGTTTTCTTGATTTGCAGCGATTGATTGTTTCAGTTTCTGGGTTTCATTGCGTGAGTGAAGTTTCGATGTTTTTTGAATGGATGATGTAGTTCTACTTTGTGATCACATTGATTGAGCGTTTGTCGATAAATAACTGCATTATATGGTTTAAATTGGGATGTAATGTATCTTATTAAATGCGCTGTTTCTGATCTGGTAATTGACTTGAAAGTCGATGTGTATTGTGTCAAGTACGATGAAATTTATTTTGGGACTCGTAGGCGTTTCGTCTTTTCTAATGTGGAAATGAGAAAACTGAACTAGAAGAAGGGAGTTTTTTTTTTTTATATTTTAATCCCTCTTGTTGATAAATGTTATGTGGTTAGTGAATTGATGTGCATTCTATCTTTCTAGAATAGTGAGACTGTAATCTCTCTGGTTTTTCTTGTCCTGTTTCACTTGGCTGTAAGAATTTGTGGTATCAGTGATTGGGTTGGTGGAGTCTGTTGTGAGCTTGTTAAATAGGATTGGGTTTGGTTTGTCTTACGCGGTATAGATCATGTTTACTCGACGTGAAATGTAGCTTACGTTTGATACGTAAGTGTAATGTGTTGATGGTGTTCCAACTCCGATGCTAATTAGTGATCATTCATAGCTAATGTTTCCAAGATATTTTTGGCCTTATGGGTCAATAACGTAGCTTCGGTTATTGGGGAAAATTTGATATACTTTAAATACTACTATTAGATTTAATAATCATAAATAGCAAAATTAAGCTATGATAGTGGTGGGTGGAGGATTTGAACATAATATATAAATTATGTTTGATTGATTAGTCAAATCTTTTTTTTTTTTTGGATTGCAGATTAGTGAGCCCTATTTTTTGATGGATATTTAGATCCGGGCTTCGAAAAAGGAAGGATTTTTTAAAGTTTCAATTGTACCAGCAGTCCAGCAGTGGATGAAGTGTTGGTGTAGCCGTGTATATCGATTCCCTCTTTGGTTTCTCAGTTGATTGCATGCACAGGGTCAGTTCTCTTTTACCTCTCCCTCCCTCGGTGTGTGTGTGTGTGTGTGTGAGAGAGAGAGAGAGAGAGAGAGAGACGTTTGTTTGTTGTTTGTTCTTGAATGATTGATGAATTTGTTTCTAGTAGAACAGCCTAAAAGGTTAAATTTTTAAAGTTGGGATTGTTCATATATGTTCCCTTGAGTTAAAATTTGGTGGGCAGCTGAGAAAGTGAGGATTTTTTTTTTTGTTATTTTTGGTGCCTAAGCATTTCATTTGATTTGATAGGATTCACATATCTCAGGTTGTTAATTAGGCTGAAGTAGTAACAATGGAAGACTATAAAAAGTAGATTTACCTTTCTTGAATATAGGCCAACATGAGGAATAGAAGTAGGTATTTGGAATTTTGGATAAATATTGTAGCAGTCCCTTTCTTGGGATTTTGGTTAAGAATTTAGCTGTCTTACTTTAGTTTGTTCTTTCTTTAGTATTGCCATTTTTTTTCTGATATCTACTTGTCTTGTTTAGTATTGCCAAGGGAATGCAAGTGCACAGAAATTAATTATAGGCCAGATCTCAAAATTTAAGAGACTGTGCTATCATCCCCTCTAACTGTTTAGGATATATTATATCTTTGGAAGTCCTCTTAGTATTTTGTATTAGTTGTTAGCAGTTTCCGCTGATACACTAATCATATATATGGTGATAAACTAAAACTAACATTCAATGCATTTTTTTGGCATCTAAAAAATAATCAAGCTAGGTCTTTATTGATATGAACTTTTATTAAAACAAACGATCTAACTTAAAATATTGATGGCTTGAAATATTTAAACCAACTCATTTTTCTTTTCATTTTTCCCTATTAAATGAATCATTTACTAATATATTGAATTCGAATTCCATCAAATTTCATACGTAAATACAACACTCCCAATTACACAATTGACAATTGCAGAATATTTATACAAACAAAGAAGAAAACACTTTTCCACTCAGTCCATTGAAAAAGGACAAAAAAGCCTCCCCGCATGAACCTCCGCGACCCTCCACCTTCCCCACCCCCACCCCCACCCTTCAAAGGGGGTTGGATGCGCCAAAACAAAATAGTAGAGAAGGAAACGTAAAGTGGAAAGGAAGAAACTTTTTTGATTTAGAGTGTTTTTAATTCCCACAGCAAAATTTCTTATTGAAATTCTTTTTCTTTCACTCCTTACTCCTTAGTCCTCACTTTCCCAGTCACACACACACACACAGTGAGAATCAAGTTGATTGGCTGGCGGGGGAGGAAAGGTTAGTTGGATCTCTGTAAATTGTTGTGTTTTTTCATTTTTCATTTTCTTGGGGGGTTTTCTTGATGGGACCTTTCTTGATTTGCAGCAATTAATTGTTTCAATTTCTGAGTTTTATTGTGAGTGAAGTTTCGATGTTTTTAGAAGGAATGATGTAGTTCTACTTTGTGATCACATTGATTGAGTGTTTGTCGATAAATAACTGCATTATACGGTTTAAATTGGGTGTAATGTATCTTATTAAATGCGCTATTTCTGATTTGGTAATTGACTCGAAAGTCAATGTGTATTTTGTCTAGAACAATGAAATTGATTTTAACATCCAGTTATGAACTAACGGGGAATTTCACATGGTACTCACGTGTGTGTCTTTAGGGGGAAGTTTAGCCCTAAGTTAGCCAAATCCCCCTAATTGAACACAAAACCCCAACTTCTCAAGAAATTCCCAAATCACCAAATCCCTAATTTCAATCGAATTGGAACAAAATTCCCAATTCTCAAGTAGTTCAAGTCGTGATTATACGAAGAAGTTTTTTCTACCCATAAATTTTCTCAGCTGTGAAGCAAAAAAGATGTTGGCCCTTTTCCGGCAAACACATGTTACCTTTACTGTCGAAGGACGTGAGCTTCTTGTCGCTGACAGAGGCTGAACCAGCAGTACAAACAGTGCCGTCCAAATTCAATGCAGCGACCCTCAACGGCAGCAACCCTTGAAGATTTCCAAGTATTTCAATTTTTTATTTTTTATTTTCGATTATAAAATAAATGACCACTACTTTCATACTAAAAATGGGGGAAAAGGGTTGATGCATGAATAATTTTGAGTTTGGTTTGCTGGCGTCAATTGGTCAGGAATGATGCCGATGATTTGCACTTGAGCGCGCCTGTGAGATATTTTAACATAGGATTTAGGAATTAATCTAGTGTTTATTTGATATTTACGAGTTATAGTTGTTAAGCTGTTTGTTTGATTCAAGCAAATGTCGCATGATGAAATGCAGATTTTTGAAATAATTGCATAAGTTTTTCGCTTGAATAGGAAGACAATTCATGTTCTCATTTTGCACATTCATTTTTCCAGAACATAAAATCATTGATAGAAAAAATTTAGTAAATAGGCAAACAGCAAATAGAAGTTTCTTCCAAGACTTAGTTCCTCAAATATTAACAAGCTACATTTCGCAAGATTGGAATCAATCAATAATATGATAACTCATGAACATAAGCAGGAACCATCAATATATAGGTATTATTAAGCCACAAGTTTCTGAAACAGTTTTGGATTCGTATAAATGTGCTCCTCCTAACTAGGAGCTGTATCTCTCATGTTTATCTAGAATAAATATGTATCTTTCATTTTGTTATCCTAGATAAATGTATCACACTAGAATAGCCTTTCTGTTTCTTTATTATATTTGTATGTATACCTATGTAAGATATCCATGTAAAGTAAGGTCAAGGAAATACAAAATATATATTTCTCTATAGGTACTCCACCAAATCATAAACATAATTGGTTTTATAATAAGATGTTCTTCATGCTGTTTCAAAACACCAAATTTTCTTAGACATCCAATAAAAGAAGACACATAAAAAAATACTCCCAAATGTAGCTTATATTTTTCTTTTGCTTTTGCTAAGCTCAAACAACACAGTTCAGATTTTGTATATGCATGTGTTTAATTGACTGCACCTGTTGTCTCTCTTATGTATCAACTATTAAAGCCTTTCTCTCTCCTAAACTGGAGCTCTCAAGTTCTGCTTGAAGCAAAATAGCAATGGAACCTCATCTACTACTTTTACTTGCTGGTTATTACAACCTATGACTTGTGACTCTCAATTGTTCTATCCTTCTATCTAGCAACTTCTATCCATGAATCAGACATTCAAGCAAAAATCATCAAAATTGTGATGTATCATTGAACTGGTCCAACTTAAAATTTCCCCTAAGATGAGTATGTGCATCAAAAGTGTTTTTGAGCAATGAAATTTCACTCTAGTTGTTTAATTTTGAAACCTTTAAAAGTTTCGTGCATCACGCTAATTGTTTCACCATAAATAACCATTTTTTACTTTTGCATCTCCATAATCACATTTAAAGCATAGTGTGGAAAGTCTATCATAAAAGTCTCACTCTTTGAGTTCATGAATGATTTTGCATATCTTTCTATCCAAACAAAATATCTCAGGCTTGTTAGAAAGGAATCGTGATTATTGCTTTGATCATCCAAAACATTATCTAGGTGATGTTCTGTTGTTTCACAATTGTAATTGTGTTGTGTTAAGTTGTTTATTTTGTTTGGCGAGTTGGTATGCATAGTGGCAATGTTGGTGGGATTTTTCCCTCAAAAACGACGTGAAACTTCCCTCCAAAACAATAGCATCCAAAACAAATAGCAAAAACAGGTGAAATTTGCCTCCAAAATCGTGGATGAAGTTCTGGAAATTTTTTCCTTTTGGGACCAAAATTGATAGTAAAATGGGATCAAAACCGACACCAATCTTAGTTTAAAAAAGCGCGAGGTGCAAAACTAGCCCCGGAGCCTAGGCGCAAAAGCGCAGGCGGGGAGCGAGCTTTTAGGGGCGAAGCGCACCATAACTAAAAAAAATCTAATATATTTACCTAGACTATATTCTCTACCCAAAATATCATATCACTTATAAATTAACAAGAAATCACACAAATGCAACAATTAATCATGCAATGCAACATATGAAAGTCTTAAAATTAACACACAAAATAAATCTAAAGTCTTAATGTACGAGCATTGAGCAAAAGCAAATCAAGTAATCAACTAATAATCATCAATTCATCATCACAAAACACATCATCTCCATCTCCTTTATCATCTTTGTCTTCACCAATGTCCTCCTGCTCCTCCATCTCCATTTCTGCATAATAATAATAATAATAATCAAATATCAAGATTCAAAAGAGCAGACTGCATAGCATTAGAGTAACATTAAATTATAAATATCAATTATCAAATCTCATGCTTAAATTTCAATTATAATGATAAATTAACAAATCAAATATTCAAATTACACGATTTCTGGGCTACAATTGCAATACCCATGTACCCATCACCCAATTTTACATCAAAAATACAATAAACTTGCTCTACAAATTATTCTAGATAGTAGACTAGATTAGAGAGAACATAACATGAGAAACTGACCTCAAGCTCAACTGGGCGGCGCCGGCAGAGGGCAGCGGCGGCCGAGGGCGGGGCGGGGCGGCGCGGCGGTGGTTCAGTTCAGACTTCTCAGTATTTCTTTTAATCGCGAGGCGTAGTCGCGCAGATAGGAGAGAGACGGGTTCTTTCTCTTTCTCAGTTTCAGACTTTTTTCTAATACTACTTCACAATTCACATTAGTAATTTATTATGCAAATTATTAAAAAAAAAAAAAGGAGAAACCCTAGTGCGCGCTTCTGGCACCTCACCCGCCTGCGCTTTGTGCGCTTAAGCGCGCCTAGGCGCGCTTCATCTGCGCTTTCGGGGGGTAAGTGCGCCTGGGGGTAAAAAAAGCCCGGAGCCCGCGCTTCGCACTTTTCCTGCGCCTAGGCGCGCTTTTTAAAACTAAGACACCAATTTTAACGGAAAACGTCACAGTGTGACTAAAAATGATACTCCACTTCCTTTGGGACCAAAAATGATAGTATCGAGATCAAAAGCAGACAAACGCATGTCCTATGGGACCAAAATCAAAATTAATCTCTAAGAATTTGTGGTATTAGTGATTGGTTTGGTTCTGTTATGAGCTTGTTAAATAAGATATGGTTTGGTTTGTCTTATCCAATATAGATCATGTTTACTCAACATGAAATGTAGCTTACGTTTGATACATAAGTGTAATGTGTTGATGATGTTTTCCCTACTTTACTCTATGTTGAAGATCTCTGTTAATTCTATTTGTGAATGACATTGGAGAGAAGGGTTTATTTTGTTTTAAGTTTTTGAGTGTGATGTCTTTTGGACATGGAGAATCTCTTCATGCTCGTTTGCTAAAAGCATATGATTTCGTTGTATTAACTGGTTCTCCTGAACTCCACAAGTAGTAATGCTGATTGTATAGAAGTGCTTTACTGCTTTTATCGGTGTTTTCTTACCCCCTTTTGGTGGGGAAGGGACAGATTCTGGACTACAGAGTAATTCAAATAGGAGATCTACTTATAACCATGCAAGTGTATCTATATGTATGCATTCATGCATGTCGTTTGCTTTTCCTATTTCTAAAATACCAGTGATGTTCGTGTTCAAGTGATTATCACATGTTGCTATTGCTTTCTCTCTATTGCTTTGATGCTCTCGATATTCTTGTTGTTGGGTTCTCTGTCCATTCCTTGATAAATGTTATATTTCCTGCAGATCATATGCTACAGAATTTCTGACAATTTACATAAAAGACAATGGGATCTGAGGTGGGAGTCAGAGACATGATTGTCACTCAAATTAGCCTTGGAGGGCTGGATGATTATGTCTCGGCTAAGATTCTTTTGGACTACCTTGAAGAAAAAGTCGGACTTGTCTGGAGGTGTCGAGTGAAGACTTCCTCAACTCCCCAAGACTCGTATCCAAATTATGAGATTAATGCTGAGCAGGTGCAGAGAAAAACTGAATATGAGAAGGTCAAACCTCACGCATTTGTGCATTTTGCAGTTGCAGATTCAGCAGCATTGGCACTAACGTTATCAGGTTCTGGAGACCTTAGATTGGGAAGGCAACTTTTAAAGGTTAGTTCGGGACCACAAAATCCTTACCGTTTGAGAGAAAGAAGAAGGACTACAGCACCCTATAAGATATCCAATGTCTCAATTGAGATTGGAGCTATGAGGAGCCGAGATGAATTTGTTGTTGGTTGGAGGGGGCCTCGGAATGGGGCTGATTTTCTTGTTGATCCGTTCAATGGGACGTGCCAATTACATTTTACTAAGGATACTGCATTCTCCATAACAGGTGGGGCCAGACCTGCTGTTATAAAATGCGATTTCAAGATGGAGTTCTTACCGAGGGAAATAAATGAGATTAAGCGTTGCAGAGATTTTTCTTCTGTTGTAGTTCTGTTTCAGCTCGCTTCATCACCATTGATTTACTACAGAACTGCAGATGATGACATTGAAGAGTCCGTGCCCTTTGATTTGTTGGATGATGATGATCCATGGATACGCACTAACGATTTCACTCCAAGTGGGGCAATTGGTAGGTCTAACACTTATCGTGTTTCTTTCCGACCTAGGAGCCTAGCGCAACTCGAGAAGGCCTTGGGATATCTTCAAAGTCGTGGGGTGCCTGTTGTTGGTGGAAGTCCACAAGAGCACCTCCGGGTGCAGGATGAGCCTGATTTTGGGATGCCAATGTCAGATCCATTTTTTTGTTTTCAGTATAAGAAAGGTTTGAGTTTCAAGGTTATGTTTATGGTGAACGCTGTTGTGCACAAAGGTATCATCAATCAACATCAGATGCCAGAGAAGTTTTTTGATCTGTTGAGAAGTGAGACAGAGGAGATCAATTTGGTTGCCCTTAAGCATATTTATTCCTACAAGCGTCCCATTTTTGATGCTTACAGGGCCTTAGATTTTGTGCAGAAATGGCTGATGAAAAACCCTAAACTCCTTCAGAAGCCGCAGCAGATGGAAGATATTGTTGAAGTTAGAAGATTGATCATAACTCCATCAAAAGCCTATTGCCTTCCGCCAGACGTGGAGCTGTCGAACAGAGTCTTGAGAAATTACAGAAACATGTCCGATCGGTTCCTAAGAGTAACTTTTATGGATGAAGCAATGCAAAGCCTTAAGAAAAATGTGCTTACATACTATGGTGCCCCTATTGTTAGGGAAATCACCTCAACTTACAACCACCCACAAAAGACCACTATGTTCAAACGGGTGAGGGATATTTTGTACAATGGGTTCTATTTGTGTGGTCGAAAGTACTCTTTTCTGGCCTTTTCTGCAAATCAACTGAGGGACAGTTCTGCCTGGTTTTTTGCGGAAGGCGAAAATACTAGTGTTGACAGCATCAAAAATTGGATGGGGAAATTCACTAATCGTAATGTTGCAAAGTGTGCAGCAAGAATGGGGCAGTGCTTCTCTTCGACATATGCTACAGTTGAAGTCCCATCATCAGAAGTTAACCACAAGCTTCCCGACGTTGAGAGGAATGGGTATATTTTCTCTGATGGAATAGGCATGATATCAGTAGATGCTGCAAAGGAAGTTGCAGATAAATTGCAGCTTAGTACAAATTTACCCTCTGCTTATCAGATAAGATATGCAGGTTACAAAGGTGTTGTTGCGTGTTGGCCTGCTAAAGAGGGCGAACCCCGGTTGCAACTCCGTCCAAGTATGAAAAAATTCGATTCAAATCATACAACGCTCGAGATTTGTTCTTGGACTCGATTCCAGCCTGGTTTTCTGAATAGGCAAATTGTTACTCTACTGTCTGCTTTAGAAGTGCAGGATGATAAATTTTGGAGAATGCAAGAATTGATGGTTTCAAGACTCGATTCCATGCTCGAAGACACAGACTTGGCATTTGATGTGCTTACTGCCTCATGTAGCGATCAAGGGAATACAGCAGCAATGATGCTAGCTGCTGGTTTCAGGCCTCAAACTGAACCTCATCTACGAGGAATGATAACGAGCATCAGAGTTTCCCAACTTGGGGACCTTAGGGAAAGAGCTAGAATTTTCGTTAACTCAGGGAGGTGGTTGATGGGCTGTTTGGATGAGCTTGGTATACTTGAGCAGGGTCAGTGCTTCATCCAGGTCTCAAACCCATCTTTAGAAGATTGTTTTGTGAAGCATGGATCTGAGTTTTCTAAGACGGAGAAAAACCATGAAGTGATTAAGGGCCTTGTAGTAATTGCAAAGAATCCTTGTCTTCACCCTGGAGATGTGCGGATTCTGGAGGCGGTTGATGTTGAAGGGCTGCACCATCTGCATGATTGTCTTGTCTTCCCTCAGAGGGGAGATAGACCGCATCCAAATGAAGCATCTGGGAGTGATCTGGATGGGGATCTCTATTTTGTTACGTGGGATGAGAATCTTATTCCTCCGAGCAAGAGAAGCTGGGCCCCGATGGATTATGAACCTGCAGAAGCTAAACAAAACCCACGTGATGTGACACACAAAGTAATTCATATTCCTTACATATACATACATATATGCACCTTCTTGTATATATGCTTTAACACGATGTGCTTTTTATGCAGGACATTATTGAATTTTTCACGAGGAACATTGTTAATGAAAGTCTGGGTACCATCTGCAATGCTCATGTGGTTCATGCTGATCTCAGTGAATACGGGGCATTGGACGAGAAATGCATCAAATTGGCAGAGCTTGCCGCGATTGCTGTTGATTTCCCCAAAACAGGAAAGACTGTGTCCATGCCTCATGATTTGAAGCCTAAGATGTATCCAGACTTCATGGGGAAAGAAGAGCTTCAATCATATAAATCCACTAAGATCTTAGGTAAGCTCTACCGTAAAGTCAGAGATGCATATGACCGGGATTATGAAGAGTCTTCGCAGCTCACATATCCCCCCGAAAACATTGTATACGACCAGAACCTCGAGATTGCAGGTTCAGCAAGTTTCATCGCTGATGCATGGAATTGCAAGTGTTCCTACGATGTACAGTTGGTCGGTCTTTTAGGACAGTACAAAGTGAACAGCGAAGACGAGGTTGTTACCGGACACATATGGTCCATGCCAAGGTACAGCAGCAGAAAACAAGGGGAGATGAAGGAAAGGCTCAAGCATGCCTACAGCGCCCTCAGGAAGGACTACAGGAAAGTTTTCGAGTGCATGGGGTCTGATTTTGATCAGCTCTCCGATCACGAGAAGAATATTCTTTACGAGAAAAAGGCATCAGCTTGGTATCAGGTCACATACCATGAGAGCTGGGTGAAGAAGGCTAAGGAGATACAGCAAGTAGATGATCCTGACAAGACAACAGTTTTGTTGAGCTTTGCTTGGATAGCTGCTGATTATCTTGCTCGGATTAAAATCAGACGCAGAAAGATGGAAAATTCTATCTCCGATAAGCCCATTGATTCTCTGGGGAGGTACCTGGCCGATAAAATCTGATTCGGGTCTTCTCGTGTTCTTGTCTCTTGGTCATCAAGGCCACTTTGCCGCTTATGGAAGTCAGTATCTGCCCGAATCCGCACGGGCATGCTTTCCTCCCTCTACCTTTATGCCTTTGTTTAAAAAAAACAAAAACTTGCTCTTATCATAGAGAAGTTGCCCAGTACAATGTATTGCTATGAATTTCTTTCTTGATTATAATATCTTGATATATACACTCTCTTAGTCTCTTCATTATCTTGAATCATCACAGACCAGTTTGAGTTTCTTGTGTTTATCAGTATCCCATTCTGTAAAAAGAGCATGTATTTCTATTCTACTTTGTTATATGTGCAGCTAAAGAAAAGTGGTGCGAACTAACGAGTTCGGTACATGTACTACGGTAGGGGTGGTAGTTCGGGCTGACCGCTGACCGGCCTGAACCATGCGGGCCTGTATTTTTTAGGGCCGGTCGGGCCTAGTGTATTTTTTCAAGTTTTGGGGCCAAGCGGTCCGGCCCATTCGGACCACTCTCTATTTCGTTTGTCCCGTCGGGCCGAGCCGAAATTGCCACCCCCAAGTCTACCACAGGTATGTGATGCTAAAGAAAGAAATCCCTTCTTGTATGCATATAAACTCTCATAAATGCAATTAGCTAAGTTCAATCAAGCATCTATTTCATCTACCCATCTTGAATGAGCCTTACTAGTTCTTATCAATTCATTTAAATTCAGCCAACAATCCATTGGCCTGTGAGTGAGCCTGTATGACAGTTGGTTGCATTTTCTTGATTTATGAAGAAATTTACCAGTTAGTTTAGGCCACATGGACCACATTTCTCTTTCAAAACTTGACATCTCCTTAAATTTTCTACATTTTGAGTCATCTGTAAAGTCAACTCTTGGTTGAAGTGGGACCATCCACTTCAATTTTTTTTTTTTTTTGTGACAAAGCAAGAAATGTCATAACTCATAACAAACATTTAGGGAGAAGGGTTCATTAATTTTGAAGAAAAGTCCTAGCCCCATTGACTGTGCATGGACAAAAAAAGAGGCATCAACATTGAATAGATGGTCTCTTCTTTCATTTTGTGTGTGATGCATTTATTGCTCTTTTTTTTTTCTTTTTTTTTTTCTAGACACATTGCAGAAACTGGATTTGATATTTCATATATGGTTTCATTGAATTATTCCGATTGTTGGACATGAATATGATACAAGGTTGGTAACATACTTGTATTTTACTCCGTGTTTCATCATCGATATATTACATGGCGTGCATTGATAGAATGAAACACGAGACTGAAAATCACGAGCGCCCGAGTTTCTTGGCACTCGTGAAGGTGGCTGCACGTGGCTGCATTTGCTTCACAGACTGTTCTCATGTCTATTTATGAACTCATCTTCTTCATGAGTAGTCGTGGCACATTGTTTCTTATGCTGATCTAATTAGGGTTTGGAGATCACACACAAGCCCATATGTTTGTGTCATTTTCTCGATTTGCAACGCGATCGAGTTTGGCTCTGCATCTGTTTCATGGCGATCGTAATTTGTTGATCATTACCTTAAAATACACGAACTTTGCACCGTTTTTGAATTTTTCACGGTTTAAAAAAAAAGTTCAACAACATAAACTAAACAACTTTGTAATTACAACATTTTTCACATTAATTTCCAACTAATTGGAATTGTGTTTTTTTTTTTTTTGAGGAAAAGCATGCAAAATGATATTAAACTAATTGGAATCGTATTGATCATTGTCTTAAAATACACCAATTTTGCACCACTGATTTTGAGTTTTTCTTCACACAATTTCGAAAACGTACTTTCGATAACATAAACTTGATAACTTTTGCAATTACAACATTTTTTTTCACATTTCCAACCACTCGGAATCACGTTGCTTTCACATGATTGAAACCAATTTAAACAAATACTATTAATTTTTTTTACCAAATCACAAAATTACAACACAATTCACGCCGATTTCAATTTGTTGATAAGGTGAAAAACCTTGCAATTGCAAAAGTTGTTCGGTTCATATATATTATTAGAAGTACATTTTTAAAATCACGTGCAAAATCAAAATCACTGTAAAGTACCCGAACAATCGAAACTGAAGACCAATAAATTTTCAAGAATTATATATTTATATTCAACACTGTCTTATTTCAACATTATAAGGTGTGTACAATTGGTTGAACATATATATCGACATAAGTTTTGTCCAAATTAAGAGACAACATTAATTAGCAACCAACATTAATTATAATTATTATTAATCTTTACCTACATTAATGATTTGCTCATTTCCAACTGCAGGTGTGGAGCCATTCCAATAGAGCAACTCCTCAACCATCTGCAGCGCCACTCTATTCTCTTCATCCATCACCTCACCAACATCATCGATCTCCGATGATGTCGACCATGATGACGGGGACGGGGAGCTCTGGCTCCCGGAGCTCCCCGTCTCCTTCTTCAGCTCGACCTTCATCACCCACTGGGCCCCCGAATGCCTCCCGGCTCGCTTCTGCCACACCCCGATGTTGGAATTGTCGTTGTCGAGCCTCAAACAAGTGATGGAAGGGGCTGGATTCTTGCAGCACTTCCTCAGCTTGGCTCCCAGCATGTCGGAGATCATCGAAGGCGGGCCCGTTTCCTCGTTCGAGCCGTTGATCGCGATCGGGAAGTTAGTCTTGGCATTGTGGCCGTTCATCAAAACGGCCGCTTGATCATAAGCCCTCGCCGCCGCCTCCGCCGTCTCAAATGTCCCCAACCAAATCCTCTTCTTCCTACACACCACAAAAAAAAAAACAATTATATATTGCACGTGATCACAAACAAACAAACTGCGCAGTTTGTTTGTTTGACAACAGGTACACTCGAGTTCCGTGCAGTTCTGACACAGAACTCGAAGAAACAAACAAACTGCGCGTTTGTTTGTTTGTTGGAGAATAAGCACACTCGAGTTCTGTGCAGTTCTAACACAGAACTCGAACAAACAAACTGCACGTTTGTTGAAGAGCAAGTACACTCGAGTTCAGTGTCAGTTCTGGCACAGAACTCGAAAAAACAAAAGGGTTATTGCCAGTTCTGGCACAGAACTCGAAAAAGCAACTGAAGGGTTGTTGTCATGTTTTTCTTACAGTAAAGGGTGGCGGATTTCTGACACCCAAGATCCCCATTGGCGTTGCCTGACACCTCGGAACTTGTTCGACTGTACCATGATTCACACATATAGATATAGATATAGATGCAGACAATGATGAGAGAGAATTGAACTGCAAGAAGTTGGCAAGTGATCAAGTTTGAAGAGAATAAGGTGAGGGTGTTTAAAGGGGAGGTGTCGGTGGTGGAGAGTGTGGGGAAAGTGGAAAGCTATACTTAGTTTTTGTGGTTGCATTCAAGGCTTCCACCAAACCATGGGAGATTGATAACTACTTGTGTTAATTATGAGTCCAATCATCTCTCCACAACATGATCGCTTCTATTTCCTTCTTTTTCTTGAGGATGACTAGAAAGTAAAATGACGATGTTGTCCTTTTCGAACGGGTCGATGGCCTTTAATATCTCGTGCTATTGCTGAAATTACAATTCTGTCTCGTACGGTTCGAGATGATATCTTAAAACACGAACTAGTGAAACACTAATCGAAACTATCATCGAAGTTATTTGAATTTAATAAACTTTTCATTTCAAAATAGTTGTAGTATTGGCAAATCCCACGAAAGAACTTGTCAATTCGTTTTTCAGGCGACCGTAAAATAATTTTGATGTAATTTTGATTAATTTTTCAAAAGTTTGGATATTAAAAAGTCAAGAATTGTAATTTCGGCAATAATATGAGATATTGAATTAAAGTTTAGGGCTAAGTTATTATTAATTAGGATTTTTTTCTCTAAGTTAGGTTTTATATTTCTTGTCTTCCAAGTTTATCTATTTGTTATAAATAGATAGATCTAGATTGTTATTAGGAGAGTTGAGTATGATATAAAAATATGATATTTGCGTATAATTTGATAATTTTACGGAATTAGTAATATTATTCTTGTGTTCTTCTGAATATTAACAAAATCAATGAATTATGCACGTTTCTATCTGCATCGTTAAGTGTGTGTTTGTGTACCTTAACCCTAAAGTCTATTTACCATTTTAGAACGACCTAAGTTGGGATAAGATAGAAACTAAATTTGAATGAAGATAAAAGTGTGAAGACTCAATGTTTCAAGTAGATATGTAGGAATCTAATTCAAGAAAAAATGATTGGTTCTTTGCTACTCTCAGATAATTACTTTGTGGGCTGGATAAACTAGTGAGAAAATGTAGAAAAAAATTATTATTTTTGGATAAATTATACTTAATATCCATCGTTTACAATTTATAACAATAATATGTATGTATGTGTGTGTATATATATATATATATTTAATAATAATTTTATCCACAACGTTTTATTTTTATAACAATTATACCATTTGTAAAATTTTCCTACAACTGAAAGTTGAGTCTCTCCATCATGTAAATCATCAACACCGTATATAAATGTTAAGAAGCTCAACACTTCTATCATTCTCAACATATATTGGTGACTCGGCTCTCAGTTGTCGAAAAGTTTACGGAGAGTTGAATTGTTATAAAAATGAAACGTTGGGAGAGTAAAATTACTATTAAGTCTAGACTGTGGTACTATTGGGATAAATTACAAATATTGAAGTATTGAGTATACATATATTTTTTTTTTTGCATATTACATTCAACTTGAGACGTGGCCTTTTCTTCATTTGTGTGCAAATACATTAGATATAATAGTTCTAAAAAATAGATAGACATATCATTTATGTGTGTTTGGTGAAATTAGACTTTCTTGAGCAACTAGCCTTGTGGATAAAAAGGTAAGACTATACAAGAAGTGAAATTTCAATTGAATAGATTGATGGTCATCCTAACCCATTTAATAATTCAATGAAAATGACTTGGGGTTGATTTTAAATTATAGTAACTTTTCTCGACTATTTAAATTACCCGAAGCGATTACTTACGAGTGCAGTTTGGATAACTTGACCTAATAGGTGTTGAGAAGACTCGAACTCATTTTCGTTCACTGTCTAAGTAACTCCAAGAAACTTCCCTAAAAAAAAGTAACTCCAAGAAACTGTACATGTAAAATAGTACTACTGTTTAATTACCTGAAATGATTACTTACAAGTGCGGTTTGGATAACTTGACCTAATAGGTGTTGATAGATTCGAACTCATGATCATTCACTGTCTAAGTAAGAAACTTCCCTAAAAAAATAACTCCAAGAAACTAAACATGTAAAATAGTACTACTGTTTGTTTGTTAGGCAGTATAACGATGATAGATACACATGACATCCTAATATTCTGTTTGTCCTTTATTAGATAAGAGTTCGACAGCGACTAACCATTTGTAAGTGATTACATACCCCCCATGTATTTGTGATCTATATTATCATATATATTTGTTAAAAACATTGGACTAAGATATCATGTCCTATAGTAATTAAATTCATATTATAGAACGCATACACAATACATGGTAACTAATTAAATGATATCTTAGAATTTGTAATTTTTTGAGAAGTTTTAATACATCTAATTATCAAAAATAGATTATCAATAAATACATGTTGTAGATAGTTTAATACATTCAAATAAACATAATACCGATATCATATAATCTAAGGTATCTCAGTCAAACGTACGTATCAAGTATTATCCCATACCGCCTAGCAAACGAGCTACATATATTGCCTATTGACTCAAATCTAGTTTAATTAGTCAAGATCATTTGAATTAGAGTAACTTATTTTTCAAAACCACCATGACTCAAATTGACTAAACATGTTTATTATGGAATGAACTGATATTAATATGTATGGTGACATGATGAGACAATAATTTTCAAAATTTTCCTATTTTTTAATTTGTAATCCCTCCATTATATAATATTTGATATCTTAACTTCTTAATCTTATCTCAAATTATTTGGTATTTTAGACTTTTGCACACATTTTTTCCCAATTTTATCACCTGTCAAAACACTATAAAATTTCAAATCAGATCCCCTATTCCCATTTGTGTCGCATTTCGTGTTCCATAACTAAGTTTTTTTTAATTTTTTTAATATACACTAATTGGAGAATGATGAACCCTAAATAGAAATTTTAAATTAAAATAAATCATAATAAAATTAAAATTTAAAAAATATCTTTTTTAAATGAAAGAGTTAGAATAAAAAATGCAACAACAATTGTAATAGGTGATCTCATTTCATAAAATTTTCTATATTAACTTAATTACCGCTAATAGATGATAGAAAAAAGGAGAGTATATTTCTCACATTTTTACTTCTTAATTTCTAATTTTTTATTTTTATTTTTTGGAGGAAAATTCTAATTTTTATTTGAATATAGTACGGTTGAGAATTTTCAAAATTTCTTTTCAATTCAATGCTAACTGCATTTATGTCTCTTCCAACTCCAATGCTAATTAGAGATCATTCATAGCTAATGTTTCCAAGATATTTTTGGCATTATGGGCCAATATAGTAGGTTTGGTTATTGGAGAAAAATGGATATACTTTAAATATATATCTTACTTGATTTACTAATTAATGTCATGTTATACACATATATAACATATATTAGATTATGATTTACGAGTAAAATAAATTACAAAAGTAAGCTATGATAGTGGTGGGTGGATAGTTACATTCACGGAATAAAAAGAAATGATATATTATTCTATATGTTCGGAATATATATTACAGAGTAAGAACTAGATTTATATAACCCTGAAACCCTATCAGACTAGACTTCTGAAATAAACCTAAAACAGAAAACTCAGCTCAAACATAACGTACACCGAAACCTTACCAGACTCCTTGACTGAGCAGCGAGACCCTCGTGTAACTCAGTGTCAGGGTTCTTCAAGACATCCCAACATGTATGTTTATTGATATGTCAAATTTATTCTTAGTTTTTGAAATGGAGGTTAAAGAATATGACCACAGAGTTTTTTTTTTCTTCTAAAAATAAATTTACCATAATGTTAATTGTTAAAGAACAATAAGATTTATTTTCATAATTAGTAAATTAAGAATCATCATGAATTACAATGGGGTCACGTTTCCCTCCACTCTTTATTTATTTATGTATTTCTTTTGAATTAGGCTTAGGCCCAAATTAAGAAATTGGATGGCCCATTATAGTTTGGGCTTTAGATTAAGGCCCAAATGTGTAATTTATTCCATTTTTAAATGAATGCTTTTAACTTTTGTCTATTTTCATGTTGTGTGTTTGTTCATTACAATGATCAAATTTAAATAAATCAAAGTATATATGAAGACCTAAGTCTTCTTTTTCATTTTTTTCATTTCTAAAATCCTCAATTACTACCATTCTCATTTATTTTCTTACTATTTAACTCAAATAAATAGAATATATACCCCACATTTCAAAATAAGTGTCGTTTTAACATTTTAGTATTATTTTATAAAGAATGCGGTTCTGCACATTCCAGGAGGAAAAATCATATTTTTTTCTCCCAAGTTACCCTTATTTAGTATATTTAAACATCCCCGTATTGGCTCATTATTGAAAACAAAGAAAATTAAATCAGTGTATATTAAGTAATTCTTTATTATTTTATTAATATGTGTGCATTTTTTCAAAACAACACTTATCCTGAAATGAATAGAGTATAATTTTAGGGTCCTGAAATGAATGGAGTATTAGAACCCCCCGTTTCATAATGTTCATTGTTTTGGAGTTTTATTTTTGTGTCAAAATGTTTGTTTTTTAGATATTTTCACACCCTTTTTCCCAAGTTTAACCATACAAATATATGGAGAGAGAAAATTTTGTTAACTTTTTAGAAAAATATAAGGGAATAAGATTTTACTTGATACAGAAGAAAGTGACATATTAGTCCAAAAAAATAATAGTTAATTATAGATTAAAATCATAAAACAACAAACATTATAAAACAGAGGGAGTATACAAAGGGGTCAAATTCCGTAAGACGAGTTAAGACTCAGATCCAAACACAATAAAACATCAATAAAATTACAATTGTGTCATTGAATATGAATTTGAATCCGAATCTTCACCCATTTTACAGATTTTGACCTGTAAAACGATTACACACTAATTTATCTGCATATGGTACTTTTAGTGAGTAAAGAGAACATAAATTGAAAATTCTATAAAACTTGAGATATTATGTGCATATTCACTTGAGATAGTATTTGCAAGTATCTAAGGAAAAAAAATCATGTAAAAAAATCCTTATGTAAGGTAATTTATTTATGGACAAATATATATAAAGGGAAAATAACAATTAAACTTTATTAAAAGTGCAATTATATTGGACCCCAAAGAATTCAATAATTTAGGAGTCAACCTCACAGGGGCATTTATGTAATTTCATCAGAGGACAAGTCACAAGTGGGGGCGTACAACCCATACTCTCCTTCACCCACTCAACACAAAGCACCTACGGCGCTCTCTCTCTCCTCTCTCTCTCTCTCTCTCTCAACACTGTGCTGCTGCGAACGCCTTTCTGCTACTGTATTCGAGAATCAACCACCCCATTAGATAGTTGGTGTATGGTGATTGATCAGATCAAAAGGGTAATCACTCTCTCGCACAGAATTTTTGTTTCAGGATTGTTTTGTTTGACTGATTACTCTTTTTTTCTTGTTTTTTTTTTTTTTTGGATTGCAGATTAGTGAGCTCTATTTTTCGATGGGTGTTTAGATCTGGGCTTCGAAAAAGGAATGATTTTTTCGAGTTTCAATTGTACCAGTAGTGGATGAAGTGTTGGTGTAGATCGATTCCCTCTTGGGTTTCTCAGTTGATTGCTTGCATGGGGTCAGTTCTGTTTTACCTCTCCCTCCCTCTGTGTGTGTGTGAGAGAGAGAGAGAGAGGTTTGTTTGTTGTTAGTTCTTGAATGATTGATGAATTTGTTCTAGTAGAATAGCCTAAAAGGTTAAATTTTTGAAGTTGGGATTGTTCATATATGTTCCCTTGAGTTGAAATTTGGTGGGCAGCTGAGAAAGTGAGGATTTTTTTTTATTTTTTTGTTATTTTTGGTGCCTAAGCATTTCATTTGATTTGTCAGGCTGTTAATTAGGCTGAAGTAGGAACAATGGAAGACTATAAAAAGCAGATTTACCTTTCTTGAATATAGGCCAACATGAGGAATAGAGTAGGTATTTGGAATTTTGGATAAATATTGTAGGAGTCCCTTTCTTGGGATTTTGGGCAAACAATTTTGGTTAAGAATTTAGTTGTCTTACTTTAGTTTGTTCTTTCTTTTGTGGTTTGGAATCTTAATTTTGCTTGTCTATTAAGCAAGCAACGTTAGTGTTTGCCAAGATAAAGTTTAGGTATTTCTCTTTCTTTTGCATCATGCTTTGCTACGTGGCCTATTAGTTTGATTGAGTAGTACGCAGATGTCCCGCGTAGTTTTATTGATTAGCTATAGCTTGAGAAGGCAGGAAACGAGTGACATTGAAGAACATTGGCAACTACGTACGATGGATGGTGGTTGCTTGTAGAGATGAAAACTTCTGGAAAAAGGCCTTTATTATCTCTCTCATGGTGTTTTAGAAAGTACTTTAAAGAATTCATGGGGTTGATCTCTCATGGTGTTTTAGAAAGTACTTTCAACAATTCATGGGTTGATTATGGAAAGATTCAAGGATAAGTGTAGAGAATATATGGAAAGATTGAAGGATAAAGAAAATATTTTTTGGTAGGAGGGTATAATGAGTTCTCAACATTTTATTTTGATTATGTGCTTTGGTTGGTTAAATTAGATTTTCTTATTTTGCTTTCTGCATGTTAATACGAAATTCCATTATCTTGGATTATTAATGATCAACTACCACCCGCACCGTGCGATTGTTTGTTGGATTGATCATCATTTTTGTAATTTTCTTCACTTTCCAGTCACTTATGCCTAATGCTACTGAAGGATACCATCATATCAAATTCCGAGATATCTTACAATTATTGCTATTTTTTTATGAGATCTACTTGTGTTGTTTAGCCAAGGGGAATGCGAGTGCACGGAAATTAATTATAGGCCACATCTCAAAATTTAAGAGACTCATACTCTCTATTTAGATATATTATATCTTTGGAAGTCCTCTTCGTATTTTGTATTATTTCTTGGCAGTTTCCGCTGATACACTAATCATATATATGGTGATAAACCTAATTTGTAACAGAGCAGAGGTTGTCTTGGATGTTGTACTAAGCCACCGCTTGTAATTTCTGTGGATGAGCCGTCTAAGGGGCTCAAAATCCAAGGCCAGCGTGTGAAGAAACATAGTTTAACAGAGGACTTTTGGAGCCCCACTTCGGATGATATGGATAATAGTGCCTTTCCATCCCATAGAAGTATCTCATCAATCAGCACTTCAAATCAAAACCTTGATACTCACAGTAGCACCGGTGGCACAAGCAACTCTTCCGAATTTGTAAATCATGGCAAGTACTTACTTCTACACTGTCTTGCCACTCATGCACCCCATTTATGTGTGATGAACTCGTATAACTTATGGTGAAAGCCTTCAGTTCTCTCACCACAACATGTATTTTTGGTTTTTATAACAATAGTGGACATGCCTTTAGTTCTCACACCACAACGTGTATTTTTTATACTAAGTACTTAGTTTATGAGGTTTTTATAACAATGGTGGGGCTTTTGTATCCGAAGTGATTTATCACGAGCCGGAGTTGTTTATTTGTTTAGTTTTATTATCTCATATCAATTGGCATTATCCTAAGTCCCATTTTTGGTCCTTGATCATTTCGTTGTCATTTGTTCACCTTTTCTTTTCTCTTTGTTCAGTTAGCATTATAGTCCCATTTTTGGTCCTTGATCGTTTGGTCATTTCTTCACCTTTTCTTTTCTCTTTGTGTTGTTTGTGTTGAAGGGCTTTTGCTTTGGAATCAAACAAGGCAACAATGGATTGGAAATATTGGAAATAAAGTGTCTGAAAAATCTGAACAAGCGCCAGAGCCTAAATTGAGGTAACAACTCATGTTTGTAGATTATCTTTTTCCTTAAAAGAAACATGGATGTTTGTAGATTATCTTTTTCCTTAAAAGAAACATGGTTGAAGTAAACTGATGTTTTGATTTTGCAGTTTCAACGCCACTTATGAGAGCTTGCTCGGGACCAACAAACCTTTCCCTCAACCCATCCCATTGCCGGTTAGTTTCCTACATTGAAAAGTTCATTCTAGTATCTCTTTGTTGTGTTCTTAATTAGTTTAAGGATGACCCGAACAGGAAATGGTGGATTTCTTAGTTGATGTGTGGGAGCAGGAGGGGCTTTACGATTGACTAGTAAAGAGGGCTACCAATTTCAACCATGGCATGTCTAAGTGTTGAGTAAAGAACACAAGCTATGACCATGTTTCCTCTTGTTCTATAGAGGGATTCAACTTTACCATAAAGTTTGTAATTAGCTTATTTTATTTGGCCCTTTTATGGAAAATTGACTTTGAAAACAGCACTCCTCTCTTTGCTCTGTTTTGCTAAAAAAAACAGTAGCTTAGTGTAATTTTTAGGAAAAAAAAGTTGCATAGTGTAGTTTTTTTAGAAGATTTGCAAGATTTTGTGTGTGCCTGTCAATAATGCAACAATAATTTTACCATAAGCCACACATCAAGTTTTTTCAAAATTTTAAAGGTGGTAAATTATAATTAATACCCAACGTTTGCCCTTCTCCAAAATAATACAGAATGTGACTCTAAAATGCTAGTGCAGTGCATACTACTGTATGATATGAGGAAATATTTTATTATTTGTATTTTTTAGGGTAGTTTGTGATATTAAATAAATTTAAAATTTAATATTCTAATAATTTGGGAGAATAAAGTTTTACGGTCTTGTATATAGCAAATGGAGTGAATTGTGATTTATATTTTATTAAGTTATATTGTATCGCATGATTATTATTAATCATCTATAATTTTCTTTCATACAATTTCACACATGCACACCATTATATTTCTATATTTTTCTTTTTAATTTTAAATTCTGTAATATTCTAGTTAAATGTGTACAATGATTTTAACAAAAAGAAAAGTTGAATAATACCGCACAAAAATATAAATACATAAATCAATATAAAAAATATTTTGAAAATTAATATAAAATTATATGAATATCTTAGTAGAAAATGCGCACTTAATATTAACTTATCTAACTTTTAGATATAGTATAAATTCTACGTTTCGTTGAATTTTCCATGGATATTACATGGGTATCCTCACTTAAAAACACCAAAATTCGACCAAAAATTTTGCTCACGCACGGTGCAATATAACTAGGGGTGGCAAAACAGTCTGCCTGGCCTAGCCCATCGGGTCAATGGTGAAAAATCTGGCTGGAGCGCGCCGAAAGAAGTTTGAGCTGACATTTTGGAAAGCCCAGTCCGGCCCAAAAGTCGGGTCCGACCGCCCACTAACCTTGATGTATTTTTTCCATTTTTTGGGCTAGGCGGTCAGGCCATTCTATATTACGAGCTAACCCAAAGTCATTTTGGGCCAACAAAATTTTGGCCCATCTCGGCCCGAAATCAGGTTGGATCGGACCTAAATTGTCACCTTTAAATACAGCATAAGATTTTGACAAAATATGTTTTCCGTGTTCATGTAGTCATGTGTATATATATATTTGCTTTTTTTTTAATTAAAAAAGAAAAGGACAATAATGTTCAATTGGTTCTCTCGACTTTTAAAGAAAGGCCTTGGTGTCATATAATTAGGAATGCCAATCGAGTCAGTCCACTCGAGTTCGGATTAGCTTTGCTCTTGAGTTAGATTTTTTTCCAAACAGAAAATTCTTAATCCTAACCTTTTGATTTTCAGGATAGCCCGTAGGGCCAAAAATTTACGAAAAAAATCTTTAATATGTATGATTTTGTTAATTTTGTCGCTAAAACTTTTAATTTTAACAAATTAGCATCAAATATAACATAATTTGCCACTAATTTTTTGAATAAACCATTTAAGTGCCAAAAAATTATATTTATAATGCTTAAATTAAACTACATCAAACATGAAATTTTCATGTCGGAAAGGAGATGACTCGTATATTTCACCTCATCAAAATGAGAAAAATTAGTCGACTTCGATACTCCACGTTTATTTTGATGATGCGGAATATTCCAAGTCAGCTCGTTTGTTTTAATAGAAGTTCATATCATCAAAGACCTAATTAACTCGGTCATTTCTTAAGGTACCAGAAAATGCATCCGATGTCAGATTTAATTAATTTTTAAATAATTTAGATATTTAATTAATTAATGTATGATAGATTTAAAAATAAAAGTTAAATCATTTGAGAAATAAATTATGATTTATCCTTCAAAAAAATGTGATGGCACATTAGGAAAAGTTGGTAGTCAAATGTCTCATGTCAGCCATACACGATTATAACATTTACCACCACAATTGATTCAACCATCCATCATCGTACGTTCACATTATATTCTACTATACTTTTATTTATTTATTTCATTCCAATTCATTTAAATTGTATTTTTCATGAAACGAGTCATATTTTTTCTGACTATTATATTTGTTTGACGATGTGAAAACGTGTTTCATGACTTTTTGTTTCCATTACTCATTTGACTTGTTTCATTTTTCATGCATATGTATATATATATATATATATATATATATATGGATTAATTGCTAAATAAATAACCACATTTTTACCATTTTGTAAATTAGACGCTACGTTTAAATCTAATCAGTTACAATACCACATTTTAATATGTATGGGATTAAACATCTCTAATTTTTTCGGCGAGTTAAAGATGATGTATTTGGCTTAAAAATCACGTTGGCAGCCACGTCAACACACACGTGTAACAAACGACGCCGTTTTCGTTACTTGCTCTTTTTTTGTTGAAAAAATCATTTTTTATATAATTATTTATTTATAAAATAGAAAATATATTGATAAAACTATTAAATCGACGTCGTTTGTTACATGTGTGTGTTGATGTGGCTGCCAACGTTGTTTTTTAGACCAAATATGGCATATTTAACTCGCCGGAAAAATTGGGAATGTCTAATTCCATACAAATTAAAATGTGGTGTTGCGATTGACTAAATTTAAATGTGGTGTCTAATTTGCAAAAAAGTATAAAAATGGTGATTTATTAAATCCTCGATCTTCTACATTTTGTGCAACACATTTCAAAATATTAATTTTTATTCAGTTTTTCTATTCGATTTCAATTGGTCGTGCTTTAGTTTAATTTTACATTTGTTAATCAGGGTTCATTTTCCCCCTCAAGTCATATAATTAATTTTTCAATATTTAATTCTATTTTTTAATTAATAGTTAATTATTTTCTAAAAAATAATTATAATCCCTGATTGAGAAAAGTGAACCACGATTAATATGTATAAAATTAAATTAAAGCACAATCAAATGAAATCGAAGAAGAAAATTGAATAATTTTTAAATGTCTAATCTCGAGTGTTGCACAAAATGTAACAGATGATTTTATCCGAGCACCGTCTCGAAGCCAGATAAAAAAATCAGAAACTCATTTAGTCCCTAATTATTGTATTATTACTTTTGCTTGAAATTGGTATTATTGTAAACTGTCGGCCAATTTGATACAACGCAATGGGCCATAAAAAAAAATTAGCCTCATATTTCTAGTTCAAGTGCATGCATAAACACAATTTTTTTTCAAATATTTTTCTGCATTTTATTTTTAATTTCTTCATCGATTCTAGAAAGTCAAGTCCTCCCTAACGCTCAACTATCAAATAGATTCCTATATTTGACATAAATTATTGGAAGGGCTGAAAATATTTAAATAAAATCAAAATTAGAAAGGGAAGTAGCTAGGTTGTAGGGAAAAAGTGGGAAAATATATTTATTAATTGTCTAGCTACTATAATAATTGATGTATGATATTCTTTCAAGAGTAGTAGTACTAATAGTAATAATAATAAGGGTTAATTGGTTTAAATATCACGAACTATTCATGATTTCTAGTTTTTAACACAAATTTTAAAATGTTGTCTCCACAACATGAACTTACATTTTTTTATAATTACAACATCAGTTCAAAATTGAGTACAATTATAAGCACAAAAATTATACGAAATACTTAATTTATTTTAAAATGTTATACGTACAACATAAACTTACATTTTTTTTTTGCAATTATAACATCATGAAATACTTAAATATTTCATGATGCATTTAATATTTTATTTACATGTGTTTGTAATATTATTTAGTATTGTCGTTCTATAAATAAATCTGACAAATTCATGTTGTCATATCTAAAAAATTGGTTATATTACAAGTCGAACATTTATTTAAACTCCATTTTCATATAATTTTTTATGTTTTTATTTTTCATAATTATTCACTCAATCTAAGAAGTTTGTAATTATTTATTTGTGTTTACAAATAATTTATACTCGTACCTCACACAGATAAAATACTAACTTAATTTACATCAAATTTTCAATGTTAATAAAATAAAACATACATGAGAAATAAAATTGTATCAATGTATTACGGAAAAAAATAAGAAAAAAAATTAAGCATTTCGTATAATTTTTGTACTCATAATTGTACTCAATTTTGAACTGATGTTGTAATTACAAAAAAAATGTAAGTTCGTGTTATGGAGGCAACATTTTAAAGTTCATGTTAAAAATAAAAAATCATGAATAGTTCGTGATATTTAAACCAATTAACCCTAATAATAATAATAATAATAAGTATTATTTATTTAAGTTTAATGTTAAAATTTATTGAGATTTTGCGTCGTATTGATTTCAATTATTAATCAATTATATATGTTCTAAACAAAGATTGAGTACGAGAAAGGCAACACTAAAGACTCAATTTTTAGTGTTTTATCAAACTGTACGTATAGAGAAAAAAAAAATTGAGTTGCTTCATTTAGGGTTTTTATTCCCCAATTTTGATTTCATCAAAATCCCAACATAAAATATCACAACAAAAAATTGAGTTGCTGTCATTTTGAATCATTCTTTTAATATCATCAATATCTTTTTTCCACGACTATTTAATTAATGAAAGTGTTTTTTGCTTACGAATTCATGAATTGAATTTTCTAAATGTTGATTACACTTCTTCAAGATTTAAGACGATTAATACAAAGTGGAAGAAACTTCAACACGCTCGTAAAAAAAAAGGGCTTCTGAAATGTGAAGACCGATGTTGATTGCCACCGGGGCCGGCCCTTAGGGGTGGCTAGGTGGGCACATGGGTCCCCAATTTTTATTTTTATTTTAATATTATATTTTTAAAAAATAGTTTTAAAAAGATTTATACAAGGCTTATAAAAAATATATGTATTATCAATCTATTTATTTTTTGAGATATTACTATCCCCGTCTAACAATTTTTATTTTTCGAATATTGTCAATAAATTATAGACCGATAACAACAAAATATTTTATATCATATTTAAAATAATAAAGACTATTTACATGACATCTTTTTTATTTCAAAATTTAGGATAAAAATAACATTGAATTTTTTCAAAATAATATATATTAGGGCTCTCTCTTTTTTTGTTTTGCCATAGGCTCCTAAATGCCACCCTCGTATTTTATGGTTGAACTAACAAAGTATTATTCCTATAGTTACATAACTAAAATAGTATGTAATCAGACGAGAAATTCTATACCGCGTGTACGTGTAGGGTCACTATTTTTCACCGCATAAATATAATTTATTCACATAACCTAAAAAAAAAAGTTATTGCTCGTAATGAACATAGATCAACCCAACTCTTGTCGATCCATTAATCTAATTATTAAGACTCATGATCTGATTAAAGAAGGGATACATTTGATTACAAATAATAGACTAATAAAAAAATAACAATTTGATAATTATTTAGGAAATAAAAATTGGAAGGTTCATATAATGCATGTATATATGCAAGTTGCAACATGTGAGATGAGTTGTAACATGCCTAATAACGTGTATTATATAATGAATGTTCCTTTCCACCTAAATTTTACGGTGTGACGGGCTCGATCTAAAAAATATTGGTTAAATTTGAATTCATGATCTTTACTGATGAATATTCAAGTGGTAAAATGTGGCACCTAAAAAGAATTTCAGATCCCCTACGTCTTTTTTTTTTTTATTTTTTTTTACTCACACACCCGACCTGTGGTCTTGAGGAGATTCGAACCCGTGACATTTGGTCTCTAAATAACCTCACTCCACCATTAGGTCATCCCCACCGGGACACCTACGTCTTTCTCTATTACATTCCTTGTGTGACTATATAATATATATATATATATATATATGCATAAATGTAAATGAAGTAAAATACAAGATCCAACATACGATTATCTGATTAATTATTTATTATAAAAAAATTATTTGAGATCGTTTTACAGGTCAAAATTTATAGGCCGAGTTAAGATTCTGATTCAAACTCATATTCAGTTATAAATTTGTATTTTTATTAGTGTTAAATCGTGTTTGAATCCGAAATACAACACATTTTGTGAATTTTTAACTCGTAAAACGATCATACACGAAATTACCTCGCCATTTATTCTAATCCATAATCATTCACTCCACACGCCAATTGCCAAATTAATTAAGAAAATAAAACAACTAAGACTGCACGAAATAGGGTCAGTCAAGTGGGCAAAAATTAATAATTTGATCCTAATTAAAATAATTGCTACTTGCTATTGTTTAATAAGGCCATAATATAAGCAAATCCCAAGGTATAATTGAACAAATCTTTCAATTGCATTGTAATTAATCTCCGGCCACCTAAATAATTAAATAATTGCACGGCTGTCACGAACTCACTAATCAATGTAATTAGACAAAATTAAAATATAAATTTATACATTACACATTTTTATTTTACTAGCGCATGTCTTGCATATATATCTGATATTGTAATGCTCGTGTGTTTTCAAATCCTTATTATTGGGTCGAGTCTTTCTTATTTGTGAATTACCTTCTCGACATTTATTATTTGATCTTGTGTTAGGTTATTAAATTAATTGTAAAAAATATGCATGTCGAATATTCATAACAATTATATTCTAACTAATAAATTGAGACATATGTTTCATAGTATGATTTAAATGTATGACACACACACACACATATTGAATGAGATGAATCTTGCCACGTTCGTAATGATCTACAAGTGAAATGGATCAAATTGTGACTCAAATAGTATTTGTAACAATTATATCATAACTAATAAATTGAGCATATGTTTTACAGTATGATTTAAATATACGAGGCGCGTACATATATATTGAGTGAGATGAATCTTGCCTCGTTCATAACGATATATCAATCTATGGGTGAAATGAATCAAATTGTAACTCAAATGGTATTTATAACAATTATATCCTGACTAATAAATTGAGACATACGCTTTACAGTATGATTTAAATATATGACACACATACATATATATTGAATAAGATGAATCTTGTCATGTTCATAACGATCTATAGGTGGAATGAATCAAATTGTACTAAAATGGCATTTATAACAGTTATATCATAACTAATAAATTGAGACATACGTTTTGCAGTATGATTTAAATATATGATACACATACATATACATTGAATGAGATGAATCTTGCCACATTCATAACGATCTATAGGTGAAATGAATCAAATTGTGACTCAAATGGTATTTATAACACTTATATTCTAACTAAAAAATTGAGCATATGTTTTACGGTGTGATTTAAATATACGAGACGCGTAGATATATATTGAATGAGATGAATCTTGCCACGTTCATAACGATCTGAAGGTGAAATGAATCAAATGTGACTCAAATGGTATTTATAACAACTACATCCTAACTAATAAATTGAGACATACATTATGATTTAAATACACGACACACATGCATATGTATATTGAATGAGATGAATCTTGTCACGTTCATGATGATCTATATGTAAAATGAATCAAATTGTGACTCGAATTATATTTATAATAATTATATCCTAATTAATAAATTGAGACATACGTTTTACAGTGAAGTTTAAATATACGACACACACACACACACGTATTAAATGAAATGAATCTTGCCACGTTCATAATGATCTATAGGTAAAATGAATCAAATTGTTACTCAAATGGTATTTTGATTTACGATAGTGTAATTCAACTAAGATAATCTCTATCGTAAGATCGTCATTTCACAAATATATTATTTAAGTTAGGCAGAAATGTTGAGTATATATAGGTAATTTATTGTGTTTGGTGAATTAAATGTATAAATCGGTCAGACAAAGGGTTAATTGCAATAAAATTCATCACCTTTAAATAAATTTAGATTTAAAAGTATTACATTAATAATAATAATAATGATGATGATAATAATAATAATAATAATAATAATAATAATAATAATAATAATCTTTTGATCTGTAACAAAATAGATACCTAAAAAAATTTCGACGGCTGTAAAATTGATATTGCGCAATAAAACTCTCTCATATTTGATACTCTAAAACCGAATTAATATGTACACATGAAAAAAATATTATCAAATCATAATTACGGTCGTTGGAAAAAAAAAATTTGAGATGTCGAATTTACTAAAATTAAAATATTTAATTATTATTACAACGTTTTAAAAATGATGCATATTTAAATTGCAAAATTGTTCAGAGTTGGTGTTTTTTTTTTTTTAAAAAAAAAGATTAACCCTTAAATAAAAATACAAATAAGTTTAATTGATCATATATTTTTTAGGTTTCTTATTTGTTCGGGAGAGAGAAAAAAAAATACCCCATAATAAATATTCGGTAAAGACTCCAATGTAAAACAAAGACGTTTCAAGTTCGAAACCTACAAATCTCCTTCTTCCAACTATTTTTATATATATGGAGAATTGTCGATTCAGGACCTGAAAGATGAAAACTCTCAATCCAGGACGCGAAAGATGGAAATTCTCAATCTAGGACCTCAAAAATCATAATTTTTTATTTTTATATTTTTTAATTAATTTTATATTAATTTTCAATGAAGATTCCTTCATTAATTATCTATTAAATCTAATAAAGAAATTTTAAAATTAATTAAAAAATAAAAATGAATCAAAATTCGTGATTTTTGAGGTCCTCGATTGATAATTTTCATTTTTCGGATCCTAAATTGAGAGTTTTTATTTTTCGAGTCCTGAATCGATAAATTAACCATCTTTCAGGTCCTGAATTGATAATTCTCCTATATATATATATATATTAAAAATAACCCTGCAAAATCCAAATAATAAAGGAATTGGAGGGTGATAATGCAATTTGAAAAAATTAATGTTGAAGAAAGAGGAATCCACGTGTTTTCTTCCCAAACCAAAAAGCTCTTCTTAATATTCTTTTATTGTTCATTGAATGTTATAACTTATAATGTTGTAGCTCTGGACCACCTCCTCATTTATTTTCATTTATTTTTTTCTCATGTATTCATTGCCTAATTTATTTCTATATTCAATGTTTTTCCCAATGTTAAAAAAAAATAGTAATAATTTACATACTATGTGCTCTAATCTAGATATCATCGATTAAAGTGTCATCTTATGAATATTTTCTCTAACTAAATAAATTGACATTATAATAAAAAGTGTTTAAAAGGTGTAGGTAAATTGAGTTAAAAGAAAATGAAAGTGTAATTATTGTATATTAGAGATCCATCATGTTTGGATGTATGAGCTCAAAAAAAAAAAAATTGAGCTCGGTAGATTAAAGTATCATTTCATTTAATATATATATACATATATATATATATTTGAGTTTTATATATTGAATGAATTTGGATGAGCTTTAGTTGAATAGTTTAATTTGATAAATTATTCTAACAATGCTTATTATTTTTTATGTTTTTTTGGAATACATTATATGTAACACATTAATAGTCTGCAAATTGATATTGTAGATTCAACTTTAGAAATAGGAAAAATTGCACTTTAACCCCTATATATATATATTTTTTAAATGATTCAAATCAAAATTATTGACAATACAATACTCAATTTTTCAATATTAGTTCAAATAATATCATGCAACTGACTTTCCGGCACCAATAATGTCCACGGACTTTTCAATCCAATAAACGAAACAAATAATCTCCCGTTGGATCAAAATGACAACGTATTGATCAGCAAAATATTAACATTCTTTTGGTATGACGAGTGATTATCTATGTCCACGTAATTTCATTTACTAGATTGTGAAGTCCACGCATGTGTGATTATGTATCTCCATCTAGCATACAACGTGGGATTTTCGATACATAAAAATCAATCGCATAATAGATTTGCAATAACTTAAAAAAGTGGATATTATTTTGTTTTACCCTCAACATATTCTTGGTAATAGTTTTTTAGGCAATATTATCGGTAATAGTTAATACTCCCTCCGTTTTTATTTAAATGTTATTTTAGACAACTGAACATAAAATTAATAAATTAATCAAATTACCCAATATATATTTGCGTGAATACATTAAATGAGTTAAATATAGATGTTTGAATGGATTAAATGAGAGTAAATGTGAAAAAAATATGAATTTATCCCGAATTCCTAAAATGACACTTTTTTTGAATTAAAATTAAAATAATAGAATGATATTTATTCAGAAATGTGGGAGTATGCGGCAATTGGAGTGAAATGAAAAAGTTATGAATATTTCCATAAAAAAACAACTATGAATATTATATACTTCCTCCGTCCCAGAATTATAGCCTTTTTGATAATTCACACAGATTAAGAAATCATATTTAATGTTGTATATAATTCCTACTCTACCCCTAATTATAATAATAACCCTTTCCACTAGTTATTTAATTTGTTAATGAATTGTTTGACTCTTAATTTTGTATATATACATTCCACCATTTAATTTACATTGGTGAATGTTAAGATTAAAGGGAGACTTTACTCATTTCACACAATTCCATGTTGACCATATTATTAATTCTAATTTAATAGGGTAAATTGAATAAGGTTATATGTGTCAAATAATATTGTATTTTAGTTTAAATATAGTAAGAGACTATAATTTTGGGACATCCAAAAAAGGAATAAGGGACTATAATTTTGGGACGGAGGGAGTATATTATATAGTAAAGGAAAGGAAAAAAAAAGAGAGAAAATAAAGAAAGTTGTTGTATTTCGTTGGATTTGGTACATCTTGAAGAATTCAAAAATAATGAATGAATGAACAGAAGAAACATTGAACGTAGAGAAGGTAGTTTGGTTCATTGTATGTAATCCACTCTCTCTCCTCTTTTAAACTGAGAGAGAGAGAGAGAGAGGCCCCACCTATTGACAACAAAAGATATGCGTAAGATATTACAACACGCCCGCACCCTTTTGTTGTGTGTATTCATTTCATGTACAAATAAATACACAATACTATATTATGTGCATATGCAGTTTCCCATTTCCACCAATCTCTTATCTCAGTCTTTCTCCTCCTTTTTTGCCCTATGCATAGGGTTTCTTCACCATCTTTTGCTTTGATTCTTTCTCTCTGATGCATTCAGTGTTGATTGGGGCTCTGTTGTTGATAGCTGTTTTCTTGCTTGATCTGATTGTTTTTGCTCTCGCCAGAGCGTTTTTTGGGCTTCCACGGCTTCAGTTTCACTTCACAACAATCCAATGTCTAAAGTCTTTGATTTCACTGGTATGGATTCTGATCTTTTCTGGGTTTTGATTAAATTCTTGGTTTGTTTTTTTGTATGTTTAGACATGGCTCAAGCTCTTATTAAGTTGTTATAACGAAAAAACTGAGTCTTTTATTGAAGTATTAGCCATATGAAAATATATAGCCTATTTATTTCATGGATCTTGATGAAAGTTTGTATCTTGGAGAGTTGTATCACCTGTATGGATTCTGATCTTTTCTGGGTTTTGATTAAATTCTTTGTTTTTTTGCTGTTGTGTATGTTTAGACAGGGCTTAAGCTCTTATTAAGTTGTTATAACGAAAAAAAATTGAGTCTTTTATTGTAGTATTAGCCATATGAAAATATTTAGCCTATTAATGTCATGGATCTTGATGAAAGTTTGTATCTTGCAGAGTTGTATCATAAATATCCTTGTTATTTGTAGTCTGATTATGTTTGTGTGTAAATTTTTAGACTGGTGCTAGTATCTTTATTCTTTGATGAGTTTGGGATCGATTTAATGGTCTGTATTTTGTTTCCTATTATGTTTGAGGAAATCTGTGTTTTCTGATATGTCTAATCCGTTTAAAGGAATGAGTTTCCTAAATTGTTGTTTCTTTTCATACATCAGTGTTGAGATGAAACTGCAAATTTTACTTGAGTAATTTTGTTATGGTTGATTGGAAAGTTGTGTTTATGTTTAGTTTGCTAGTTTGAGATTTGCTGTCTGATCTTGAAGTCTTGCATGATAGTGATGAAAACTCGAATTCGATGCTAAGATTGTCTGATCTTTGCTTTCAGGTGATAATGACTTCTGCGCCGAAGGGTTTCTGTTCCGAAATCCCAAGAAATCGAGACCCTTTTCGTCTCTTGGCAGCCATGTGGATGTGTATTTTCCTTCATGCAAGAGATCTCGAATCAGTGCTCCCTTTGTTGTTAGCGAAGATCCGAAGGAGCAGCCTTCTATCGAAATCCTTCCCAATGAGTGTCTGTTCGAGATTTTCAGACGGCTTCCCGGAGGCCAAGAGAGGAGTGCCTGTGCCTCTGTATCCAAGCGTTGGCTTATGCTTTTGAGCAGCATCTGCGCGGATGAGATATGCAGCTCGACTACTCAAATGGTGGAGCCTGAGATCGTATCTGATTATCAGAAGGCAGCAGATGAGTCTGCCAAGCCTAAGGAGAAGGCCGAATCCGGTGATGTGAATGGGAGCAAGTCCGATGATGAGGAATGTGTCGATGCTGACCCTCAAGGTTATCTCTCTAGATGCTTGGAAGGGAAGAAGGCTACAGATGTGAGATTGGCTGCTATTTCTGTTGGAACCGCCAGTCGTGGAGGTCTGGGCAAGCTATCCATCCGAGGAAATGCTTCCACTTGTAGGTTGACGAATCTTGGCCTGAAGGCCGTATCGCGTGGTTGCCCTTCTCTGAGAGTTCTTTCTCTGTGGAATCTATCCTGCGTTGGTGATGAAGGGCTGTCTGAAATCGCAACTGGTTGTCGTTCTCTTGAGAAGCTGGACATCTCCCGTTGCCCAGCTATCACTGATAAGGCCATAGTTGCAATCGCAATGAATTGCCCGAATCTGAGATCAGTTACATTCGAGTCTTGCTCAAACATCGGTGACGAGAGCTTGAAAGCTTTGGGCCGCCACTGCCCCAACCTAAACTGCATCACTCTTAAAAACTGCCCTCTTGTCGGTGACCAGGGAATCGTGAGTCTGTTTTGTTCGGCCGGTCACATCCTCATCAAAGCTAGTCTTCAGGCACTCAATATTAGCGACGCGTCTCTTGTTGTGATCGGGCACTATGGGAGTGCAATGACTGAACTTGCACTTAATGGCCTCTTCAATGTGAATGAGAAGGGCTTATGGGTCATGGGTAAGGGTCGAGGTTTGCAGAAGCTGAGGTCTTTGTCGATTACATCCTGCCAAGGAGTTACTGACGTGAGTCTTGAAGCTATCGGTAATGGCTGTCCGGATTTGAAGGTGTTTGGCCTCCGAAAATGTGCACTTGTGTCCGACAACGGTGTAGTGGCGTTTGCCAAAGCTGCTTCGTCTCTCGAGAGTCTTAAGCTGGATGAAACCCACAGGATCACTCAATGTGGGGTTTTCGGTATCCTTGCTAGCTGTGGGGGGAAATTGAAGGCTCTTGCTCTGTCCAACTGCTTAGGGCTTCGAGACATGGACTTTGGATTCCCGTCAGCTTCCCTTCGCTCTTCTCTACGATCACTGACTATCCATAACTGCCCGGGGTTCGCTGATTCTGGCTTGAGCATGTTGGGTAGATCGTGCCCTAAACTCTCCCACGTCGATCTCAGTGGCCTTCAGGGAATAACGGACTCCGGTCTTCTGCCACTCGTTCAGAGGCCGGAGGCTGGTCTGGTGAAGGTTAACCTAAGTGGATGTGTTAACCTCACCGACAACATGGTTGCAGAAATCACTAGGCTCCACGGGCAAACATTGGAGGTTCTGAATCTCGAAAGTTGCAGCAGCATCACTGATGTGAGCTTGATTTCGATTGCAACAAACTGCTCACTGCTTCGTGAGCTGGATGTCTCCGGTTGCAGGATATCAGATTCCGGGATTGCTGTTGTGGCCATGGCCGAGCAACTGAGCTTGCAGGTATTCTCCCTCGCGGGCTGCTCGTTGGTGTCCGACGAGAGCTTGTCTTTCTTGAAAATGCTGGGCAGGACTCTGGTGGGACTGAACATCCAGCTCTGCCGCGGAATCAGCTACGCCGCCAGTAATCTGCTCCTCGAGCATCTCTGGAGGTGCGATATACTTTCTTGAAACCCGAAACGAGTCGAAGAAATCAAGAACGATGGGGGGTTGATGAGTTGATCAAGAATTTGCACTACTGTCTAGCAAAGAATTTAGAAGTTTTTGGGTCCATCACTATGCGTCTGCAACGGTCCAGCCCCGAGTCGACTTTCTGTGTTTTTTCCGGCAACCACGGCCACGCTTTTTGCAGCTATACTCAGCTGTTTCTGGGCAGTCTTTTCCTATTGATGGAAAGACTTCCTTTTTGTGGCCATGGTTGCTGAGAACTTTCGACACCGGGTGCTGGATCTCGCGACATTTTTAGGTTTCCGACCATCTTGCTCGGGTGGAAGCCTCCGCCCGCCCTATGGACCCGTCTAGCTCGTCCCGTGCTGTTATTGCTCGGTTGCTTTTGGCAGTGTCACGTTTGTCGACCTGCTTCCGTGGGCTTTGGCCGTGGCGGATTTCGTCGTCTCCGCCACGACAATCCCCTCTCCAAGCTATTGGGAGGGGGTTGTTTTTTGTTTTTCCAAGCCCTAGTTTTGCAGGTTTCTCTCTTTGTTGTGAACTGTCAATTGCAACCTTATATGATGTAATTCTCCTTCATGTCTCACTTTCTTTGTGTTTCTTAATAAAATCCCCTTCGTTTGTGTTTATCATGGAAATTACTCTCCGGGTGAAGCATTTACAAGATCGTGTTTTATCGTATCGTGGGAATTACTCCGAGTTTAGAATTTACAAGATCGTAATTTTCGTAGCTGGATCGTAGTGTATCGTGAGAGTTATTCCGAGTGTAGCATTTACAAGATCGTATTTTTTGTAGTCGGGCCAATTGTATAGTTAGTGTTACTCCAAATGTAGCATTTACAATATCGTATTTTTAGTAGTTGGACTACTATATTGTATCGTGGAAGTTACTCCCAGTGTAACATTTATAAAATCATATTTTTCGTAATTAGGTCATATTGTATCGTGGGAGTCACTCCCAAGTATAGTATTGTATCGTTAGTGTTACTCCAGATGTAGCATTTACAAGATCGTATTTTTAGTAGTTGGGCTACTATATTGTATCGTGGAAGTTAATCCGAGTGTAACATTTATAAGATCGTATTTTTCATAATTAGGTCATATTGTACCGTGGGAGTCATTTCCAAGTATAGTATTTACAAGATCGTATTTTTAACAGTCAGGCCATGAAAGTGAGTGGTTCCCTAAAAATGGTAAATTACATTTTGAATTCTTTTCTCAAAATTAACAAAATAGTACTCATTTTTTCAAAATTTTACAAATCCAACATCCGATCAATTTTACCGCTCAAAAATCGTAGGTAATTAATCGTATTTTAAGATTTATTGATTGAAGGATTTGTTTTCGCATGGTTGGGGAAATAAACATATTAAAATACAATCAATTACATAAGATCTGCTGATAGAGTAAAGATGATTGATGCAAGAAATACGAACTACATATTAAAAAGAACTCCTCAAACTGAGGCCTACGGTAGAAATACCGTCCCAAATTCCTACGGTAGAAAATATTGTCCCAAATCCCAAGTTCAGCTCCCGTTGCTCCAGATAATAACACCTCTAAATAATACTTGCAAACCCTAACCCTAAAGCCCATGCATAAGTGGGTTAGATCCAAATTAAAGTAAATAATCAAACTAATTTAAATAACTAAAATATAAATAAAAGATAATGCGCTGCTCTCTATCATTTGCTGACCGAAAATTAATCAAATATTAGATTCGCAAAGAGTTTGAAAAAGTGGCTATTTAAAAAAAAAATTAAAATGTAGGTATCAAAATGCAATTTACCTCGCTAAAAATGTACCATAAATGCAAAAGAACAAAGAGTAACACACAGATATAGACAATAATCTTTGGTGTTTATCTCAACAATTAAAAAGCAAAAACAAACCAACACAGCAATAGCAAACTACTACAACATCAAACAACCAATTCAATTCCACCAAAATTTCCATATTTAGACATAAATTAGGACCAAGTTAAACCACTCAACAAAGCTTGAAAAGGCACATCAACACAAGCAAACTTCATTGCTGACTATGAACAACAGGGCTACTCCAACCTTAACACACTGTCTCCACGCTTCCGTAGTCCGATGAATCGAGTTTTTTATTCGAACATCTCCCGTGTTTTCGATGAAGATGCTGCTTTTAGGTGATTAAGAGAGAGATATACAACCTCAGCCACAACTGATTCACCACTCACACTGCAATGGCTTCTTGCACCAGAGTGGTACCCTCGTCCATGCTCGACTGGTTACTCACGAGCGCAGCAGCCGTCTCCGCTTCATGTTTCTGCATATCGGAAGCAACTAAAGAGTCACCAGTTTCTTTGGAAGCCGTCTTCCTGAGAGACGCGGGCCTTCTCTTTTCGTCGGACAACTTGGTGTCCTCGGAAGGCAGCTTGGGAAGAGACTTCCTCAGCGGCTTTTTAACATGGTCGTGGTGTGGTGCTTTGGCGACGCTATTTTGTGACAGTTTCTCATCCAAACTTAACCTGGCTGGGCGAGCACCCGGCTCGCCATTTTCTTTGGATTCAGCCGTAGGCGAAGTCTTCTTCCGACCAAGCTTGGGAGATTTGGCTCTGGTCGTAGGTATCTACATCGAGGAATGATGCTGACAAGAAGTTAGGCATTCCATACAAGCCACGCAAAAGTTTACGATTAAATTCTTACACGAAGGATCCTAGTTAGAGAACTATTAATGGCTAAGGACGAGGGATTATGTCTCATTGTAAACCTATTCAAGGACTAGCAACAAATATATATATAGGCGAAGGTATAGAAGCAACGACACGTGTACTGATATTTCCAGCTATCTAAACGACATCGTTATATAGATTCACTATATACGGCAAGATTCTCAATCAGTTTCATCTCCATAAAACGTCGTTTTCTGCCGGATTAATATTGGGCTGTTACAATTGCAAAAATATTAAAGGTTGGGATATAAATTGCAAACTTTTAAACGTTGTGCGAAAATTGCAAAATGATGCAAACATTGTGTTAAATTCTGCAATTAACCCTATACATAAATATAAACTGCACGTAGCGAGCATTATATATAAGAAGTTACCTTCTTTAGTTCCACCTTCGGAGGTGGAGGTTCCTGATAGAAGCTTGGCATAGGCATGGCTTTGAATCCCAAAGTTTTTCTCAGCATTTTGATCTCAGCATCCTGTGATTCCTATTTAACAGAAAACAGTAAATCCGACTCAATTCCGCACTCCACGAAACATTAAGAGCTATGATATGATATAAGGGACCACCTTAGACTTAGCCTGCACCGTATTCTTCTCCGCTTCCTTAGCCTGAATCTTTTCCTCAAGTTTCGAGTAAAACTGTTCGAACAAGATGAAGGAAAATCCGTTGCTTACATATCACGTGAGGTTTAGCAACCAGTCAGATTGGATGAAGGGAGGAAAGACTAACCTCTCTTCTTTTCTCAGCCCTTTCATCACATTTAAAACTGAAACCATAGGTTGGAAGAGTACCCGATCTCCGGGGCCTGGCATCTCCAGCAGTAGGACTTCTACAAGCACTTAAGGATAAACCCAATGACATACACGTACGTACCTTCACCGTTCAATATCAAGCGAAGGATGTGAATCTAACACGTACAAAGGATACGATGATGACTGTGAGATTTCTTCAGTTTTATCGGAAGTGCTTTTCGTGAGGGCCTTAAGCTTTGTCTTCTCCCTGTAGTCAGGAAACCAAAGTTCATAAACAATATGGAAATAAAAGGAATGAATAGTTAGTAATGGAAACATTGGAGATATAATAAATTCAGGTAGCACTTTAATGCTAGAAAGTTTCATCAAATTTGCCAGTAACTAAGGATTGTGAAGATCCATTTATACGAGGAACTAAACCGTCGGTGTAAAAGAACATACAGAAGTTCTTCAGCCTGTTCTCCGTTCGTGGAAGATGATGTTGCATCCGGAAGCCCGTGTTGCTCCTTGAGATCAGAAAAGTAATATGTTAAGAAGTCCGAGTAAGAGAAGACAATAGCCAACAACGTTGTGGAAACACTACATCAATGCACAACGCATACATTTCATGTTTTTACCTTAGAGCTATCTTGGCCAGAGCCTAGATTCTCATTAAATGATTTACTTTTTGTTCGGACACCAGAAGTCCGTCTCTGGCTTGATTCTGAAGCAACGCTACCATTTGAAGCAACACTAGGTCTTATCCCCTCTTTTCCAACTTTGCTCTTTCCCGGAACTATTGCTGCAGCACGTCTGGGGCTTGAAGCCTTCCCAATCTTAAGTGGTTTCAAATTCTTGGAACCACCAGTCTCTTTAACTTCGAGTTCCTAGAAGTGTACGAGTTGTTAGAGCACTTCCCAAATAACTAATAGTGTGCTAAGCAACTAAATCCTACCTCGGGTTTGCTGATCGAATGGCATTTTGGTGGTAATGCAGGCTCTTCTGTGATTCCATGCACTGAGCTAAAGGCTTCACTATCATTCAACTTGACAGCATCTTCAAGATTCTCACCGAGTCCCTCAACTTCCCGGCTTCCATTGGGAGTCCCATTTACCCTTGGAGAAACGGGGAGTCGTTGGGGAACACCATATTCAAATCCACCCCCACTTCCCGACACCGTAATGGAGCTTTCAGTGTCAATCCCCTCCATTCTATCTAACAAAAGGTCACAATTCACAATTCACTAGTCTTGAAAACAATGCATAAAGCCTCCATCAAAATGATTCCTTCAAATCACAACAGCACAACACAAGTTCTTCCATTCTCAAAAATCCAAATCACCAGCACTACTTTTACCTCACAAGAGCCTATCTTCCACGACGAAACGCGCAGTTAATGCAGCTTAACAAGTTCCAAATTCAACTCAGAAACACTAAATGAATAAAGAGTAAGATTCCATCTCTCACTAACAACAAATGCAACACGTATACTGAGGAATCTAAGCTCAAAAAAAGTCCAAAATTCTCAATCACCCCCTTCTTTAACCTCTTTTAACAACCAAAAGAAACCTAAAAAACCTAAAAGAATATAAATCAAGATTCCATCCTCCCCAAAAACAATGAACATTTGAGGAATCTAAACTCAAGAATTCAACATTCCAAATCCCTCTTATCTTTAACCTCATGTAGCAACAACCAAAAAAAAGAAAAAAAACTTCTCAACAAACACATCTTATGCCAATAGCAACAAATGAATCAACCAGAAGCAGCACCTAAACTACAAATCAACACTTCAAATGAAAAAACTTCCCAAAACAAAGAAAGATCAAATTTTTAGCTACAAAACCAGATCTCCACACGCCCCCACACCACAACAAGATCCAATACCATTAAAAGTCGCAGATTTCAGAAACCCATTTTCACTACACAAAGAAACACAATGCATTCATCTCCACACATTCACCTTCATGTCAGTGTGTTTAACAGCTACCATTACTAAAAAGAACTCACCTTTCAAAACATTTGAAGGAGAAAACAATCAGAAAAGCCGTGAATCATTGGAGGATAAGGAAGATCTGACTCATTCTGAAATGGGCCTGCTCTGGTCAGTTGGAATGATCTTTGAAATTTTGAATCTTTTCTTGTTTTTGGGCAATAATTTGAGTTTCTGTTTCCTCCCTTTATTTTTTCTTTTCTTTTTGTTGTTTCTTGAAATTGAAAAAGATTTTTTTTTCTTTGCTCTCTCACTCTAGGTTAACTAAAAACAAGAACAAGAGGAAAAATTTGTGTTTGTTTCCGGTGGTTTTGTGTGTGTGCCGTCGCTACGAAGTGTGAATCCACTCCACTCCAAATCAACCTTCGTTAATTAAATACATAAACTTTACCGCAATTTTTTTTTTTACTAACACACTCAATCTATGATATTGAATAGATTTGAATTCGTGATATTTGATCTTCAAACAACCTCACTCCACCACTAGGTCATCCCCACCGGAATAATTTTACCGCAATTTACAATTTAGATATGTAAAATACAATCTTGCAATTTTTATCAAAAAAAAAAAACTCCAAATTTTCCAATGAACGAAAAATTGCTACATAACATGAAATATTACAAAATTATATATATATATAGCAAAATCATAATCTGAATTTCATTAATATTTCAATTAATGAAAATTTGACAAGTAACATGAAATATTATAAAATTATATATGTATATATAGCAAAATCATAATTTAAATTTCATTAATATTTCAATGAATGAAAAATTAATAAATGACATGAAAATTGTAAATTATATATATATATATATTATAAAATCATAAATTGAAAGTTATTAATACAATAAATATTAGTATGAGATATTGTGTTTGGTTTTCATAATTTCTAATTGTGTATCCTTTGCAAAAAATTGTGAAAAAATTAGACTTGATTGATTGAACAATTGGAGATCTAAAAATAGGTGGAAAATAAGTGTAGTTGTATATGAGTTTTTTTCCTAAAAAAATATGGAATTTGTGTTGAAGCATTCGATTAGCACGTGGAATTTCATGTTACACTCTCCGTGTTACATTTTTAAACTACGAGTTTTTTATGTATTTTTTTCTTCAAATTTATTTTTTATGTGATTTAATTTAATTTTATGATTGTTTTCAAGGTTCATCCCACCCAATGAGAGTTTATAATTATTTTTTAATGTTTAATTTTTTATTTTCGATTAATAATTCATTATTATGGTTAATTTTTTAAAATTGTGTTTTGTAATTTTTTTAATTTATTTATTTTATTGATAAATGTTGACTATGATTATTTATGTTATAATTATTTTTTATTTCATAATAAATATTATCAAAATCATACATTTGATAATGAAACACGAAACGATTGTGTCACATCATCACTTAAACGTTTGATGACGTGGCATTATTTATCCATCCGTACATGAACTAAACTCATAAAACCAATTGACTTTTGTAAAAATTGTATTATTTGTTGCCTAAGAAACAAAAGTTGGTGAATTATTGAGGTTTTTATTTTTCTTTAATCTAAAGGATAGTACAAAACATATTTTAAAATTGTAATAATGCGACAAAGACAAATTTGTGGAGCTCGAAATTATATACATTTCTCTAGAAAATCAATTGAAAGGGAAGTGGTATAATAATATTCAAAGTGTTATGCTCGATTTCATTAGTAGCATTCATTTTTGTGTTTCTCACATCCAGAGGGAAGGAAATAGGGTTACCGATTTGTTAGCCTCTCCTACTGTTATTTCTGATTTTTGGTTAGATAGTATTTCTTGTATTTTGGATGCTGTAACTCAAGATAACCGTGACACTGGTTTTTTTTTTTCGGTCTATATGTACTCTTATTCCACATGGTTTTTCCTCCTCTGAGTTTTCCATGTGGGCTTTAATGAGGCCCCGGTCCTCGGAGTTATCGACATGTGATAACTGGGATTTCTATATTTGGGTTACTTTTTTCCTTTTATTTATAAAATTCATTAAAAAAAGAGAAAATCATTGAGTTTGGTTTAAGATAATGTAAATGTATTTTTCATACCTAAGTAGTGGATTTGATAATAATCCCCCAAAAAAAAAAATCAAGTTGTCCATGGAATAATCTTAAAGACACATACAAGTGATGTTTATGGGAATGAGAAAGAAAGAGACTTGAAAATAATAGATCAAAAATTGCAACAATATTATTTGCCCTCATAAAATTTGAAAGGGAAAGAAAAACCTCTTTTTATATCAAGATGATGGGGCCCACCTCCATTATCAATCTATTTGAAAACATTATTTAAAATAAAAATATAATTTTGGTTTTTGTCAAATTCATTTATATATGTATGTGTGTAAAAAAGGATAGTTTGTATAAAACTTATCCATAGTGTGTAAATTAGAAATCAATCGTAATCATTTAATGAGATGAGTTAATGGATTGAAAATGAATTGATAATTTCATAAATTATTTTTAAAAAATTCAGTGCTAAAATACAAAATATACCATGCTAAAATATCATATTTTTAATGTTAGAAAACAACAAACCCGATAATATTTAATCTAAAATAGAAAATGGCAGTGACATTATTGTAATATAGTCTAATTATTTTAGAAAATACTATGCTAAAATACAATATGTACAATGTTAATATATACAATTTTATTTATTGTATATGAAAAATGAAGATCTTATCCGTCAATAAAATCCTCATAAATTTATTACTAATTTAAATGAAAAAATTCCATTGCAATTATATAATCTTCAAAGACATAGCATTTATTGTTTTCGTGGACAAAATGAGACTATTCAACCATCGACAATTTTAAAACAATTAACAAATAAATAAAACCACTAAGATAAATAAAGTATAAATTACACTTCAATGTCTACATTTTCTTTAATAAAAACACAATTTTTTTCACAATTAACAAAATAGTATCAATTTGCAAATTTAACATTTGATCAATTTTTCGACCCGAAAATACCTCAAATATTAAAAAAAATAAAAAGAACTGAGTTGAGAAAGGTGAGGAGTGGTGAATTTTGAACGCAAAACGTCTCTTTTTGACACGTAAATATCGAATTGGACCACCTCAAATATCACACGAAATAGTTTAATTGATTTTGAAATGTAGCATGATGGATTTATTGGATAAATCTTGTAAAATGGGTGGTGTGGCATAATAGTTATAATCTTATAATACAAACACCACACACACACACACACACACACACACACATATATATATATATATATATATTTGTAAATAGATGCATTTTTCAATAATAGACTATTTGTCTTCGAGTGTATAACACTGTCACTGAATTATTGTTCTCTATCAATATTCATATCAAGAATTGACTCAACACAAGAGTTAAATTCTCTAGTATGTCACAGCAATTTCACCATAATGGCAAACCATCTCTCTCTCTCTCTCTCTCTCTCTCTCTCTCTCTCTCTCAACATCAAGAAAATGGAGGGGCCACAGGGTCTTCAACGTTCAAAATCATGCAGAAAACACACTAGACTTAAATAAAACTGTCTACACATAGGGGAATGAAGGGCCCTCAAGATGATGTTCCAACCATCTTTTTTTTTAGTGTAGGGGGCTGCTCATCTACACATCTAAGTTCAGGACAAATTGAAGTGATCATGTCGAGTCGAGCCCGACTAACTCGTCTGCACGATGGTGGGACACAAACTCATGACATGGATTTTGGAAAATCAACAATGACAAACAAGGAGATGTATGTTTAGCTCAACAATGGCACATTCTACGAACGATGCTACAACTACGATGACCTCATACGGATCTCCACTTTGCACCGGTGTTGACGAGTTTGGTATACACTTTCTTGAAATCTTCGAAAAACAGATTTTGATCCTCGGCATACTTTGTGATCCACCTGTTCATCAAAAGAGGAAAGCAAAACTTACTAAATATGTATCCAAGATGTGTGAAGTTGGAAGAGAGGTGTGCTTTAATTTGCAGAAGCAGATCACTAGTTTCGGGCTGACATCAATACATCTCTGAAACATTAGCACCATTAATGCAAGAGGGGACTCACGACATGCACACAAACATCAATAAACAACATCAGCCTCCCCACCTCATTGCATTATGAGCATATCTATCATCAGAAAGTCGAATAATAGAAGTAAATGGGATTACGGGACCTTTTTTTTGTGTGCACAATTGCCGGTAAGAGTAAGAAAAAGGAGTACCTGATGCATTCGCCATCTTCGGATAGTGCCCTGTCTGAGGGAAGGCCAATCATACTCGACATGCTGTCTGCATATATGAGAGGAACAAATAATGATTACTGACCTGAAAGATTGAAAAATATGGTATTCATCGCCAAAAAAGTAATGGATTAGTCCAGATAATTTTATTATGCTAAAATGAGGAACCACTTGGCTGCTTGAAAAATGAGTAAAACAAGATGGTAAAGGAAAAACATGCTTAATTACCTGAAGGTGACCATGGCTTCTCTAGAAGAATTTTGTAGTAAGAATTGTCGAATACACTGGGATTTCCAAAACCTTTGTTCCCTAAAGTATGAGCTCCGGATAAAGCAACGAGTTCCTGGGCTCTGTAGATGAAGACTTGACATTTATTACAATGCTTACCGTAGCTATAAACATGATACCAGTGGAACAAAAATGTAAAACAATAACTGATCAAGGAAAGCATGAGGAATGAATGAGATGTGTAAAGGAGAAACCGTAAGTCAGATACCAATACTCACGAAAAGCCTTTCTTTCGAAAAGATTGCTTCATGGCATTTGCATCCAGTGATTCTTCCGGAAGCTTCCCTACAGGATCAGGCACCCTGAGGTGCAACAATTGAATTACTAGCAATTAGTCTTCATGCATACTTGCTCTGCATGTGAGTGACTAGTTTGCGATGGTGAATTTTAGTGAAGAACGCGTGTGATTACTTAAAGGACTTGAACTACAAGGGCCATAGTTTTGTGAAATGGAGTGTCCATGTTCTGGAGAGTTCAGTGGCATATATATGTCTCTAGTGCTTATGATGACTGCGTGTAGAGGTGCACGATCGTGTTTTCAACAGTTCAAGCAAATACACCAATTCCTAATCATGTCATGTTTCTAGAAATTCAAATATGTTCTTGAAATAGCTTATCCAAGAAATCCAAAAGCTTATCAGAATTGGAAATGTTAAGCAAACACATGCAAGAGTTGAAAGATTCGAGCCATTTACGTTGCATCTATTCTTCCTAGTTGAACTGGGATCTTTGGACCTCCACATATTGAAACAGCCTCTGCTCCAGCAACAGCTATCAGATCTGCCCAGGATACTAGCATATGCCAATAATGAGTTAGTTTCTCTGATTTGTGCTTGAGCAAACGAACCCTTAACCTTAAGGTACCTTTAGCCAAAACTACCTGGTCTTACTGAATCAACTTGGCCTTTTACTTTCTCCAGAATCTAAAAACAATGCATCCATTCAAGAGTTATCCGACGGTTAATAATACTTGATGATATTGAAGTCAGCAAGAACAAAAAGTTGCAGTAAAATAGTCGAGACCTATATGCGTAAGCAGATAGGACAGCGAAAAAATGAAAGGGATAAAGAAATAGATGGGGTGCTTGCCTTCACTGGCTTCTGAAGCCCCGTGTTTTCAGGTCTGTCGAGTTCATAAACTATCGATCCATTCATACCACCTAAAACAACGTAAGTTGATCAGCCAGAAAACCAAATGCTTAAAGAAAACACCACAATGAGGGGAACCAACATTGCCCTTTTTTTAACATAGTAGTAATACATGATCTAAACATGAGTCTCAATGCAAATCAAATCACCAATTTCTTCAAATACCACGCCTTATCTTATAAATAAACTCGCCTTTTCAACTGCAAGATATCAGATTTCCAACACTTAAGCATCATATATTTTCTTTGTCCCCAAAATTCTTTTCATCCTCATCTAAAACTTCTACTCTTGAAGAAGAAAAGGATGGAGTCCTTAACATGATACCTGTTTTATCTCCCTCGTCGAAAGTTCCAGCATCGTGAAACACCAAACGAAGCAAACCGGGAGCCTTGGCTTTGGTTAATACCTTCTTGATCTCTTCTTGCAACAAGGAATTTTCACTGGAGCCAAAAACCATAACATCAATAAACCATCTCAGAAACTTAAATTTGGGTCTTTTTCTATAAAAAGATCATTATTGTAATCAGCATCTACATGTTATATATATTTATATATACAGCTGAGACAATTCCAACAATTTCTTCAACTCCCAAAGCATCCCTAAATTCCTTTTCTCTACAATTCAACTATAAGAAATATTAAATTTTTACAATTCCCAATCTGCTCATAATCAATTGCACAACTTATAGCTAACCATCTTACAGAAAATAAAAAATGAGCAAAACATAATACAATCAAACAAAGCACTTAAATTCCATAAACATGTAAGTGAATAGAGCATCTCGCACGCTATCCGGCTTGAAAAAAGTTCGCTCGAAGGTCGTTCGTTTTCTAAACAAGTGAAGCTCAACCCTCGAATCCAGCTTGACAAAATAATCGAGCCGAACCCCAACAAAGTGGTATTCCGCCCGGCCAGCTAGCGAACATGTTCGAACTCAAACTTAATCAAATATGTTCATAAATATTATAAATATTTCGAACGGTTAAATTAAATAAGCTCCTCTTATTATCAAGCTCGAGAATATGTAAATTGAACGAGCTTTTTATCGAGCATTCGAGCTCGATTAGAAAAAAAATTAGAACTTCAACCGAGCTCGAACTTAAATATTCCTTAGCAAGCAGAATATCAAAATATATTCAGCTCGATTCGATTCGTACCGTACATGTAAGCAGATAAAGTGAATGACATTATAATTCAAGCTTACTCAGTAGCAGAGGCCGAATTGGGGAAGGGCATCAGAAACGACGTCGTCGCCATATACATTAGCGCTCGCCTCCCAAACTGAGAAGGTGAAGAAGCGGCAGCGCAGGAAACAGTGAGCCTTTTCCCGGCGAACTTGACTGCCGGAAAGTTTTTGGCCGTGAGCTTGAGCTCTCTGCCGGCGGAAAAGGAGGCTGCCGAACTGAGCATCGCCGGATCAACGGCGGCGGCGGCGGTTGTGCTCCTCATTTTTTCAGTAAGCTTCTCAGCTGAGAACAGTTGTCTCCTTTATGGCTTTATCTAACTGATTTTTTTTTTCCTTTTTATTATAATTATTATTATTATTATTATTTATTTGAGATTATTTTATAAGTCAAAATTTATAAAACGAGCAACGATCTATATTTAAGTTAATTCATTTCATGAATTTTTGAAAAACTAGAAAGTATGTAGATTTAATTTATTCATCTTATGAATTTTTGATCAGTAAAATAATTTTTAAAAATTGTCTCGTTGTTTTGTTGTTATATCTAACATATATTGAATAAGGAGAATTATTAATTAAAGAAATAGAAATAAGTAATTTATGAATCTGAAAGACGGAAAATATAAATTCTAAGACTTGAAATTTGAAAATTGTCAATGCAGAACCTCAAAAATCACGAATTTCGATTTATTTATTTATTTAATTATTTTTATACTAATTTTCAACGAAAAAATCTTTATGGATTATCTATTAAATCTAGTAAAAGAAACATGTGATTTTTGAGTACCTAGATTGACAAGTATCATCTATTAGGTCCTAAATTGACAGATCACTCGATTTTTGAGTCTTTAATTGACAATTTTCCAGAAAATAACTACGAAATATAATTTTATATGGTAGTTAAGTAATAAAGTTATCATTTATCATCTTAAAAAATCTAGTGTAAGTGACATATAAATATTTCCCCCGTTTCATTATGATTGTTGTTTTAACTTTTTTATTTTGTGTCAAAATGTTTGTTTTTTATATATATTTTCATACACTCTCTCTCAAATTTAATCATATCCCAAATCTTATTTTAGAAAAATATAAATGAATAACATTTTATAACTTATGTCACATGTGAAGTACGAGTATATTAGTTCACAAAATTAATTAACTGTTAATTTTAAATTTTAAAAAAAACTAACACAACAACCAAAACGAAACTGGGGGAGTTTGATTTTAGCACAGTAGACTCAATTGGTCGGAAAAAATTTAGGCATGTTAGAGAAAAATCATTGAAAGTGGTATTTCGTTTACAAAAATTATAATATTATATTATGATTATAAAATATTATAAATATTGTGATTTTAATGAAAATAATTTATTTTTCGATACATGAAAAGCCCAAAAGATAGGTAACGGGCCACTAAATAATATCACGCAGTGGTGGGCTTATAAAGAATAAATCTTTATGGGCCTCAATAATTTTAAAAAGTAATAGAGCTTTTTTGAGAAAATAAAAAAAATAAAAATCAGAAAAAAAAAATTAAAAATCAAGATCATGACCAAATATCTCAAGATCGAATTCAAATCATGGTCAACCATCTTAGTCTATTTAATAATATAATTCTTATCAAAAATAGTTTTCCCGCCTAAATTATTCTAATTTTGAAAAGTAACTTTTTATTAGCAAGTTCAATCCAATAAATAATATGTTATTAATAATTATAAATCACTTTATAAAAAACTTTGTAACAACACGTTTTTACGTAATCTGAATTGTTTTACTTGCTTAATTTATTGGATTTGAATTTTAATTTATTTGTTGATGCTCGATAAAATTAGACGAACTTGAGAGAGTTCGATATTGCGCCTCTAGTATAGAAGAGAAGTTTTAGAAATTTAATTTGGGCCTTATAATTATTATTTTGGGCTTGTTGAACTTATTTCGAAATAGAATGAATTTATTCTGCAATCGAGCTTGTGGTAATACATTTATTTTATTGGATTTTCTTTAAGAATCTTGAATTTGGATCTCAAAGTATCCCATTGTGATGAATATTGCTAGAGAAGCTTAGCAAAGCTTGTGAGGAAAGCATCTCAAAATAAAAATAAATATCACTCTATCCTCCTCATCGCCCTAGAAGCTTCCTCGTTCATCTTCACGTAAAAGAAATATCTCCACACCCATTACTCCAAACTCCAAACCTCTCGATCAGGATTCAAGCTCCATAGCAATTTCACAAATTCAGTTCCTCAATTTTTCAATTCAAAGAGCTGCAGTAAGATCATCTATTTTCGTAAGTTTTCCAACTCAGTTTTATGTATTAACATTTCTTATTTTATACCAAACTAGTATCTCCCCCGTGCGATGCACGACTAAATTATTACGGATTTTGGTTTCAAATTTTGAGATCGTGTCATAATTCGTCGAATCTTGAGAATTCAAATAAATTGTGTTGATAAGTATTTTTTGTTTGAATTGTATATTTATATTAGAGAGTCAACACATTTTTTAAAAATAAATTATTCGAATATTTCGACAACACAACCGGAAATCATAATAGCTTTTGTATAATTTTGTAACATAATCCAGTGGAATACATTTTAATTTTAAATAGAATGCAATAACATATAATATATGTTTTCCGAACAATGTCTTTCAACTGGAATATTTAATTGAATTTGGTATAGATGAAATTTAGAATAAATTTGATAATATGTATGTATACCACTAATTTGCTAATTAACAATCAACATTGGATCCTATTTATTTAGAGTAGATATTCCAATAGTTATATATGCAAAATTGGATTATACGTTTACAACTTGATCAATGATTTAATCGCAACAATCATGATATAATGGTTAATTAAGAGACTTAATTTATAAAATAAGTCTAAAATTTGACTTTAAAAAATAAAATTATAAAATGTAATTGATAACATTGTTGTTTGGCCAAGAAAAATGCATGAAGAACTGAAACAAAAATATAATTATATATTAAGAAAATTACAGTTCATAAGCATTGTAATAACAAATTAAGAATGAAATTTGAGCTCTAAACTTATTAACATTTTCCTTATGCATATATTTGCTATCATGAAAGACCAACTAAAAACTAAATTAAATAATTATATTTATTTATTTATGTAGGCAGACTATGTACATGAAACAAATGCAGCTTAAATATAATTGTCCTTGGAGGTTGAAGTGACCAACTTTTTCACCAGATTGAGAAATGGAGTCATGCAATATTGTTTTGTTATTTGTAAAACCTTAAAAAACAAAAAACACACAAAAAATAAAATAATAAACTAATGAGCACATAATCATAAAAATTGGATCTATAAAAAAATGAAACACACAGTCTCGCTAGCTACAATCGATAATTTATAAGTCTCGTACTCGATATACCTTTGTAATGGATATTTAAAAAATAAAATATGAAACCGAGCCTTTTATATGTGGTTTGTCTCACCAAATCAGCCTATGTTATAATTAATACAATTATATTTTTAAATTTACACTATTACTGTAATATGGATGAGGCCTAACTAATCATGCGCAATTTACGTAGATTAAGTGTAACACCCCAGAAAAATATGGTATTTAAAATTTATTTTATAACTAGAAATTCCAAGAAATGAGAATCCAAATTATTTTGGCTAGTTAATTATGGGCTTAGAGACGCAAAAAGATTAAGAAGTCTCGACCTTAGTTGAGTTTCCTACTTAATATTAGAATACATATTATAAAAATAGGGATTATTGGGATCGTTTTGATATCAAGATCATCTAATCGGACTTCATTTGAGTTTTCAATGAAATTTAATTCATGTGACAGTTTGAGCCAAATTTATTCTACCATGACCACTATTATAAATTCAAGCCCAAGTAATCAATTCACTGTCAGCCCAATTTAAGCTCATCTTCGGTCCATTAGATTAAACTCATTTTAATTGTTAAATTTTGATGTATGGTTATTTATTTGCAAGACTAGTAATTTGGATAAATATTCCAAACTTTTACCAACTAATTGTTAAGATTAGTGTAATTGGGCTAAGTACACATGTGAGTGTGTGTGTGTAATATTGGATTGCTGAATAAAAAGAAAAGGTATAATAATAAATAAAATAAAAGTCTAACCAATTGAATTGAGACATTTGGGGACCATTTAAAAGGATTAGTGTACTTAATAGTACACATGTGGTTTATGTTGCTACATGTATAAATACACGTATATATAGATGGGGGATTTCTTAATTATGAAGAAATAATAATAATAATAAAATAATAATAATAATAATAATAATAAATAGAATAAAATAAAAAAAAATAATAAACAAATGTACAAGGAACAAGTGGCAAGTGTTTTAATAAGATTAGTGTACATAATATTATAGTATACGTGTGTGTGTGTGTGTGTGTTGAGGTTTGTATATATATATATATATAAGTTGGGGGGGGCGGTTTAGAAACATCAAAAGCAAAGCAGAAAATAAACGAGAGGAAAGGAAAAGAAAAACGAAGAAGAAAAAGAAAAATAGGAAGGAAAAAAAAAGAAAGAAAAAAGAAAAGAAAGAAAAGAAAGGTGAGTGTTTACTTTTCGATGCTTCTTTAATTTTAATGTTATTTGATCTATTTAAATCTCGGATTAGGCCGTAGAATATTAAATGAATCTAATTCTTAAATTCATTTTTTTTAGTTCTAGTTTAGTACTTGGGAATTAAATTAGGATTTAATTTTTTAAAAAAAAAAACATGATTTAGTCTTATAAGTAAAATATTGTTTATAGCTCAAAATAAATTCTAAGAATTAAAATTCATTCCTATGTGTTAAATTGAGCTTTTAAATTATTGAATTCAGTTCAATTCATCTTTATTCCTATTCAATTCTGTCCACAAAGTCCGATAAATTCTCAATTTAAATTAGTTCATTATGTCAAATGCGCATTATTCGCCCGTTTGACACCATTTCAATCCCAAATGATCCCAAGGCATAGGAAATCCTTAATTAAGTTATTTAGGACCTAGGTTATTACCTTTGTGACCTATTTGAGGATTCTAAGTTAGAATTTCAATTTTATAGGTCGAGACGAACGGGAAGCATAATAGCATCGCATAAAAATTACACTGCACTTTGAGGTCATCCAGGTGGGTTTTTCTATAACTCACAACTATGTTTTAAATTCGTCCATGAAAAGCATGTTAAATGTTTTAATAGCATTGTTTACGCAATGATTGGATGTGTTGAGACTTCATGCATAGAGGAATTCCGACTTACAAGCAAGACGGTTTACTTTGTGACTAAATGTCTAGATAAGTAACCGTAAAGTATCATGTGATCACATCGGGTCTCTCATCCAATGAAGAAGAGTAAACCTTGTTATAAAGAATGTTCATGGTTATTTTCCATGAGTTATGCAATATAATAGTTTTAAAGCATGAAAGTTTATCTTGGACGAATGTTAATGCCCACTGAGTGTTTTCTGGCACTCAACCCAAATATTTTCAAATGTTTTCAGGTCCTGGAGATCGAGCTGGTTGATGACATGTTGCTGGATTGGGTTTTGATGGTTGACCCTTGTGTGGTTTTTGCTTAAAACCATCTTTAAACTTATGTTTGTATATTAAATATTAAATGCTTTCGTTGATACTCTGCAAAACCTTTAAGTTTGAAAGTTGTTGACCCCCGTGGTCAATTTTGACTGTATATACAAATATTTTGAATGTATATAAGGGTTGACCGTGGTGCTTTTAAATGTGTGGCCTGTTTGGCTATATATATTTCTTATTAACAGGTCATTTGGTTACGTGTGAGTTTATAATTTCGAAAAGCCTTGTTGAAAGTTGACTTTGAAAGCACCTGAATGTGTAGTTCAAATATTTTTAAGTTGAGGTGCTGCCCGTTTACAAATTAATTGTAAAGTTAATTTAATTTCTTAAAAAATATTTATCACGTAAGCATGTACGTACGTCTTTTGGTGACGTTTTGGTCCTAGTGGGACTGGGGCGTTACAGGTGGTATCAGAGCAGGTCTACGTGATTATAGGCCTGTGATGTTTTCAAAATTGAAATGTTTTGAGTATTGTGTTATTGAAATGGTTACCTATAACCCAGCAGCTATCGTCTTAACCGAGCTTACTCTGGGAAGGTACTAAAGTTCATGTTTTGAATTTCTTTAGTGCTCTTATGAAAAGTATATGTATGTAATTGTATGCATTATATACAAATACAAGTGATCTCAGTGTACATGTGATTTAAAGCGTGGTGAAAAGTATGATTTATAAAGCATTATGAAAGTTATGTTTTACAAAGCATAGTTATCAGTGTTTTCATGTCAAATCCATTTGATGCATAAATATCATCTGAGCTAGTTTTAGATCAGAACTTAGCTGGGATTTGAACATAGATGCAATGAACATAAGTACCTAGTCTGACTTTAGAGCTTCTTTAGCTCACTGGAATTTATGATCTACGAATCTAAGTGCGCTCTATCATTGCCTTAGAATCTTGTAAGAGTTTTGATAATCAAAGAATCTGATGTATGAAATACGTATATAGGATGCCGCCAAGACGTCAAAATAATCAGGCTCAAAATCCTTCGCAAAAAGATACGGCACGTGTTATCGCTCAGTTTCGAATATACCAACCACCGACCTTTAATGGTCAGGGTGAACCGACTGAGGCTGAAGAATGGTTACGAATGATGGAACGTACATTTGCATACATGGTGTGTACCGACTCTCAGCGCATTGCATGTACAATCTTCCAGCTCATTGGTGATGCTGATCATTGGTGGGAAACGCATAGGAGGTCGATGACGCCTGAACAATTTGCAAATATGACTTGGGAGGATTTCAAGCAAGCGGTTATGCGGAAGTTTATTCCAATGTGTTATCGGGATCAGAAAGAAACCGAGTTCTTACAGTTAACTCAGGGAAATATGACAGTGAATGATTATGAACGAAAGTTCAATCAGCTGTCTAGGTATGCTCCACACCTGACAGACACTGATGAGAAAAAAGCTCATAGATTCAAAAGAGGCTTACGAACTGAGATCAGCAGTATCATAGCTGGGCGTGGCATGGCCACGTATGCTGAAACTCTTGAACGAGCTCAAGATGTGGAATCATCGCTTCGCAAGGATGAGAACAAGGTTGATGAGCCGAATAGGAAAAGAAAATGGAATGATAACAAGAATAAGGGTCGCAGTTTTGACAAAAAGGCTAGGATGGGAGGAGGATCAAATTCCAAAGCACAACAAGAAAAACCATTATGTCGAACTTGTGGAAAGAAACATAATGGTGAATGTATGAAAGGAAAGAATGTCTGCTATAGGTGCCGGCAACAAGGACATATGGCATATAATTGCCCAATGAATAAGGGAAAAGAAGTGGCTAGGCCAGGTCAACCTCCGGCAAGAAATGCTCGGGCATTTGCTCTAAATCGACAGGATGCTGCACGGGAGCCTGGAAATATGGCAGGTATGATTAGTATATCAAATATGTCTGTACTTGCATTATTTGACACTGGAGCTTCGCATTCATTTATATCTGCCGCACTATGCTCTAAGCTAAAACTGACTAAGGAAAAACTTAGTGAGGCCTTAGAAGTAAGTATACCTTCGGGGAGGATCTTAATTGCTGATCAAATATGCAAAAATATAGATTTGAACCTTGGGTATAGATCACTAAGTGCAGATCTACATATCTTAGACTTAAGAGACTTTGATATTATCCTCGGAATGGATTGGTTAGAGGCTAACCATGCCACAATTAAGTGTCTTGAAAAGGAGCTAACCTTCCAAAGACCGGAAGAGCCGGAATTCACTTTTCATGGATCAAAGTTGGGAACTAGAGTAAGAGTTATTTCCGCAATGAAAGCAATGAAGATGCTTAGAAGAGAAGGATGTGAATCGTTCTTAGTAAGTTTGATAATGAGCAAGTCAGAAAAGGTGATAATTGATGATGTACCTGTGGTGCGGGACTATAAAGACGTGTTTCCAGAGGACTTGCTAGGTCTGCCTCCAGATAGACAGGTTAAGTTTATGATAGACTTGCTTCCAGGAGCTGCTCCAGTATCAAGAGCACCGTATCGTATGGCACCAAAGGAGTTAGAGGAGTTAAAGGTTCAGCTACAGGAACTCTTAGACAAGGGTTATATTCAACCCAGCGTCTCACCGTGGGGAGCACCTGTGTTGTTCGTTAAGAAGAAAGACGGAACACTCCGAATGTGCATAGACTACAGAGAGTTGAATAAATTAACTATCAAGAACAAATATCCACTTCCCAGAATTGATGACTTATTTGACCAATTAAGAGGAGCAGGAGTATTTTCCAAGATTGATTTAAGGTCTGGGTATCATCAACTTAAGATTCGGAAGGAAGATATACCCAAGACTGCGTTTCGTACACGCTATGGTCACTATGAGTTTATAGTGATGCCTTTTGGTCTTAGCAATGCACCTGCAGTTTTTATGGGTTTAATGAATCGAGTTTTCCACCCATATCTGGATAAATTTGTAATCGTCTTCATCGATGATATACTTATATATTCCAACAATGAAAATCAACACATTGAGCATTTGAAAATTGTGTTAGACACACTACGAAGGGAAAGACTTTATGCCAAATTCAGCAAATGTGAATTTTGGTTAAAGGAAGTGGTATTTTTGGGACACATTGTCTCAGATCAGGGCATTAAAGTGGACCCTGCCAAGGTGAATGCAGTTAGTGAATGGAAAACCCCAACAAGTGTACATGAGATACGTAGTTTCTTGGGTCTAGCCGGGTACTATAGAAGATTCATTGAAGGATTCTCCAAGATAGCAAGACCTATGACCCAGCTATTGAAAAAGGAGAATAAATTCAAATGGACTGATGATTGTGAGAGAAGCTTCCAAGAATTGAAAAAGAGGTTAGTTACTGCACCAGTACTAGCTATACCAGAAGAATCTGAAGGGTTCGTGGTTTTTACAGACGCATCAAAGCAGGGTCTAGGTTGTGTTCTGATGCAAAATGGAAAGGTGATTGCGTATGCATCACGTCAGTTAAAGCCACATGAGAATAACTACCCAACACATGATTTGGAATTGGCCGCAGTGGTGCATGCATTGAAAATTTGGAGACACTATTTATATGGTGGAAAGAGTGTAATTTACTCAGATCACAAAAGTTTAAAATATCTGTTTGAGCAGAAAGAACTCAACATGAGGCAAAGAAGATGGTTAGAGTTGGTCAAAGATTATGACTGCTCCATCCAATATCATCCGGGAAAGGCAAACGTTGTTGCTGATGCCCTAAGCAGGAAGAATCGAGTAGAATTGAGTTACCTGATAACTCAACAAGAACAAATCACTAGGGACTTTGCTAAACTTAGCATTGAAATTATAACTCCTCCGGATAGCATAAGTGCGCATATATCAACGATGGTAATAAAGCCTAACTTGCGAGGCCGAATTGTTGAAGCTCAACAAAAGGATGACTATCTTGGGAAGATAAAAAGAAGAATAGGTCAAGGAGCCCCAGGAGATTTCGTAGTTACAGATGATAAAGCATTGATGTATGGAAATAGAATTTGTGTGCCACGTAATGAAGAATTGATAAAAGAAATTTTAGATGAAGCTCATTGCACGCCTTACACTGCTCATCCAGGGAGTACTAAAATGTATAGAGATTTGAGGATGACGTTCTGGTGGCGAAATATGAAGATGGACATTGCAGCGTATGTTGAAAGATGTATGACTTGTCAACAAGTCAAGGCAGAACATCAAAGGCCATCTGGATTGCTCAAACCCCTAGAAATTCCTGAATGGAAGTGGGAGCATATCACAATGGACTTTGTCGTTGGTCTACCAAAGTCATTACGTGGAAATCATGCCATATGGGTTATCGTTGACCGTTTGACCAAGTCGGCGCACTTCTTACCGGTCAAGATGACTTTAGGATTGGATAAATTGGCACAAATTTATGTAAAAGAAATTGTAAGACTTCATGGTGCACCTGTGTCAGTGACATCAGATCGTGATACGCGATTTACATCTAAATTTTGGCAAAGCTTACAAAATGCAATGGGCACAAAATTGAATTTCAGTACAGCTTTCCACCCACAAACGGATGGACAGTCTGAAAGAACAATACAGACCCTAGAAGATATGCTCAGGGCTGTGGTCATGGATCAAGGGGGAAACTGGGAGGAATATTTGCCTTTAGTTGAATTTGCTTACAACAACAGTTTCCAAGCGACCATTGGAATGGCGCCTTATGAGGCTCTATATGGTCGAAAGTGCAGATCACCACTTTATTGGGATGAAGTTGGTGAAAGAAAAATTTTGGGCCCAGAAATTATACAGAAAACTGTTGAGGTTATTGATAAAGTAAGACAAAGAATGAAAGAGGCCCAAGATCGACAGAAAATGTATGCGGATAAAAGAAGGAAGGATTTACAATTTCAGGTGGGAGATAAAGTATTCCTGAAAATATCTCCTACAAGAGGCATTGTGCGATTCGGAAAGAAAGGAAAGTTGCGGCCTAGATATATTGGACCGTATGAAATTCTCGAACGAATTGGAGAAGTTGCCTACAAGTTGGCGTTACCGCCAAAGTTAGGAGGAATTTATGACGTATTCCATGTTTCAATGCTTCGAAAATATATTTTCGATCCAAGTCACATCGTAAATCAGGAAGAAATAGAAGTAAATCTAGACCTGACATACGACGAGTTTCCTATAGCTATTCTCGACAGAAAAGTCCAAAAGCTGCGAAATAAAGAGCTAATGATTGTGAAAGTACAATGGAGCAGACACGGACAAGAGGAAGCTACATGGGAACTTGAAGATCAGATTTTGGCAAAGTATCCAACCCTCGTCATAGCAGGTATATTCAATTTCGGGGACGAAATTTTTTATAAGGAGGGGATGATGTAACACCCCAGAAAAATATGGTATTTAAAATTTATTTTATAACTAGAAATTCCAAGAAATGAGAATCCAAATTATTTTGGCTAGTTAATTATGGGCTTAGAGACGCAAAAAGATTAAGAAGTCTCGACCTTAGTTGAGTTTCCTACTTAATATTAGAATACATATTATAAAAATAGGGATTATTGGGATCGTTTTGATATCAAGATCATCTAATCGGACTTCATTTGAGTTTTCAATGAAATTTAATTCATGTGACAGTTTGAGCCAAATTTATTCTACCATGACCACTATTATAAATTCAAGCCCAAGTAATCAATTCACTGTCAGCCCAATTTAAGCTCATCTTCGGTCCATTAGATTAAACTCATTTTAATTGTTAAATTTTGATGTATGGTTATTTATTTGCAAGACTAGTAATTTGGATAAATATTCCAAACTTTTACCAACTAATTGTTAAGATTAGTGTAATTGGGCTAAGTACACATGTGAGTGTGTGTGTGTAATATTGGATTGCTGAATAAAAAGAAAAGGTATAATAATAAATAAAATAAAAGTCTAACCAATTGAATTGAGACATTTGGGGACCATTTAAAAGGATTAGTGTACTTAATAGTACACATGTGGTTTATGTTGCTACATGTATAAATACACGTATATATAGATGGGGAATTTCTTAATTATGAAGAAATAATAATAATAAAATAATAATAATAATAATAATAATAATAATAATAAATAGAATAAAATAAAAAAAAATAATAAACAAATGTACAAGGAACAAGTGGCAAGTGTTTTAATAAGATTAGTGTACATAATATTATAGTATACGTGTGTGTGTGTGTGTGTTGAGGTTTGTATATATATATATATATAAGTTGGGGGGGCGGTTTAGAAACATCAAAAGCAAAGCAGAAAATAAACGAGAGGAAAGGAAAAGAAAAACGGAGAAGAAAAAGAAAAATAGGAAGGAAAAAAAAAAGAAAGAAAAAAGAAAAGAAAGAAAAGAAAGGTGAGTGTTTACTTTTCGATGCTTCTTTAATTTTAATGTTATTTGATCTATTTAAATCTCGGATTAGGCCGTAGAATATTAAATGAATCTAATTCTTAAATTCATTTTTTTTAGTTCTAGTTTAGTACTTGGGAATTAAATTAGGATTTAATTTTTTTAAAAAAAAAACATGATTTAGTCTTATAAGTAAAATATTGTTTATAGCTCAAAATAAATTCTAAGAATTAAAATTCATTCCTATGTGTTAAATTGAGCTTTTAAATTATTGAATTCAGTTCAATTCATCTTTATTCCTATTCAATTCTGTCCACAAAGTCCGATAAATTCTCAATTTAAATTAGTTCATTATGTCAAATGCGCATTATTCGCCCGTTTGACACCATTTCAATCCCAAATGATCCCAAGGCATAGGAAATCCTTAATTAAGTTATTTAGGACCTAGGTTATTACCTTTGTGACCTATTTGAGGATTCTAAGTTAGAATTTCAATTTTATAGGTCGAGACGAACGGGAAGCATAATAGCATCGCATAAAAATTACACTGCACTTTGAGGTCATCCAGGTGGGTTTTTCTATAACTCACAACTATGTTTTAAATTCGTCCATGAAAAGCATGTTAAATGTTTTAATAGCATTGTTTACGCAATGATTGGATGTGTTGAGACTTCATGCATAGAGGAATTCCGACTTACAAGCAAGACGGTTTACTTTGTGACTAAATGTCTAGATAAGTAACCGTAAAGTATCATGTGATCACATCGGGTCTCTCATCCAATGAAGAAGAGTAAACCTTGTTATAAAGAATGTTCATGGTTATTTTCCATGAGTTATGCAATATAATAGTTTTAAAGCATGAAAGTTTATCTTGGACGAATGTTAATGCCCACTGAGTGTTTTCTGGCACTCAACCCAAATATTTTCAAATGTTTTCAGGTCCTGGAGATCGAGCTGGTTGATGACATGTTGCTGGATTGGGTTTTGATGGTTGACCCTTGTGTGGTTTTTGCTTAAAACCATCTTTAAACTTATGTTTGTATATTAAATATTAAATGCTTTCGTTGATACTCTGCAAAACCTTTAAGTTTGAAAGTTGTTGACCCCCGTGGTCAATTTTGACTGTATATACAAATATTTTGAATGTATATAAGGGTTGACCGTGGTGCTTTTAAATGTGTGGCCTGTTTGGCTATATATATTTCTTATTAACAGGTCATTTGGTTACGTGTGAGTTTATAATTTCGAAAAGCCTTGTTGAAAGTTGACTTTGAAAGCACCTGAATGTGTGGTTCAAATATTTTTAAGTTGAGGTGCTGCCCGTTTACAAATTAATTGTAAAGTTAATTTAATTTCTTAAAAAATATTTATCACGTAAGCATGTACGTACGTCTTTTGGTGACGTTTTGGTCCTAGTGGGACTGGGGCGTTACAGGTGGTATCAGAGCAGGTCTACGTGATTATAGGCCTGTGATGTTTTCAAAATTGAAATGTTTTGAGTATTGTGTTATTGAAATGGTTACCTATAACCCAGCAGCTATCGTCTTAACCGAGCTTACTCTGGGAAGGTACTAAAGTTCATGTTTTGAATTTCTTTAGTGCTCTTATGAAAAGTATATGTATGTAATTGTATGCATGATATACAAATACAAGTGATCTCAGTGTACATGTGATTTAAAGCGTGGTGAAAAGTATGATTTATAAAGCATTATGAAAGTTATGTTTTACAAAGCATAGTTATCAGTGTTTTCATGTCAAATCCATTTGATGCATAAACATCATCTGAGCTAGTTTTAGATCAGAACTTAGCTGGGATTTGAACATAGATGCAATGAACATAAGTACCTAGTCTGACTTTAGAGCTTCTTTAGCTCACTGGAATTTATGATCTACGAATCTAAGTGCGCTCTATCATTGCCTTAGAATCTTGTAAGAGTTTTGATAATCAAAGAATCTGATGTATGAAATACGTATATAGGATGCCGCCAAGACGTCAAAATAATCAGGCTCAAAATCCTTCGCAAAAAGATACGGCACGTGTTATCGCTCAGTTTCGAATATACCAACCACCGACCTTTAATGGTCAAGGTGAACCGACTGAGGCTGAAGAATGGTTACGAATGATGGAACGTACATTTGCATACATGGTGTGTACCGACTCTCAGCGCATTGCATGTACAATCTTCCAGCTCATTGGTGATGCTGATCATTGGTGGGAAACGCATAGGAGGTCGATGACGCCTGAACAATTTGCAAATATGACTTGGGAGGATTTCAAGCAAGCGGTTATGCGGAAGTTTATTCCAATGTGTTATCGGGATCAGAAAGAAACCGAGTTCTTACAGTTAACTCAGGGAAATATGACAGTGAATGATTATGAACGAAAGTTCAATCAGCTGTCTAGGTATGCTCCACACCTGACAGACACTGATGAGAAAAAAGCTCATAGATTCAAAAGAGGCTTACGAACTGAGATCAGCAGTATCATAGCTGGGCGTGGCATGGCCACGTATGCTGAAACTCTTGAACGAGCTCAAGATGTGGAATCATCGCTTCGCAAGGATGAGAACAAGGTTGATGAGCCGAATAGGAAAAGAAAATGGAATGATAACAAGAATAAGGGTCGCAGTTTTGACAAAAAGGCTAGGATGGGAGGAGGATCAAATTCCAAAGCACAACAAGAAAAACCATTATGTCGAACTTGTGGAAAGAAACATAATGGTGAATGTATGAAAGGAAAGAATGTCTGCTATAGGTGCCGGCAACAAGGACATATGGCATATAATTGCCCAATGAATAAGGGAAAAGAAGTGGCTAGGCCAGGTCAACCTCCGGCAAGAAATGCTCGGGCATTTGCTCTAAATCGACAGGATGCTGCACGGGAGCCTGGAAATATGGCAGGTATGATTAGTATATCAAATATGTCTGTACTTGCATTATTTGACACTGGAGCTTCGCATTCATTTATATCTGCCGCACTATGCTCTAAGCTAAAACTGACTAAGGAAAAACTTAGTGAGGCCTTAGAAGTAAGTATACCTTCGGGGAGGATCTTAATTGCTGATCAAATATGCAAAAATATAGATTTGAACCTTGGGTATAGATCACTAAGTGCAGATCTACATATCTTAGACTTAAGAGACTTTGATATTATCCTCGGAATGGATTGGTTAGAGGCTAACCATGCCACAATTAAGTGTCTTGAAAAGGAGCTAACCTTCCAAAGACCGGAAGAGCCGGAATTCACTTTTCATGGATCAAAGTTGGGAACTAGAGTAAGAGTTATTTCCGCAATGAAAGCAATGAAGATGCTTAGAAGAGAAGGATGTGAATCGTTCTTAGTAAGTTTGATAATGAGCAAGTCAGAAAAGGTGATAATTGATGATGTACCTGTGGTGCGGGACTATAAAGACGTGTTTCCAGAGGACTTGCTAGGTCTGCCTCCAGATAGACAGGTTAAGTTTATGATAGACTTGCTTCCAGGAGCTGCTCCAGTATCAAGAGCACCGTATCGTATGGCACCAAAGGAGTTAGAGGAGTTAAAGGTTCAGCTACAGGAACTCTTAGACAAGGGTTATATTCAACCCAGCGTCTCACCGTGGGGAGCACCTGTGTTGTTCGTTAAGAAGAAAGACGGAACACTCCGAATGTGCATAGACTACAGAGAGTTGAATAAATTAACTATCAAGAACAAATATCCACTTCCCAGAATTGATGACTTATTTGACCAATTAAGAGGAGCAGGAGTATTTTCCAAGATTGATTTAAGGTCTGGGTATCATCAACTTAAGATTCGGAAGGAAGATATACCCAAGACTGCGTTTCGTACACGCTATGGTCACTATGAGTTTATAGTGATGCCTTTTGGTCTTAGCAATGCACCTGCAGTTTTTATGGGTTTAATGAATCGAGTTTTCCACCCATATCTGGATAAATTTGTAATCGTCTTCATCGATGATATACTTATATATTCCAACAATGAAAATCAACACATTGAGCATTTGAAAATTGTGTTAGACACACTACGAAGGGAAAGACTTTATGCCAAATTCAGCAAATGTGAATTTTGGTTAAAGGAAGTGGTATTTTTGGGACACATTGTCTCAGATCAGGGCATTAAAGTGGACCCTGCCAAGGTGAATGCAGTTAGTGAATGGAAAACCCCAACAAGTGTACATGAGATACGTAGTTTCTTGGGTCTAGCCGGGTACTATAGAAGATTCATTGAAGGATTCTCCAAGATAGCAAGACCTATGACCCAGCTATTGAAAAAGGAGAATAAATTCAAATGGACTGATGATTGTGAGAGAAGCTTCCAAGAATTGAAAAAGAGGTTAGTTACTGCACCAGTACTAGCTATACCAGAAGAATCTGAAGGGTTCGTGGTTTTTACAGACGCATCAAAGCAGGGTCTAGGTTGTGTTCTGATGCAAAATGGAAAGGTGATTGCGTATGCATCACGTCAGTTAAAGCCACATGAGAATAACTACCCAACACATGATTTGGAATTGGCCGCAGTGGTGCATGCATTGAAAATTTGGAGACACTATTTATATGGTGGAAAGAGTGTAATTTACTCAGATCACAAAAGTTTAAAATATCTGTTTGAGCAGAAAGAACTCAACATGAGGCAAAGAAGATGGTTAGAGTTGGTCAAAGATTATGACTGCTCCATCCAATATCATCCGGGAAAGGCAAACGTTGTTGCTGATGCCCTAAGCAGGAAGAATCGAGTAGAATTGAGTTACCTGATAACTCAACAAGAACAAATCACTAAGGACTTTGCTAAACTTAGCATTGAAATTATAACTCCTCCGGATAGCATAAGTGCGCATATATCAACGATGGTAATAAAGCCTAACTTGCGAGGCCGAATTGTTGAAGCTCAACAAAAGGATGACTATCTTGGGAAGATAAAAAGAAGAATAGGTCAAGGAGCCCCAGGAGATTTCGTAGTTACAGATGATAAAGCATTGATGTATGGAAATAGAATTTGTGTGCCACGTAATGAAGAATTGATAAAAGAAATTTTAGATGAAGCTCATTGCACGCCTTACACTGCTCATCCAGGGAGTACTAAAATGTATAGAGATTTGAGGATGACGTTCTGGTGGCGAAATATGAAGATGGACATTGCAGCGTATGTTGAAAGATGTATGACTTGTCAACAAGTCAAGGCAGAACATCAAAGGCCATCTGGATTGCTCAAACCCCTAGAAATTCCTGAATGGAAGTGGGAGCATATCACAATGGACTTTGTCGTTGGTCTACCAAAGTCATTACGTGGAAATCATGCCATATGGGTTATCGTTGACCGTTTGACCAAGTCGGCGCACTTCTTACCGGTCAAGATGACTTTAGGATTGGATAAATTGGCACAAATTTATGTAAAAGAAATTGTAAGACTTCATGGTGCACCTGTGTCAGTGACATCAGATCGTGATACGCGATTTACATCTAAATTTTGGCAAAGCTTACAAAATGCAATGGGCACAAAATTGAATTTCAGTACAGCTTTCCACCCACAAACGGATGGACAGTCTGAAAGAACAATACAGACCCTAGAAGATATGCTCAGGGCTGTGGTCATGGATCAAGGGGGAAACTGGGAGGAATATTTGCCTTTAGTTGAATTTGCTTACAACAACAGTTTCCAAGCGACCATTGGAATGGCGCCTTATGAGGCTCTATATGGTCGAAAGTGCAGATCACCACTTTATTGGGATGAAGTTGGTGAAAGAAAAATTTTGGGCCCAGAAATTATACAGAAAACTGTTGAGGTTATTGATAAAGTAAGACAAAGAATGAAAGAGGCCCAAGATCGACAGAAAATGTATGCGGATAAAAGAAGGAAGGATTTACAATTTCAGGTGGGAGATAAAGTATTCCTGAAAATATCTCCTACAAGAGGCATTGTGCGATTCGGAAAGAAAGGAAAGTTGCGGCCTAGATATATTGGACCGTATGAAATTCTCGAACGAATTGGAGAAGTTGCCTACAAGTTGGCGTTACCGCCAAAGTTAGGAGGAATTTATGACGTATTCCATGTTTCAATGCTTCGAAAATATATTTTCGATCCAAGTCACATCGTAAATCAGGAAGAAATAGAAGTAAATCTAGACCTGACATACGACGAGTTTCCTATAGCTATTCTCGACAGAAAAGTCCAAAAGCTGCGAAATAAAGAGCTAATGATTGTGAAAGTACAATGGAGCAGACACGGACAAGAGGAAGCTACATGGGAACTTGAAGATCAGATTTTGGCAAAGTATCCAACCCTCGTCATAGCAGGTATATTCAATTTCGGGGACGAAATTTTTTATAAGGAGGGGATGATGTAACACCCCAGAAAAATATGGTATTTAAAATTTATTTTATAACTAGAAATTCCAAGAAATGAGAATCCAAATTATTTTGGCTAGTTAATTATGGGCTTAGAGACGCAAAAAGATTAAGAAGTCTCGACCTTAGTTGAGTTTCCTACTTAATATTAGAATACATATTATAAAAATAGGGATTATTGGGATCGTTTTGATATCAAGATCATCTAATCGGACTTCATTTGAGTTTTCAATGAAATTTAATTCATGTGACAGTTTGAGCCAAATTTATTCTACCATGACCACTATTATAAATTCAAGCCCAAGTAATCAATTCACTGTCAGCCCAATTTAAGCTCATCTTCGGTCCATTAGATTAAACTCATTTTAATTGTTAAATTTTGATGTATGGTTATTTATTTGCAAGACTAGTAATTTGGATAAATATTCCAAACTTTTACCAACTAATTGTTAAGATTAGTGTAATTGGGCTAAGTACACATGTGAGTGTGTGTGTGTAATATTGGATTGCTGAATAAAAAGAAAAGGTATAATAATAAATAAAATAAAAGTCTAACCAATTGAATTGAGACATTTGGGGACCATTTAAAAGGATTAGTGTACTTAATAGTACACATGTGGTTTATGTTGCTACATGTATAAATACACGTATATATAGATGGGGAATTTCTTAATTATGAAGAAATAATAATAATAATAAAATAATAATAATAATAATAATAAATAGAATAAAATAAAAAAAAATAATAAACAAATGTACAAGGAACAAGTGGCAAGTGTTTTAATAAGATTAGTGTACATAATATTATAGTATACGTGTGTGTGTGTGTGTTGAGGTTTGTATATATATATATATATAAGTTGGGGGGCGGTTTAGAAACATCAAAAGCAAAGCAGAAAATAAACGAGAGGAAAGGAAAAGAAAAACGGAGAAGAAAAAGAAAAATAGGAAGGAAAAAAAAAAAGAAAGAAAAAAGAAAAGAAAGAAAAGAAAGGTGAGTGTTTACTTTTCGATGCTTCTTTAATTTTAATGTTATTTGATCTATTTAAATCTCGGATTAGGCCGTAGAATATTAAATGAATCTAATTCTTAAATTCATTTTTTTTAGTTCTAGTTTAGTACTTGGGAATTAAATTAGGATTTAATTTTTTTTTAAAAAAAACATGATTTAGTCTTATAAGTAAAATATTGTTTATAGCTCAAAATAAATTCTAAGAATTAAAATTCATTCCTATGTGTTAAATTGAGCTTTTAAATTATTGAATTCAGTTCAATTCATCTTTATTCCTATTCAATTCTGTCCACAAAGTCCGATAAATTCTCAATTTAAATTAGTTCATTATGTCAAATGCGCATTATTCGCCCGTTTGACACCATTTCAATCCCAAATGATCCCAAGGCATAGGAAATCCTTAATTAAGTTATTTAGGACCTAGGTTATTACCTTTGTGACCTATTTGAGGATTCTAAGTTAGAATTTCAATTTTATAGGTCGAGACGAACGGGAAGCATAATAGCATCGCATAAAAATTACACTGCACTTTGAGGTCATCCAGGTGGGTTTTTCTATAACTCACAACTATGTTTTAAATTCGTCCATGAAAAGCATGTTAAATGTTTTAATAGCATTGTTTACGCAATGATTGGATGTGTTGAGACTTCATGCATAGAGGAATTCCGACTTACAAGCAAGACGGTTTACTTTGTGACTAAATGTCTAGATAAGTAACCGTAAAGTATCATGTGATCACATCGGGTCTCTCATCCAATGAAGAAGAGTAAACCTTGTTATAAAGAATGTTCATGGTTATTTTCCATGAGTTATGCAATATAATAGTTTTAAAGCATGAAAGTTTATCTTGGACGAATGTTAATGCCCACTGAGTGTTTTCTGGCACTCAACCCAAATATTTTTAAATGTTTTCAGGTCCTGGAGATCGAGCTGGTTGATGACATGTTGCTGGATTGGGTTTTGATGGTTGACCCTTGTGTGGTTTTTGCTTAAAACCATCTTTAAACTTATGTTTGTATATTAAATATTAAATGCTTTCGTTGATACTCTGCAAAACCTTTAAGTTTGAAAGTTGTTGACCCCCGTGGTCAATTTTGACTGTATATACAAATATTTTGAATGTATATAAGGGTTGACCGTGGTGCTTTTAAATGTGTGGCCTGTTTGGCTATATATATTTCTTATTAACAGGTCATTTGGTTACGTGTGAGTTTATAATTTCGAAAAGCCTTGTTGAAAGTTGACTTTGAAAGCACCTGAATGTGTGGTTCAAATATTTTTAAGTTGAGGTGCTGCCCGTTTACAAATTAATTGTAAAGTTAATTTAATTTCTTAAAAAATATTTATCACGTAAGCATGTACGTACGTCTTTTGGTGACGTTTTGGTCCTAGTGGGACTGGGGCGTTACATTAAGGTAATAGAGGTGATTATGATAAAACTATATGCAATCTTTGTAATATATGCAATTATATATTTAACGCATATGGTTATAATAATAATAATAATAATAATAATAATAATAATAATAATAATAATAATCCTTAAAAAAAAAATTACACATTGACTTAACTAACTATATTATCCTTGCAAATGGGTTGTAAGAAAATATTGCACAAGTCTATTATATAGAAATGATCAATATTCTTAATTTTCGATTGATTACTTAATTGATGGACACACACACACACACACACCCCTAATTAATAATATAAATGATTTAAAATATCATATAGGTATTATAAGATTTATTTTTTAGGTAACTATTATAAAATTAATATCATTGATTAACGTAATTACATGGTTTCTATACTTATATGAATATGGTTAAGAAAATAATTAATTATAGGCATGTTAATTATAGGAATATTATCATAAATATGTCAATAAATAATGTATTAAATTATTGTATGTTATGAATTGACTAAAATGGTCTTGTAAATGGGCGGGAATTTTTGTCTTGTAGAAGTGTGTTATTATATATATATATGTGTGTGTGTGTGTGTGAAATATTATATTATATACATATATGATATATAATTAAATTAATATGTATTTATTGAATTTACTAAATCAGGAAAGTGCATTTTGGCGGGAAAAAACAAAGAATGCTAAATATAGGACATTTGTGCTTTTATATATATAAAGATTTTGATTTAAGTTCCCTACATTCATAGATCTATAATAGTGCCACTACTTTTCTTTGAAATCATCATCAAACATCACCTTAAAATGAATATGAATTTATATCCTAAAATGAAATTAATAAATCTTAAAAAAAATACAAAAAAAACCCCTAAAAAATAAAATCCTAAAAAATATAAAATAAACCCCTAAAAAAATCATGAACCCTAAAAAGTAACGGACATGAAACTCTTTAAAATTACAAGTGATATTTTTTTACGTTTGAGTGATACGTTTTTCTGACAAGTTTTTTTTTTTTTTTAAATAGGACGGATCAACTTGCGAATTTAATTAAAATTTAACTCGTCTGACCGAGTAATTCAGTGCATATACCGTAATGAAAAGTTTGAATATTCGAATCATGCTTAAAACATATTTGATGGAATGAATCTCCTTAAAAAGCTCAAAGTTGTCATAGTAATCCAAAAATATAGGAGCTTGAAAATTTCATTTTTGATACCATCCCTTCCCTTCTCTTTCCTTCCTTGTAAAGTTTCAAAAAGTCCCATTTTTTTAGGAGTATTATCAATCTAGACCTAAAGAGATGAATAATCTATCAATTCAGCACTCGGAAGATGAAAATTCTCAATTCATCACTCGAAAGATGAAAATTCTCAATCGACGACCTCAAAAATCATAAATTTTGATTTTTTTAATTAATTTTATATTAATTTTCAATAAAAATTCCTTCATTAATTATCTATTAAATCTAATAAATAAAATTTTAAAATTAATTAAAAATAAAAAGAAATCAAAATTCATAATTTTTGAGGTCCTGGATTGAGAATTTTCATCTTTCAGGTACTAAATTAAGAGTTTTCATGTTTCACATCCTAAATTGATAAATTATCCAACTTTCAGTTCCTATATCGACAATTCTCATTATTATTATTATTATTATTATTATTTTTCATTTTCCCCACGTTGTAAGAAACCTCAAATCTCTTCTTCCAAAATACGTATTTTCGACCCAAAAAAAGATAAAAATACGTATCTCTTCCCCTCTTACCATTTCCCTAATTCCACGCCTACCATCACGTGCGGAAATTCCTTCCCGCGTCCACTTGTCTTCACGCCATAGGCTCCCCGACGATTCCGACAAACTCCCCGAGTACAACTGTACCTCGACACCCGACCAACCACCGCTCGCCACGTCACCTCCCGCTCTCCCGCGAATCACCACCAAATGACGTGGCGACACATCATTGGCCTCATCCGTTAACCTCCCGTGCAGTCGCCCTCATTTTGCACGCGTCTATTTTCTTCGTAAAATCCCCATTTCCTAAAATAAAGAACATTTCCGTTTCCTCCAATTTCATAAAAAAGCAAAAAAAATAAAAAAAATTCAAATTCATCAAACTTTCATTGTGTTTTTTAGAGAGAGAGAGAGAGAGAATCGGTCGTAGAGAGATGGCGGTGAAGATGAGGAAGTGGTCGCCTCGGCCGCCGCCGAGGAAGTTCGCGGTGGCGGTGAGGCAAATGAGGCTCGATGGATTGGCGGAAGACGGCGGCGGCACCGCCGCCGAGCAGAAATTTGTGGCGATCAAAATAAAATGGAAAGGCGAGCCCAAGTTTTTCCCGCTGATGCCGCCATTTCAATCGAGGCAAAAAACCGAGCAATCGAGCCAGAGAATTGTGCAGAAAAACTGCGGAACCGTTGAGTGGGGCGACGATTCGTTGTTCGAGAACACGTGCTGTTTCTCCGTCGGTTCTCCGTGGGAGATCGCCTTCAACGTTCTCTGCGTAAGTTTTTTAAATTCCGACGCTTTGATTTTTATGGTTTGCGATTTATGAAGTTAAATTTATTATAAAACAAATCGATGTTGTGGCGGAAACAGGGGGAGAAAATGGATTCGAAGGCGAAAACGGCGGTGATCGGCCGAGTTTCGGTGAATATATCGGAAATCGCTTGTAAAATTGAGAGTTCTTCCGTTGAGGAGAAGCTGCCGCTAAATCTGCAGATTGATGGGATTTCCAGAGACGCTACCCTCACGGTATGAAATTCGAGCTCTTTCGATTTTGCACGAGTCGAGTTATTTAGATCGCACCTATCGAGTAATTTTTTACTTAGGATTTTATGAACACCACAAACATTTTGGTGAAGAATTTTATGTTAATGAGGCCTAACTTGCTTTGCATGTGAATGTGGTGTTGTGACAAATTTAGAAAGTTTTGGGAGATGGATTTGATTATGGACTTAGATTAATCAATTTAATTAGAATTGAAATGATTATGTGATATTGTGATGTAAGATTGATTGAATTTTATTTCAAGTAAAAGAAATTTTGGGTGGAGCAGTTAAGATTATTTTTTAAGTAAAAGAAAGTTTTTAGCAGCTAATTAAATAAGAACTCTAACTCGAGTGGGATTTTATCCAATGCACACTCTTGAATAATTACTTTCGTCATAAAAAAAATTATGAGTTTAAATTGTATTTCTATGTTGGTTTTCATATCAACTAAGTTATGTTGGAAGCCGTCTTACCTTAGTTGATATATATTTTAGGATAAATTACATTTTGATATTTATATTTTAGACATTTTTTAAAAAATTATAAACCTTTTCAAAATTAACAAAAAAGTACCTACTTTTAAAAAAAATGCAAATCAAACATTTAACAGTTTTACGACCTGAAATTCGTACGTAATTGCTTGTATTTTAATAATTCATACTTCCCCAGCCACATAGGAAAAATTCATTCAATCAATAAACATTAAATTACATATGATTTTCGGCATGTAAATTTGATTAAATACTAGATTTGTAAATTTACCCTATATTTGATTACATTTTAATAATGATTAATGAATACTAGTCACCTAGTTTGAAAAGTGAGGGATCAATTAATAATGGAGTTATTACTTAGTTAATTGTAATTTGCTAGGTTGCCTTGTTACATACACTATTCATCTTTGACTATATGTGTTGTTCATTCATCTAGATGTTTTTTTTTAATCTATAATTAATGTAACCTCACCAATGTCTTAATCAAAATCTAGACAATTTTTTTTTTTTTAATTTGGGACAACTTTTTCAGGTGTTGTTCAATTTTGTTGAAATAAGAGACGTCCAAGATTCGACAGCCATCAACCGAACAAAGTCTATCGATGTTAAACATTCATCTACTGATGAGTGTAAAGACAATGCGAAAGCAAGGAGGAGATCGTTAAGCCTAGAGGAGGTGTGTTTGGACGAGTCGGACGCGTCCGAGGCTAAAGACACGGTGGCACAGACCCAGTCGAGGGTTTCGGCCACCGTGCTCGAGTCGGACAAGAAACCGTCCGACCGGTGGTTTTCTTGGAAGAGTAGACGATTTAGTTTCAAACGAGCTAAGACTAAAGAAGAGAAGCCTGAAATAGAGAGCAAGATTGAGTCAGCTAACTTGTCTTCGATTGACTCGTTCAATGATCAAGCGTTACAGGTACTTAATTAATTAATATATATATATATATATATATATATATATTAATTAGCGGTTGATTTATTTAATGTTGTAGATTATTGGCATTCAAATGGATTATATTATATATATATATATATATATATGTTCATCTTAGGTTATGATGCATATATTTGCTTTAAAAAACTAGGAATAAGAGGACTTAGTAAAACAATTAATTAATTAATAATTAGTCTACTCCTGTTTTAGCATCATTCAACAATATTTTTTAATCCATTTCTTGGTAATTTGTAACATAGATTATAGCTAATTTTTAATCCTTTTGACTTTTTCATTGCATGATATTTGACTTAAGGACATACTTTGATGATCTCGAACTCAATTCGATTATTTTTAAATTCTTTTTATAATTAAAATATCATCAACTCGATTCGTTTATTTTTAAATTCTTTTTATAGTTAAAATATACATGTATCTGTGTCAATAACTAAATAGTTAGTGAATGAATTTTTTGTGAGGTTGTCTTATGAGACAATTCAAAATACGAATTCAAATACTAACAAAATTACAAAGGTAGCAACATGAATTTTGATTTAGATTTTAACCTGTTTTATAATGAATATAAAACGGTCTTACACAAGTTTTTAGTACTAACTTTAATAATTGGACAGTTTATGCAATATATATATATATATATATATATATATATATATATATATATAATTTTTTTCTTTTTTTTTCCCCTTAAACTTGATTTGTATCTGCTTACAGAAAGAAGACAACACAGTATGTCTATGGGAAGAAAAGGAGCTGATAAGCAGAGATGGCCAAGCAAAGCTCAGAGCTCCATTCTTCTTCGCTTCGTTCGACCAACGGAGCGACAAGGCGGCCGGAGAGAGCGCCTGCACGGTGTTAGTCGCCGTGATATCCCACTGGCTTCACTCGAACCCCGACGCCATGCCCGGCCGGTCGGAGTTCGACAGCCTCATAATGCAAGGTTCCTCGGAGTGGAGAAAGCTGTGTGAAGATGCTGCCTATGTGAATGACTTCCCCAACAAACACTTCGATCTGGAGACTGTCCTGAGAGCCGACATCCGGCCCGTGTCGATCTCCCACAACGAGTCGTTCGTCGGATTCTTCGGAGCCGAGGCGTTCGAGGCGTTGAAGGGAGCCATGTCATTTGATGACATATGGAACGAGATCAGCAGCAGCAGCAGCACTGCGCCAAGGATATACATAGTCAGCTGGAACGACCATTTCTTCGTGCTGAAGGCCGAGGCGAACGCGTATTACATCATCGACACGTTGGGGGAGAGGCTGCACGAGGGCTGCCACCAAGCATACATAATAAGGTTCGATGACAAGACTACAATGCAGAGACAGAGAGCAGCAGGCATAACATCAGAGAATGAAAACATGGATGAAATCGAGCAAGACGACGTGATATGCAGTGGCAAAGAGTGTTGCAGAGAATTCATCAAACGATTTCTGGCTGCCATACCGTTGAAGGAGCTCGAGGATGAAGAGAGGAAGAACGTCGTCTCGTATTTCTCCCTCCATCAGAGGCTGCAGATAGAGTTCAACTACAGCAGCTTGATCTCTCCATCTTCTTCCTCAGCATCGTCTCCCTTTTCTTCCCTAACCACGTCGACATACTCCCTGTCCGAATGAGAAAAAACACTGTAAATGTACACAATAAAACATTGCACCACCAAGAAAGCAATAAAGGGTCAGTGTTGATGCACGAAAAAGACGCGCCCCTCTTCGTCTTAAAGCTCGAAAAAAATGAGAATTCTCAATTCAGAACCTGAAAGATAAGTAATCTATTGATTCACGACCTGAATAATGAAAACTCTCAATTCAGGACTCGAAAGATGAAAATTCTCTATCTAGGATCTCAAAAATCACGAATTTTGATCTCTTTTTTTTTAGTTAATTTTAACAATTTATTTATCAGATCTAATACACAATTATTGAAGAAATAAAAATAAATCAAAACTCGTGATATTTGAGGTTCTAAATTGAGAATTTTCATCTTTCGGGTACTGAATTGAGAGTTTTTATCTTTCATGCAGGTGCTGAATCGACAATTCTTCTAAAAATAAAATGGAGCTGTCACTAGCAAAAAAGGAAAGATGCTCAAAGGCATGTAAGGGACCTACAAACTCAAAAAGAAAAAAACTTGCTTATCATAAGCAATGTTGCATAAACTTTAGACAAGGTGAATAACTTTAAATGATGGCAAATAATTATAACTCTATGGCCCCTCCTTTTTTCTTCTCCACAGCCTTTTCATCTAGCGGTGTGTGTGAGATTTTACGATAACCTTTTCAACAAGTACTAACTATATCCTTGCATAGTCGTGAAGATAAACGACCATTCAGTCACTTCGGGGACACCCAAGTGGTCCGACAAACCAATCATTCAATGTGGGCATTAGGCCTACAATATCTATCCACTTCTACAACTTCTATCAGCGCGATGGAAAAAAAAAAAAAAACGAAAGCATTCTTTAACTCGCTCATGAAAAGCAAAAAAAAAATACTCAAAAATGCTATCCATTCTTTCAAAAGCCACTTTTGCACCTTCCAAACCTAACAAAGCATTATGCAGACAATGAACCGAAACTAACAACACCTCGCCTACTTAGAAATCGAGCAAAACACTATCCAAAGGTGCATCAACACTATAGTTTACATTGTTGCTATATAAGGTCCACCAAATTCGGGTTCTTTGCCTTAACGAAATGAATGGAAAAGGCACGTGTAGGCAAAACCTAAATAGTGATTGTAAAGATAGATCATTCCTCCACACTAGTACTATAGTTTCTTGAGCATTTCATTAGTCTATCTAAATTACAAAGTGAGTTTAAGGCAAATCTTTGCCTATTCTATATATCTGCTGACAAATCCTAGAACTTTCTCGGGTTAATCCCTCTACAAATAACTGCAAACAAAGTGATTCACATATTCGATGCACAAACTCACAATCTTTAGTGTACCTGATAAAAGCAGATTGCTAAGTACAAAGTCATTGGAGCACGCTCCCGTCCTCCAACGAACAAGCTGCTGCATCTGGTTTCTGTATGCTTATTGTCATCTCCACTCTCTCGAATAATATCAGAACATATCATCAAGCAAGCCCGATAAACGGAGAGATTCTGGTTCATTTGTTGTGATGGTTCTCGAATTTGATCCGATCCAGAGTGCCTCTACCACCATTCTCCACTTGTAGGGACCAACTATTCTCAATACTAGCACGAGGAACTACTACAGAACCTAGCCGCAATGTTAAGTCACATTCAACCTTCTGCTCGTTTTCTGAAGTAAGTTCACGATTGGATGGACAACGAGCATTCAAAGCATCTATCTCCATAGGGTGGGGATTCGAAAATGAATCTCTCGAAGAGTTGAGCTTCGAGCCATCGGGGCGAAGTTGATCACTATAGTACACAGGAAACACAGACCATTGGTCTGATGAGGCAGGAGTTTCTGCTGATGCATGATGGTGGTTATCACTTGGAACAAAATTCTTCTGTAACATGAGAAATCTCTTGACATGACTGGGATTTCTACTCTGAAAGCTACGGTCGTGAGCCTTCAAGCAAGAAGGCAAGAGATTCGTAGCTTCGAATGTCGGGCAATGGAGAATGAGAGGGCTGATCTTAGCAAGATTTCCACAAACTTGAGCATTCAAATTGCTGTCAGCAACAGAGCCCCCCTCTAAATTCTCAGGCCTGAGGTAAGATCTAGGCGAATCGTTGCGCTGGCTTCTTGATGATCTTCTTGGGGTGCAGCCCAAATGCAATGCAGCTACAAAAGACTACATTTTTAGCATGGCTGCTTGATTTTCTTGGAAAATTTTGGAAAACTAAATTTGCAGAAGCATATAAATTCACATATAAATAGGGTGTAAATGAACAGAGCCACCCACAAGCTATTCAACGCTCAGCTCATTCAAACGAGTAAATTAAATAAGCTCTTTGTTTCGAGCTCGAACTCCAATATGTAAATTAAATGAGGTCTTTTTCGAGAATTCGCGCATAGGCTCGATTAGTAAATTTTCGGCCTTTCACGAGCCGAACTCAAGCCGAATTCGAACTCAAGCCGGATTCGAACATAACAAATATTCGTTGGGCCGTGCTTAATCAGTAGGAAAAAAGCTCGAATCGAGCTCTATACCTTAGCGAGCCGAGCGTTAGCATTAGGGTATTCGGCTCGATTCGGTTCGTTTACAGCCCTATATATAAATGAAGACAGACACTGTTGCAGACAAATATTCAAGTTTTCAGACATGGCAACTCAAGCAGCATACCTTCAATACAAGGATGCAAGAATTCCCCAGTTTCAGAGCTCTCATCTCTTCGGATTATGGTGTTAATCGCGTCATTTACTCTATCACGAAGAGTTTGAAGATCTGAATACTCAGCCTAAACGAAGAAAATCAAGAAATGAAAAGACTGGATACACCAAAAAAGCAAAATCTTGGATGAAATTCAATGGCCATAAACAAAGCAGAAACCTACCTCGGAGTTTGCTTTGGAATACATAATTTCCTCAGCTTTCAACACAACAATGGGGAGTTTCTCTTGCCACTCTCTGTTCTTTCTAGTAGCTGAACAATGGACCTCATTCACAATCCTAACAAAACATCCCAAAACAACTTCAAGAACATCTCAAAACACACAAACTCTCTCTCTCTCTCTCTCTCATGAAAGGAAGAAAGAGAAAGTACCTGAAAACTTCTTGAATGAGGGAACCCCTAATGGGGTGGTGTCTATCACTGTGCCAAGCTCTTCTAACACACTCATAAGGTCTAGGGCCTGGTCTTGGCATCTCCCAGAGACTAAAGAAACAAGAGAGAGAGAGAGAGAGAGAGAGAGAGAGAGCAGCTGATGATGAGGAGAAACAAACAGCTACAAAAATAGGCCTCTTTTTGCCTCTTCAACACTTTTCTTGACTTCCTCTAGCGTCTGCATTTGGGAAAGAAGAAGAATACCAATAAAATGGCAGAGTTTAGATAGGAGAGAAAATTAATAAAGATTAAAGCTGATGGAGAAATTCTGGGCCCTTTGGGCTTTCACCTCACAGATTGCACTCAAAAATCATATTTTTATTCGGCTAATGACTTCAAGAAAACTGTGAATCAATAATTTGGAGAGAGAGAGAGAGAGGGGTGAGTGTCCCCCACTGAGCCACATGCCAGCTTCCCACTGCAAGAACGCTTCATGTGGTGGGGGAGGAAGGCGTGAACGATCCTCAATTTTTGTCACTGTCGGTACCCCTATCTCACCCTATAAACCCAACCCCAGCCTCACGCTCTTGAGTATTTTAACTCTTGCAACACTCTTTGGATCATCAACCCGCATCTGCAGTGTTGGCCGGAATCGAACTTACGATTTTTTTAGATCGTTGTGAGATTGTTTGTTTGACTAGTTAGACTGTTGGATGAAAATTTAGAAATTCCATAGATAGAGTATGTGACTTATGATCTTTTATGCTATCGTGAGATTGTTCGTTTGACTAGTCAAATCGTTTGATGAAAATTTGAAAATTCGGTAAATAGAGTATATGAATCTGATCGTGAGATTGCTTGCTTAACTAATTTGATTGTTGTGAATGTAGGAGTGACATCGTCTTGGTTTTGAATAAGTTTGATGAGAAATTAAAAGAGAAAACTATTTATGTTATTTTTTGAGTGAGAAAAAGATATGGTATTGTGGTACTTGCCACGACCGTGATCATAAACCATAAGAAGAGTTTGGTGTTGACGGGAATTGAATATTGTGTAGTTGAGTTAAATGCTCGATTTGTAATAAAACTTGAAATTGGAGTAGGGCATCGATGATTTGTAAAGGCAAGCAAAATAAATGTGAAAATTGATGATCGTCAGAGGTTGACGATCGATGCCCAAATCATAAAGTTGTAAAACGAGATGAAATAGTAAATAACAAACAAGAAACAATGATAATCACCAAGTAATCGGGTTCACAAACTTTTATTTTGACAAAAAAGAAAATGTGTGTTTATATCTGCACCACAAGAATTGGTCTTCACACTACAAATTTTATTCTTCACATCATACAATTTTGTTTTAACTTTCACCATAAAATAATATTCCCTCCGTCCCGTTTGCAAGGTTCACTTTCTATTAAAATGGAGAAAGTAAATAATAAAAAGGTGGACCTTGCTATTGGACGGAGGGAGTATTATTTAGTTGTTATTAAAAAAAAGTTAAACATAATACGGAGAAGCGACCACCGCCCAACACTTCTTCTTTGCCCTTCTTCTCCAGTGAATACCCGACTCAACTCGATGACAACTGTCCAACCTAGCTCCGACCCCGCAACTCGAACTGGAGAAGAAATTGAATCAAGAAATCTCATAATATTTTTTTCCGAATTGAGCCGTCGACAACTAGCATCCATGTTAGGAATTATGGAAATCTCGACTTTTCATTTCCGAACATATTCCAATTTTTCAAACATATATTTCTGAATGACGTCAACTTTCGTTCAAAAAATCAGATTTTCGAGCAACCTTTGATAACTTCGGGCATTTCCGAACATTCTTCATTGCGTTCCAATCGTAATTTCGAGTCATTCAGTGATGAGAATTGAGTTCCGATCATAACCAAACACAACGCGGCCACAATGGCAATAGATCGGTGCTTTAAATCTATATTTTGAGCTAAAAATAAGGGATGAACTAGATGAAGACGCATATTTGTTGTTCATTTTTATGAGAGAGACATATAGACATATTTACATACATTTAGTTTTCATTGTTGTTTTGTCAGTAAGGATATCAAACTAATTTCATAATTAAATATTATTTAATGGATTTAATTTGTGTTGTGATACCAAAAGTCATGGGACGGGAAATCTTATTTTTTCGATGTATGCCCACACTTGCTTTTAAGAGGGTTTTCCGGACAAGCTCATCAGGAAAGCGGCATCAGTACCCAACCAGCGTTCCCTCCGCCTTGTGCATTGATGCCCTCCTTACAACTCATTGAAGCGTCTAGTTTGTTGTCCGTCTTAATCATCAGGGTACGCTCACATGCGTTCCCGTGCGTCACAGTCGCACTCCCCGACAATCCTCGGTGATCCTAGCCAATCGGAATTCAGGACGGATTGTGCGTGATAAAACAATATGCGACCTATGACATCAATGAACGACTTTTTAATTAACCAAATTCAAATAGTTAGCTATACAAAGCGTGTAAAATTTTTCTTACTTCTAACTGTAATAGAATAAAACTTACTTAATTAGATGATTTTCAACTTCTTCTTCTTCTTTTTTCTCCTAAGACTATTCTGCGAAATTTTATAAAATTATTTATTAGTAATATTTCTTAAGTTGGAATTTCGTTGGAGATAAAAATTACCCCCGTTTCACAATAATTGTCATTCTAACACTTTAATTTTGTTTCATAGAAAATGTCATTATACACAATTAAGATAAAAATTTCACATTATTCTCATATTTGTCCTCATTTAATACATTCAAACAATCATATTTAATTCATTTAATGCATCCACATAAGGGTGTATAAGGTAATTTGATTATTTAATTAATATATTTATTAATATGTGTGCATTCATTCAGAATGACACTTATTCATAAACGGGAAAGTAGTAATTAGTACTCCCTCAGTTTCGTTTTGTTTGTTGTTTTAAAATTTTAATCTAGAATTATTAATTAATTTTTTAGACTGATATATCACTCCCTTCTATATTACATAAAACCTTATTCACTTATATTTTCCTAAAAAGTTGAATTTTTTCTGTCAAAATATATAAAACAACAAATATTTTGAAACAAAATAAAAAACCTAAAACATCAGACAAAACGAAACGGAAGGAGTATGTGAAACTAGTGAGACAATTAGAATGTAATTAATACAGATTACCCAAATTTATGTATTTAAATGGTGTAGATTTAACAAACTACAAATATAAATTAAAAGTTGTCTTAACTATGCCATAATTAAAAGTACCAATCTAATTATGGCGTGGACCACTAATCCCATTCAAACTAACCATGTTAGGAAATTCATATAAAAAGAATTATGAGAATAAAATATTTGCATAAAGTTTTTAGGATAAATTTAAAAATAACACCACTTAATGTATATATTAATTTTGTATACTTATATAAAGATATAGACAAAAGCGACACCTTCAGGCACGGACGCAAAAGTTTTAATTTGAGGAAAAATAGTATTACAATACAAATTATATTATATTTATATATAAAAAAAAATTGACAAAAATTGAGGGGGGCGGATGCCCCCACGAGACCCTGTATTCGTCATGTAGACTTTCTTACTGATTAATATTCATAAAACAAGTTAAAACTTTAATCTAAACTCATATTTAATGACGCGTTTATAGTCTTGATAGTTTTTTTTATTGGGCCTGAATCATAATTTTGACTCGTCTTACGAATTTATTTATGTGTGATCTCGACTCATAATTAAAAAAAATACAAATTCAAAAGTTCTAAAATATAATGAATTATATATAAAAAAATTGACAAAAATTGAGGGGGCGAATGCCCCCACGAGACCCTATATCCGTTCATGTAGACTTTCTCACTGATTAATATCCATAAAACGAGTTAAAGTTTGAATCTAGACTCGTGTTTAATGACACGTTTATAGTCTTGATAGTTTTTTTACTGGGCCTGAATCATAATTTTGACTCGTCCTATGAATTTCTTTATGTGTGATCTCGACTCATAATTAAAAAAAAAATACAAATTCAAAAGTTCTAAAATATAATGAACTATATATAAAAAAATTGACAAATATTGAGGGGGTGAATGCCCCCACGAGACCCTGTATTCGTCTCTGTAGACTCTCTTACTGATTAATATCCATAAAACGAGTTAAAATTTAAATTTAGACTCATGTTTAATGACACGTTTATAGTCTTGATAGTTTTTTTATTGGGCCTAAATCATAATTTTACAAATTTATTTATGTGTGATCTCGACTCATAATTAAAAAAAAATATAAATTCAAAAGTTCTAAAATACAAAAATAAAATAAAATATCTAACATGCTTTTAGACTTAATTGAGGTGATAAACATGATTTTCTTCCCATGATCACGACTCACACACTCTCTTTATCAAAAGTCACATTATAAAAGATACATTTATAAACAAAATTGCTCGTGACCCCACACAAATTAAATGTTTTCAATATATACTCATTTTCTTGCATGTAAGCCATTTGTCTCTCCACACCACAAATTGCGATAGAGCTTATTTTAATATTTAATTACAATACCATAGATAATAATAATAATATTGTTAATTCAGAACCTCCGAAAAATGGGTACTCTATGAATTCAGAATTCAAAAGATGAAAATTCTCAATTCAGGATTCGAAAAATAAAGTTCTCAATCCAAAATATTAAAAATCACGAATTTTGATTTTTTTAAAAATTAATTTTATATTAATTTTTTATGAAAATTCCTTCATCAATTATTCATTAAATCTAATAAATATAAAAATAAAATGAAATCAAAATTCGTAATTTTTGAGGTCACAGATTGAAAATTTTCATCTTTCTATTCCTCGATTGAGAGTTTTCAATTTTCAGATGCTGAATGATAAATTACATATTTTTCAGATGCTGAATTGATAATTCTTCAAAATTATATTATCTAATCACATAAATTTTTGTTAAATCTATAAAAAAAATCTTAATACGGATCAGATCCTCTCTTCCAACGATTACTCTATATAAATATCAAATCTTCAAAGCGAATCTATCCCAACAATAATCAATAGTTTGAAATACTAATCTCTTACATTAATGTTTTCTTTCACAAATTCATTTTTGGTTGCTTCATATAATCAGTTTCATTCATGTCACATTTAATTTAATTTTATATATATAAAACCCAAAATCTCTTCACCCATATCTTCTAGAAACCATGCTCCCCCCCACTCCACTCTCTCTCCTCTGCGCCATCCTACTCTGCCTCCCCCTCGCCGTCATCTTCACTTTCACCGCCCCCTCCGCCACCACCTCCGGCGGCGCCGCCACTTCCCCACTCCCCATCGCCACAACTCCCCCTCCCACCAACTCCACAACTAAAACAATCCAAGAAACCATATCACTATCTCCAAGAAAAACACTAGTCCAACCCAAATTCAAGAACCTCACCGCCGCTCCACCACCACCACCTCCTCCGCCGCTTCCGCCGCCTCCGCCGTCTATATCAGCTGAAGACGAAGCTGATGATCGAACCCTATTCAAACTCGCTTCCCGGGTCGACCCGGCTCCGAAACCCGTGAAGAAGCTAGCCTTCATGTTCCTCACCACCGCCGCGCTCCCCTTCGCGCCGCTGTGGGAGCTCTACTTCTCACGCGCCGCCGCGGCCAGGTACAACGTCTACGTGCATGCCAACCCGGGCGGCAACTACACGCCGCCGTTCGGCGGCGTCTTTGCCAACCGGGTCATCCCCTCGAAGCCCACGCGCCGCCACAGCCCGACGCTGATTGCGGCGGCGCGTCGGCTCCTCGCCCACGCGCTCCTCCACGACGAGGCGAACGCGGTGTTCGCCCTGCTCTCGCCGTCGTGCGTCCCCCTCCGCTCCTTCAACTACACGTACCGCACCCTCACGCGGTCGCGGCGGAGCTTCGTCGAGATTTTAAAAGACGAGCCCGGCGCGTGGGAGAGGTGGGCGGCGCGTGGGGCGGCGGCGATGCCGCCGGAGGTGGAGTTCGGCGATTTCCGGATTGGGTCCCAGTTCTGGGCGGTGAAGCGGCGGCATGCGAGAGTGATCGTGAGTGACACGGTGCTGTGGTCAAAGTTCAGGCTGCCGTGCTTGAGAGACGACACGTGTTACCCCGAGGAGCATTACTTCCCTACGCTGCTGAGCATGGTGGACCCGCGCGGGTGCACGCCGTGCACGCTCACGCACGTGGACTGGAGGGGGAGCCGTGGGGGCCACCCGCGGACGTACGTGGCGGGGGAGGTGGGGCCGGAGTTGATCAGGGCCCTCGGTAAGGGTAGGCCGAGATACGGCGATGAGATAGAGAGATCGGACGGCTCGAATTCGTCTGTGGTGGTGAGGCGGCGGCGTGATCCGTTTCTGTTTGCCAGGAAGTTCTCCCCCGGCGCATTGCACCGGTTGATAAATATTTCGAGTGACGTCATTTTTAGAGATTGATTTTTTCTTTTTTTGGTTTTTGTAATTTTTTGTAATTTTATGTAAGAGAATATATCTATATATATATAAGTTTATAGTGGGCAGATTTAATAAAGTGAAGAGGCGGGACAAACCCGTGCTCTTTTATTTTCCACCGTTCCTCTCTCTCTCTCTCTATATATATATTTTTTTCTTTCTATTTTTACCTTTTTTCCTAAATGATTTTTTTGCCATTTCCTTGCTTCCTTTATAGGAGGGAATTTAAAGTGCTTATTCGAGTCTTTTTTTTATATTCCTTCTATGTTCTTGTGTTAAAAAGGTTTCAATCGGGTCAATCTGTTCGATTTCATACCATTTTTATTGAGTTGTCCAACTATTTAGTTTCGAAATGTGTCAATCGGGTCAATCTGTTTGGTTTCAGATCATTTTTATTGAGTTATCTAACTATCCAGTTTTAGGTGAACTCGTGTTAAAATTTTTTCAAATTTGGTTTCAGATCAGTCTTATTAAGTTGTCGAACTATTCAATTTCTGTTAAATTTTTTTCAAATTGGAAATTCTTGATCCTAATCTTCCGAATTTCAGGCTAGTCTATCGATCATAAAGGTTTTGAAAAATAAAATACTCAATATGTGTAAATGTATTCATTCACCCATCTAAATTTTTAATGTTAGTAAATTAACACTAAATATAACATATTTTGCTACTAATTAATTTAAAAAATTATTTAAGTTTGAACATTTATATTTTTAGTTCTTAAATTAAATTATATCAAACATGAAATTTTCAATATTAACAAAAATATAAAGATAAACAATAATAACTCAGGCTATGTAGAGTTAATCCATTTAATTTCGAGCCAGTTCTATCGGGCTTCAAATTATTCCGTTCGAGCCATTTCGTGCTAAATTATATTTTGTGTTAATTTTTTTTTGCTCTAATCCTCTTTTTTCTTGGATTATACGAGTTAATTTATCAATTTTGGACTGGATTGATTTTTTTTTAAAAGGATAAAATAGTCCAATTAATTTTTATTATTTATAGAGCTGCAAAGAGAAATTTGGGGTTTTAACTTATGAATAGAATTTCCCATTTAAATATTTATGAATATAGAAGGAAATCAAAATTGGACTTCCTAGTAATTGGTTAGGCCCAATCAAGATTGGATATAGTCTAGCCCACTAGATCTAATGCTAACAAATAATACCTAAAACCAATTAGTCCCAAGATAATGATTTATTTTTTTATTTTTTTTATTTTTAATGGGAAGTTGAGAATGAAATAATATATGAGAGGTGTGACAATGGGTTTTAAACCTTAATGGTGAAATGAATTGCACAATTTTATTAAGTAAAAGGTGATTACAAATTTATTATAGTTATTTTCATTTAGAAATTCATAATTGTTGACTAATGGATAAATGGTTTGAACTATAACTTCCATTTAATTAGAGGGGTTAATTACTTTTTTTTTTCCTTTTTAAGAGAAATGAAACATTCATTAAACAATTTATCCACACTCCTAATTAGGGAGATGAAAACAATTTATCAGAAAAAACAATAGAAAAAACAACGAAGTCTTAATGCTAATTGGATAAGTTCTCGAGCGACTTCAAGTACTTCCTATACAAGTAAGGGCGTGCAAATGGTTAGTTCAATGCAAAATCGAGCTAAATTAATAAAATAAAATAAAAACCTTCTTAAAAAAATTCAAACCGAACCGACCAAAATAATATATATAATCGAACCAAACCAAATCATAATTCTTTGGTAAATTTGGTTTGATTTTCGGTTTAACCAAATTTTCAATGATTATTTTGTTTTTTCGAAACAATTATATCTAAAGAAAATAACATTCACTCAATAGATAACAAATGATATATTAAATAAGTAAATGTTTTAAAAATTCTAAAACTAGAAATTAAAACTAAGTATTATAATTATAATATTATTTAGATATATAATACCTTGTTAATTTATTAATTTGGGTATAATTAATATTAGAATTTATAAATTATAAATTATAAATATAGTATATATATATAGATATATATTTTGGTTGGTTCGGTTTTAACTAATTTTTTTTTACTTCAACCGAAACCAAACCAAACTATATTTTGATTTTAATATTCAAAATCAAACCAAAGTTTTTTAAAAAAATGACCAAACGAACCGAACCAAATAGCTTGATTTGGTTCGGTTTTTGCACACCCATAAATACAAGGACACCGCATTTAACTATACTTATAAAGCTTTGGTTTGTTCTATTTTTTTTTTAACATAATGTTATATAAAAAAATTCTCAAACTTTCTGATTCGATAAATTATTAAACTTTACACTATATTATACCATTACATAACTATCCATAAATTTATGTATGTAATTTTAATTATTTTTTTTTTAATATTAGGCCCAAATTTTATAATTAGCAGAGCGGCTGAATATTTAAGACGACGGTGCTTAAATCCTATTTGGAATTGGTCCCAAATTGTGAACCATAAGCGTCGTAGTTGTTATTTATTGAACACACAAAAAGACTACGACGGAGAGAGAGAGAGAGAGAAAAGAGGAGAGAGATAGGAAGAGAGAAGAGAGAGAGTAGAGAGAGAGAGAGAGAGAGAGAGAGAGAGAGAGAGACGCACAACCCAACCGCAACTCACAACAACTGTACACCAGCCCATCTAATTTCAGCTTACCTTTCCGACAACCCCACCACCTCCGACACTCATATATATATATATATATGTATATATGATCAAATTCGACGGCCACGATTCTCCCGGATCCCAATCAACCATTTAAATCCACCTTTTAATTCTCATCTCTATTTTTATTTTTTTTCAAATTTTGATTTTTTTTTACTTTCCATTCCTATACCTTTCTCTCTCCCCAAGTTCGCAGCAAATTTAGAGAGAGAGAGAGAGAGAGAGAGAGAAGCGGCACCTCTAACTTTGATTCAATCTCCAAACCCCAAATTTCACGGTTTTACTGCAGGGCAGCTTTAGCTAAGAATTGGCGGCGTGTTTTTATTCTCGAAGCGCGCGACTGATAGTCGGTGACCGGCGCCGGATCTGAGCGTTTGATTTTGTGGTAGGTCAATAAATTGAAGAGACTATTTGTTTGGAATTCGCTCTTTGTATTTTTTTCACAGGCGAGTTTGAATTTGCCTTTTAGTTCATAAAGGAAATTACCTATTACATTCTCGTGGTTTTTTTTTGAAATACTACTCGATTTGACTGAAACTGGTTGGTTATTTCCTGAAATACGAGGATTTCTAGTTGAATTGAAGATGCGAGTGGTGTAGTGTGTGATTTTGTGTTTTTTTGGTGGTGTTGGCGTAGGTTATAAACGAGATCGGGGTCAAGCCATGGCGCCGAGCACAATACGCAAAGCGATCGGGGCGGTGAAGGATCAGACCAGCATCGGAATAGCTAAGGTTGCGAGCAACATGGCGCCGGAGCTGGAAGTTGCCATAGTCAAAGCTACCAGCCACGACGACGACCCGGCGTCGGAGAAGTATATAAGGGAGATTCTCCAGTTGACCTCGTTTTCTCGTGGCTACGTTAGCGCCTGCGTTGTTGCGGTGTCTAAGAGATTGGGGAAAACGCGCGATTGGATTGTGGCACTCAAGTGTTTGATGCTCATTCATCGATTGCTCAATGATGGAGACGCTGTGTTCCATCAGGAAATTATGTATGCCACCAGGAGGGGGACTAGGCTGTTGAATATGTCTGATTTCCGTGATGAGGCACACTCGAATTCGTGGGATCATTCGGCTTTTGTGAGGACTTATGCGCTGTACTTGGATCAGCGGCTTGATATGATGGTTTATGAGCGGAAACTGAGCGGCAGTGGAGGTGAGATTGATAAATTTGGGGGTAGAGATGATAGATATAATCATCGATCACCGCAAGGATCGAACCGGGGTTATGAATACGAGTATAGTCATGAGTATCGGGAGGAGCCGTATGGAATGCGCAGATCGAGGTCGTCTGGTGATGTGAGAGAGTCGACACAGGAGAGGAAGGATGTCACTCCTCTCAGGGAGATGAAGCCCGAGAGGATCTTTGGGAAGATGTCTCATTTGCAGAGGCTGTTGGATCGGTTCTTGTCTTGTCGGCCGACGGGCTTGGCAAAGAGTGAGAGGATGATTCTTGTCGCGCTGTATACTATTGTGAAGGAGAGCTTCAAGTTGTATGCTGATATCTGTGAGGTCTTGGCTGTGCTTCTGGATAAGTTCTTTGATATGGAGTATCAAGATTGTGTGAAGGCTTTTGATGCATATACTAGCTCCGCGAAGCAGATAGATGAGTTGGTGGGATTCTTTAACTGGTGCAAGGACATAGGTGTGTCGAGATCTTCGGAGTATCCAGAAGTACAAAAGATTACTGGCAAGTTATTGGAGACTTTGGAGGAATTTGTGAGGGATAGAGCTAAGGCAATGAAGAGTCCCGAGAGGAAGATGGAGGCCCTGCCGCCTCCTGAGGAAGAGCCGGTGCAAGATATGAATGAGATTAAGGCACTGCCACCTCCTGAGAACTATACTCCCCCACCACCACCCGAGCCTGAGCCTCCTAAGCCTGCTGTTAAAGAATCTGGGGATTTAGTGGATTTAAGGGATGAGGGAGTGACTGCTGATGATCAAGGAAATAAGTTTGCTCTGGCATTGTTTGCTGGACCTGTAGCAAATAATGGGAACGGCTCGTGGGAAGCTTTCCCTTCGAATGGGGAGGCAGAGGTGACATCCGCTTGGCAAAATCCAGCTGCAGAGACGGGCAAGGCTGATTGGGAATTGGCTCTGGTTGAATCCGCCAGTCATTTGTCCAAGCAGAAGGCAGCAATGGGTGGTGGACTGGATCCCTTGCTGTTGAATGGCATGTATGATCAGGGAATGGTCCGGCAGCATACGAGCACTGCCCAGTTGAGTGGCGGTAGTGCCAGCAGCGTCGCGTTGCCAGGTCCCGGAGCGAGTAAAACCCCGGTGTTGGCACTCCCCGCGCCAGACGGAACAGTCCAGACCGTGGGGCAAGATCCATTTGCCGCGTCTCTAAGCATCCCGCCTCCTTCATACGTGCAGATGTCCGACATGGAGAAGAAGCAGCACCTGCTGATGCAGGAGCAGATGGTGTGGCAGCAGTATTCGAGAGACGGCATGCAAGGCCAGACGAGCCTGGCCAAGATCAATGCAGGTGGATACTACGGTCCCGGTGTACAGCCCGTGATGCCCTACGGAATGCCGCCTGCCGGTCATTACTATACCCCTTACTGATTCCTTGGTAAATTTCTCTATACATTAGATTACTTTTGTTTAAATCTTTGTATTCCACTGTATTTGATGTGATTTTGATGGCAATTTAATTGTGCATGACTCTGGGGAAGAGGGGCTGGGATGAGGAAGAGAGAGAATTTGAGCTTAAGAGAATAGTGATTGTGGGGGATTTTGAATGCTGGGGTGCTCTGTAATCCACTTGTTATGTCTCCTTCTTGTTTTGTAATATGATTTGGGATTTCATGACATTAACATGCCTGTTATAGAACACTACACCTAGGGCTGGGCAGAACCGTATCGCAACTGAAAAACCGAACCGAACCGGTCAATTCAGTGCTCTCCTTGATTGGTTCGGTTTCAGTCCATGTAAAATCGGTTTCTGTTATGTTCGGTTTTTTTGTACTTTGGTTGGGTTTGAACTGAATGCTCACCCTTAAGTCTAAACCTAAATATTTGAATTAAACTATTGTCGAGTTGCCTAAAAGATGCAATAGATTAGGAGGAATAATTGAATGCCAAACTAACCAAAAAGCATCTAGTTAAGCACTCAAACATCTATTGCATCTTTTAGGCAACTCGACAATAGTTTAATTCAAATATTTAGGTTTTTGCCTGTCCTATGCTAGAGATCCGTCGAAAAACGACGTTATAGGCTGATTTTTATATATATTTTCTTGCAAGATTGTCCTTTATGGGTTTTGGCTAGTTTAGACCATGTCAAAATACCTTATCATGGTGAGTCAAATTTAATAATAATCTGTTAGTAATCAAATAATTAGTAAGGAATTTTTGTTGTCACTAGTTAATTTCTTCATTCATTTTCTTGAAGCATAAATGTTGACATTAAATTCCAAATGAGGAATCTGTTTCTTTTTCATTGTTGGGTTTCATATTCCTCCTGCAAAGAAGCTTCATTGCAACGCCCTTATAGAAATATGGACCTCTCCTATTTTGACCGTTGTACGGGTCAAAATCCGTAAGACGGGTCAAGATCCGAATTAAAATTCATATTCAATGATATATTTATAATTTTGTTGATGTTTGATTGTGTTTACCGGGATCTTCTGAGATTTGTTGAGGAGTGCCATTAAATTTGGGTGCGTGTCAAAATTTGTCAAGATCCGAACTAAAATTCATGTTCACTGGTATATTCGTAATTTTATTGATGTTTGATTGTGTTTATCTACTTGATCCGATTTATGATTTTTGATCCGTAAGATGATCTTGGATATCAGTCTTTTAATTTTTGGGGATTTGTTGAGGAGAGCCATCAAAATTAGGAGCCAAGAATTGACATAGTTAATATTACTGTTACTATATCACAAAATTAGGAATATTATCACATCTATTTTTCTTCTAACATTTTTCGTTGGAATCATTTTTTCTTTTCTTTCTGCGTTGTTGGAATACTTACATCTTGGTGAGTGTGACAAATAATTCTTTCGAAAGAGAGAATTCCACACATGAAAGATTTGACCCTTGATTCTTGTACAAGTCATATGAATTCTAATTCTATATTGGAAAATTACATAACGCGTGTGGATGTATCACATATAATAAAAAATAATTTAACATGCGGCACGTGGATCCCATAATTATTTCTCAATTCTATATGTAAGAAAGGAGCCTCAATAGTTACACGCTAGCAAACTTGGTGGTTTTTATTGAATATAATAATAGTCGATTGAAGACCTGGGAATATGAGTAACCTAACAATTCATAATTTGAAAGATTTTTCTGAATATAATAATAGTCGGTTTAGGATCTGAAAGATGGTAATTTATCAATTCAGGATCTGAAAAATGAAAATTTTCAATTCAGGATTCGAAAGATAAAAATTGTCAATATGTGGTTTCAAAAAATCATGAATTTTGGTATCTTATTGTTTTTTAAATTATTTTTATATTAATTTTCATCAAAAATTTCTTTATTAATTATCTATTAAATCTAATAAATAAATTATTAAAAATAATTAGAAAATAAAAAGAAATCGAAATTCTTGATTTTTGAGGTTCCAGATTGATAATTTTCTTTTTTCGGATTTTGAATTGATAATTTCTAAAATCCCGAATGGATAAATATCCATATTTCAAATCCTAAATTAATAATTCTCATAATATTATCAATTATAAATAATATTTAGGGAAATTTACACTTTAATGCCCACATTTTGGACATTTTTTTAAAAATGACCCACTTTAGTACTATTAGCAAAATAATACTCACTTTTTCAAAAAATTTGTAAATCTAACATCGATCAGATTTTCAGCCTAAAATATCTATGTGGCATGCCAAACAAATTTATTTAATTTTTAGTTCATAATTGACACGGAATATTCATGTAATATTTTTTATTGGAGCAAAAAAGCCACACAAGAATTCAGGCGTACTACGTAGATATTTTAGGCTGAAAATTTGATCGAGGTCAGATTTGCAAAAAAATTGAAAAAGTGGGTACTGTTTTACTAATAGTAATAAAGTGGGTAATATTTAAAAAAGTATCTAAAATTTAGGTATCAAAGTGTAAATTTCCCTAAATACTATTTAGTGGTCAAATATTGAATGCTAATTACTAATTAGTAGATAGATTAAGAGGAGAGGGGGTAGTTAGACTTTCAACCAAAACTGCCAGTTGCTTCCAGATTGTAGTTGTGCTGTCGTCAAAGGGTTTTAATTCTTGAAATTTAATTATATATAGATATATTTATTTATTTTGTGTGTGCATAATTAATTATGAAATATTGAAATGTGACGTGTGGTCGGTATACAAGTCAAACTAGAAAATAAAATGAAAAAATAAAAAAGTAGTGGGGTTTAATTATGATTAAATTGTGTGGGAGGGAGTTGGAATTGGCTTTTCAGACAAAGTAGTGGCAATTTAAGGTAGAAAGTCCAAGTGCATGCCCACCTAATTCTTGAACTATTTACTTGTCCAAATTTGATGTAAGTATATATATCTATACATTTGTATTTGTCAATGATATGATTATTGTCTCCCATGTTGGATCATATATCTTGTTTTGAATTGGGCCCCTTCCAAAAATAAAAATAAAAATTAACTCAAATATATGCATTTTTGTCTATGGAGTATAATGATATATCAATTCAAAACCTGAAAAATGGGATATAATGATATATCGATTCAGAATAAGGATGTAAGTGAGTAGAGCTTACTCGTTAGCTATTCGGAATCGACTCGGTGAAAGTTCGAAATTAACTCGAGGTTTATTGAGTCGAGCTTTGTATAATAGTGAGTTCCACAGGCTCGCGAGCCTTACGAGCTTTATTGCAATTACAAATGTACCCTTAATAATTTAATTGTTTACATATATATCATTAATAATTAAATTATAATTTATTTAAAATTAAATAACTATATTTTTTTATTTAATATTTATACATAATCGAGTCGGGCTTGAGCTTGTCAAGTTCGCTGTCGAATCGAGCTCGACCTCGAAAAATTAAAGCTCGACCGAGCTCGAGTCGAGTCGAGCTTCGAGTTTTTCTTATCGAGCTTGAGCTCGATAAGTCTATTACTCAACTTGACTCAGCTCCATTACACCCCTAATTTAGAACCTGAAAAATAAGAATTATCAATCCAAGGTCTGCACAATGAAAATTGTCAATCTAAAACTTCAAAAATCAGGAATTTTGATTTCCTTTTTTTTTAGTTACTTTTATAATAATTTTCAACCAAAGTTCCTTTAATTATCTATTAAATATAGTAAAGAGATTATAAAAAAATTTAAAAACATGATTTTTTGAAGTTTTAGATTGACAATTTTCATATTTCAGGTCCTGTATTGATAGTTTTAACTTTCACGTCTTGGATTCATAGATTACACATTTTCCGGTACAATTTTCATTTCTTGATTAAAATTAAATCCATACCTTTGTACTCACAAAATCAATGCGCGAGCGCCGAGGCTAAAAATTAAATCAAATAATTTAGATATTGGATTTGCGCATTTCAGGTTGGTTCGATAAGCATATCAAACAAGTTTGAATATAAATTCATATTTAATAAAGATTTAAAGTTCAACAAGTGAAAATGAAGCAAACATGCATGAAAATATCAAACTACTTGAGCTCGATTTGTGCTCGGTTCAATTATAGTTCATTCGAGCTCGACTCCACAGGTAATCAAATAAACTTAAACATGTAATTTAAATCTTAATATCATTTCAACCAAATTTGAACAAGTGTATGTTCGGCTGTACTAAACTCATCAACGGTCTTATTCCTAACCCTGAGAAATCAAGCATGAAGACACACACAATCATTGCATTTCCAAAGCAAAATATTTACACATCTCTAACAACCTATAACCGCCACTCGTCAGTACGTTCTGAGTAGCTCGATCCACCAACACCACTCGTAAAACAAACACGACTCGTTTATCGAGAGCATACACAAATGAGACAATAAAAAAGTGAACATACTAATCTTTGGGAGCTTGTGTATAAACTTTCTTGTCTCTCGACTCTTTCTTCCTCCACCACAAATATGCAACACCACATACTATCATCAAACCTGCAGCACACCCAAACGAAACCCCCACAATTCTTCCCACCCTGTTGCTGCCACTCTTCGACGAATCCCCGTACGCAAACACTGCACGAGTTTGCAACGAACGCACCTATAAGTAATGGTTACGGGTAGCTAAAAACGAAACGAGTAACATATGATTTGAAAAAACCTTGAGAGACATGAATGGCAGAGACTAGAGGGCCAAATGTGCTCTGGAAAGGAATGCAGCAAGTCCCTTTTCCAGCCCACATCAGGTGAATATCGACCACGGTGTTCGTCACATTCGCTCCGAACGTCTTGATCAGCGCCTTCTTCGACCCTCCGGCCTCTTTTAGTATGTTGAAGTCTTGCACAACTCGTTCTCCCTTCATCGCATACGAAAGATCAGTTTCAATCCGCTCGAAAAACTCGAATCGAGCCAAAAAAACCGAAGGGTAAATAGGCTTTAATATCTTTTACTATTGTCGAACTTGTAATTTTATAACATACTATTCGAAATGACATTTCAATACTCGAACTATTGGGAAAACTACTCAAAATGTTGAAATTTTAAAAGAAGGAACTGACTCATTTTCCACGCCAATTAAGCAAACAATGTTGTTTTCTCTCTAGCAATCAAAAGAAGGGCTGATTATGATTAAATACGTAAACTTTGACACAATTTGTAATTTAGGCACCAATTTTGAAATGTTGCAATTAAAGCACAATTTTGTAATTTTTTTCACAAAATAGACACAATTTGCAATAATATGAAAATCAAACACAATATTTCATACCGGTCTTTATTGTATTTATAAAATTCAAATTATGATTATGTTATATATCCATACGGTTTTGCAATATTTTATATCATATATCCGTTTTTAGCTCGTTAGAAAATTTAGAGATGTTTATTTTTCGAAAAATTGCAAGATTGTGTTTTAGTCGCAACGTTTCAAAACTCGTGTCTAAATTGCAAATTATGTCAAAGTTTATGTATTTAATCGTAATTAACCCTTAAAAGAAAAGATGAAATTTACACTTTGATACCTACATTTTGGATAATTTTTCAAAAATGACTCACTTTATTACTATTAGCAAAAATAGTTCCCATTTTTTCAAATTCTTTACAAATCTGATCTCAATCAAATTTTCAGCCTAAAATATCTACATGACACGTCGGAATTCTTGCGTGATTTTTTACTCCAATAAAAAATATCACCTAGATATTCCATGTCAATTGTGAACTAAAAATAAAATAAAATCGTTGGACATGCCACCTAGATATCTTAGGCTGAAAATTTGATCGAGGTCAGATTTGTAAAAAATTTTGAAAAAGTGGTACTGTTTTGCTAATAGTAATAAAGTGGGTCATTTTTTAAAAAGTATCCAAAATGCAGGTATCAAAGTGTAAATTTCCCGAAGAAAAAGGATGAACTACGTCGTTTGCTTAATTAACATGAAAAATATGAGTAAGCTCCATCAAAAAAAGAACCACTAGAAAAAAGATCAACTCCGATGATAGTTTTGAGTAGTTTTTCGATAGTTCAGGCATTAAAATCCCATTTCAAATAGCATGCGATAGAATTGCAATTTCGACAATAGTACGAGATATTAAAACCTGAAACCGAATACCTGAATGTAGACGTCGAACAGGCGTCTTCCCAGGCCTCTCCAAGAAGCAGAATCGTCCATCTCTACCTCAGCAAAATGGAGCTCAATCTGATAAACTCCGTTTTCGAGGCCGAGGCCGTAGTATCTAAGTGAGGTCGGAGCAATCCTAGCTGTTTTGTAGAGCTCAGAATCAAGAGTGTTGGTGATTTGGGAGTCTGTTTGAGCTATGTATCTTGGTCCATTTCTGTTGGAGATGAAGATTCCAGAGCTGCTCACTGCCCATCTGTTGTTGCTGCTAGTGTACAACGAGGCTGCTTCTAGCTTCTCCGAGTCATCATCGAATTCCACGCCTTCTGCATCTACTTGCTCTGGACCTCCACTGTTGACAGCAAATGAGACTGCAAGAAAAAAAAAAACAGACATAACAACATGATTTTCAGTTTTCACAAGTTTTAGGCATGCATGTGGAGAGTTACTTGATGTAGCTTTGTTTTTGCAGTTTGTGTTTTCTTGAAGGCAATGCAGCATTCCAGAGGCTTTCCTGCAGCACAAATAGTGAATCAAGATACGTGCATCTAGGGCAGTAAACGAACAGAGCTCGGTTCCGTAAAAAAGCTTGTTCGAAGCTCGTGCGTTTTCTAAAAGAACCGAGAGGCTCGAGCTCGATAAAATTATCGAGCCGAACTCGAACATAATAGTATTCAACTCGGCAACATGTTCGAACTCGAGCTTAATCGAATATGTTCATGAATATTATAAATATTTCAAGCGGGTAAATTAAATAAGTTTTTTTTTAGCTCAAGCTCGAATATGTAAATTAAGCGAGCCTTTTTTCGAGTATTTGAGCTCAAGCTCGATCAGAAAAGCGAGCTTGAGCTCAAATATTCCTTATCGAGCCGAGCGGATCCATTCGATTACATCCTTAGGTACATCTATCACCTCTCTCTCTCTCTCTCTCTCTCTTTACTTACTCATTCTTCAGATTGACATCATTGATGGAAGTCCCAACTGTGTTTCTGCATATTATGAAGAGCATTGGAGCTCATAAAAGCAGTTGAGGTTTGGTAATGAACAAGTTTGTAACAAATGGAGATGGCTCACATTGATACATGGCTCCAATCAAGAGGGATATTTCCAGAAATTGGATTGAAAGATACATCTCTGCATAAGTTGATGAATGATGATCACTACATAATTCAAGTATCTATATATGTGAGTTTTTGAATCTTACAATGCAATGAGCTTTGAGCCTATATCAGAAGGCAGATCACCATTGAGGTTATTACTTCCAAGATATCTGCAAGCCAGAGAGAAAATCGAACTCTGATCAGGAGATGTATGCAACGATAAGTTTTTTGTGTCTGCTCGGAGAAGACTTACAGATACTTGAGTGAGGAAAACTCTTTGAATGAAGCCGGTATCTGGCCCGTCAGCTCGTTGAAGCTCAAGTCCCTGTCGTGGTGAGACCGTTCGTTAAGATATAACATATGTTCACACAAACACACACATTAACTTGTGCTGGAAACACTCACAGGAAAGTGAGGTTGGGGAAAGTGCTCAGTTTTTCTGGAATTAGGCCGCGGATTTGACAGTTTCTCAATGATCTGCAGTTGGAAATTAGGTATAAGAAACTGAAACAGAATCTGAGGAGTTCAGTTCATTTAGAATGATTCAAGAGGCATACAATATGGAGAGACTAGTCAGATTCTGTAAGAAATCGAGAGAACTGTCACTTGCACCGACACTCAGATCTCCAATTCGCCTGCAAAGTGTGTGGAAGACGAGACAGTCTTGTTAGGTTGTCGACTGCAGATGATTAAAACCTGAGTTTGAACTGATGAAAGCAGCTGGAAATTTATTCTTACAAGTTTTCTAGTTTGGTTAGAGCACTGAAACTGCTTGGAATTGGACCTTCAAGATCTGTTCCTTCCAATCTCCTATAAACAAGAGACATTTTCGAGCAATCACGAAAAGCAATGAAAAAGAAAGCAGAAAGCAAAGAGATGTTGTGGGATGCATACAGATCTCTGAGTTCAGTGAAAGTGCCCAAGAACTCGGGGAGCTTTCCGGTGAAACCATTATCCGACATCCATCTGAAACACGACAAGTTCATCTACTCGATTTATCTAAATCGAGCATAGTATAACAAGCCTATAAAAAGCATGAAGGCATACATTATCTGAAGGGACTTCAGATTTGAGAGTTCTTGTGGGATTGGTCCACTCACTCCACTGCTATCAATATATCTGCAGCATCAAAAGAGATCGAAAAACATCATAAGATGCAACAAGACAACGCCTTTTTTCCAGAAGTGGAAAAGGGGAAGTACTTACATCTGCTCTAACAACGTTAAATTTCCCAAATCCGGAGGCAAGGCTCCTTGCAAATTGTTCGAGCTAAAACTCCTATATTTACAAGAAGGTTACGAACGGATCATGACGAGAGCTAACACCATTACACCACGAGCATAGAGATATCATCAAATTTAAGCAAGATATTAGCTAATTACTTACAAAGAGCGCAATCTGGTTAGATTACCGAGAGTTTTAGGTACTGAACCTGTGAAATTGTTAATGCCAAGAGCCCTGCATGATCAAATAGTTGAACATCAAAATTCTTGAAAAATCAAGAAAGCTCATAGCATTAGGTAGCAGAGAGATTATGCATTGATCATATACTAACAAGTATTCCATTTTCGACAGCTGCCCGATTTCTGGTGGAATGGAGCCATTCAACACATTCTGATTCAAGTTCCTTCACCATATACATGAGCAGAGATATCAAATCAACTCATTGAAACAACAAAGATGAAACAAATTCACAAAAAAGCTACTGCAGTCTATTACAAGTCCATCAATTCTGTCAGCAAAAACAGTTCTTGAGGAATTCCACCAGAGATGTCCAAAGCATAAACTTTCCTGAATCAAACGACAGTCGAAAACCAAACTTAGTTTCAATCAAAGCTAGAGATATTAAACACATGCACATAGTTAAGGTTAGGAAGCAAACTAACAAGTGTGTTATGTGGCAAACTGTTCCTAAACAGTCACAATCAATTCTTGGATTAGCAGAATCAGGTGCCCAAATCGCATTTTCGATGCAGGGATCAACGCTCAAATTCAACTTACTCCTTAAATTCCAATGATCAATGATCTTGTTTATAGCATCCACTGAAAAAAAAAAAAAAAACTATATGAGAAATTCAAAATACATGCATATGTTTCTAAGAGGCATTTCGACAAACACCTTCACGGGGATCAGTAATTTTTTGTGCAGCTACAATTTTAATAACCCAAAATACAATGAAAGAGAAGCTCAAAATCGCCATTTTTTGGAGCAAGAAAACACACTATTCCGAGCTGAAAGTGGTGAAGTTCTTGGCCTGCTAAAAACTAGGGAATATTTGGATATTTTGGAAAGCAACATCTGCATAATTTCATGGAAAATTGAATTTCTTGATTACTTTAATCTCTATTAGAGTATATTCAAACACTAGAATCTGATATGGTTGCGTTCATACAAGCTGCCAAGTTAGACTTTTTAGCTTTTCTTTGACCTCCCATGCAATAGTAAAAAATCTTGGTTTTTGACTCGATGTTGGCCTAGTTGGTCGAGTGGATGAGTTCGTAAATGAAGAGTTGTGTATTTTTTTTTAATGGGTTAAATATTTTTAGAATTATAAACTTACATTTTTTTAACATTAATTTGTATTTTTTACGGAAAATTTTTGGGAGTTTCTGTTTGCACCCCCATATTTACTCTTTGCACCCCAAAAGAAAAAAAGAAAAAATAAAATAGTTTTGAACTATGCCATATTTGTTCGAAAATCAAATAGTTTTAAAATAGTTTCTTTGCACCCCAAAAGAAAAAAAAGAAAAAATAAAATAGTTTTAAATGCCCTTTATTCAAAAAGAAAAAATTAAGTGTGGTTCGAAAATGAAATTTCGAACTCATCATGTTTGTTCGAAATTTTATTTTCGGACATACATAATTTTTAAAATAAGTCACGTTCGGAAATTATTTTTCGAACATGCCATGTTTGTTCGAAAATTGATTTTCGAACAAACATGGCATGTTCGAAAAATAATTTCCGAACGGACTCTATGAATTTTTTTTAAGTACCGTTCGAATACAAGACTTCGAACATATCCATTATGCTTGAACAGAAGACTTCGAACATATTCAGAATGTTCGAATACACAACTTCGAACGGAACGCGATTTTTTTTTATGCTTTTAATTTTCAAATTTTATGTTTTTTAAGTTAGGGCATTATAGTTAATTTTAGGGGTGCAAAGAGTAAAAAAGGGGGTGCATGGAAAAGTTATGGTGCAAAGAGTAAATATGGGGGTGCAAACAGAAACTCTCAAATTTTTAAGTCCTTGCCAAAATCAAAACAAAAAATGTATATATAATTCATAATTTTAAAAGTATTTAACTTTTTTATTTTATTTTAATTATTCGTTTTCTCATCACCAAAAAAAATAAAATTCAATCATCTATCCCATCTGGTGTCCCATTTTGAATTTTATTCGATTTTCATCAAAAAAAAATTTCAATTTCAATTTGTTATGGCTTAGTTTAATTTTATAATTTATTATTTAGGGTTTATATTTTTTTTAATATTTTTTTCTTGTTTCTTAGTTATTATAACTGACTAATATGATTGATTAATCCAAAAGTAGGGTATATAATTTTTTAAAATTTTAATTTTATTATGATTTGTAATATTATAATAATTAAAATTTATTTTTGTAATAAACATTTTAAAAATATTAAATTTTATAGTGGGACATGAAAAATGGACTAGAGGATTTTATCCCGTCAAGATACACACCGACCATATTACCACATGTTTGAATAAGAGATGAAACTCGATTTTTTTTAATCTTCATTTTTGTTAGTTCTAGAGAGAGTAACTCAGATAAAAAAATTATATGTAATAGTATAAATCAAATAATGTTTTTTTTATGGTTATACATTGATTGAGACGTAATTAATATTTTATATAATTGTATATATTTATAATAAAACAAATTGAATTCACATTTATGATATTGCTGCCGGCTAATCTAGATTAATTATTTCATAATGAGTAATTAATACAACCAATTGTCCCTTTCGTTTTCATTCACTCACTACAAACACAAACTAAAAAACTAAGTGTCGAGTGTCGACCATACGTGGACAATTATAAATTAATTTAAACTAGAAATCGATTTGAACCGTTTAAATTAATTAGATGGACGGATACAATCTTTGTTTTTCTTATATACGATAAATAACACTGTTTATTTTATATTTTAACACTACATTTTCTAAAATAATTAAGAAGACTATAGTCTATATTACGCTAATGTCATTGCCCTTTTTCGATTGAGATTACATAACACCGTGTATGTTGTAAATTAGAAAATGCAATTTTATCAAAAATAATTTATGAAATTGATACATTTTTTTATAAACCATTAGATCACCCTTAGATGGTTGAGATTGATTCGTAGTTTATACGCTATGTACGGATAGTTTACACACAAACACATATTATTATTATTATTATTATTATTATTATTATTATTATTATTATTATTATTATTATTATTATTATTTTGTATTGAAGTTTCATCTCGGATTCAATACCTAACCCGATTTATTTACACCCTTATTTTTCAACAAATCTCTACGGAACAAGCTAGGGTTTTAGTTTGAATTGGTTATTTATATTTCATAATGAATAATATATGTGAGAAATAATTGAAAAATTACAATATTGATAAAACAAAACGAGTAAGGATTCAGATGATACTAATTTTGCTAGTGCATTTTTATACACTACTATGGATTATTTAGTTCCAATGTTACTAGGGGTAATTAAATTAAAAATTTGATTGCATTAACAATTTTCCCCACTAAAATATTATTTTCCTTTGGAAGTAATATTCGAACTCATTTGGGGACACCCATATGACATAAAAGGGAAACGTCTCGAACTTTTTCGAGACCCACAACTCCTCCGATTCTTTTCCCAACTAAAAGAAAGACGAAAAGTCGAACTCATTTCCTTATGCACACCACTAATTCTTAGCTAGGTACAATTTTCTTCAATTAAATACATACTCGTAATATCAACTGTATACAATATTTTATAGTACTAAGATTTACGCGACAATAGTCGAAAACCCATTTTGTTGTCGTTCTTTATTATCTCGACACGTTGGACCGATTCAACGAACATCCTGCAATCAAAATCCCACATCGATTAGAAAAAAAAACAACAAATATGACTATGTTAATGTAAAAGATTAATGAAGATTGCTTGGAGTAGTAATATTTATACTTACTCCCATTGCACATCTCCTACCAACATCCAATCTCCCTCTTTGTCTTGGTACGATAATGTGTATTCTTCCATGTTCGTGTCGATTTTACTATCTGCATATTCGCAAACACACGATATAATCACCATTACAAGAAAACAGATCGATTCCAACGGACTAAATCCGTTGAAATAACCTAAAAACCCCATTAGAATTTCACATTCAGACGGATTTTTCTCCATTATAATTTTCAAAATTTCGATAATTTTCCTTTTCCAACGAATCAAATAGGGGGATGTTCATGTCAATTTTACTATCTGCATATTCGTAAACACATGATATAGTCACCACTACAAGAAAACAGATCGATTCCAACATACTAAATCCGTTGAAATCGCCTAAAAAGCTGTTGAAATTTCACATTCAAACGGATTTCCTCCATTAAAATTTTCAAAATTTCGATAATTTTCTTTTTCCAACGAATGAAATAGGGATGTTCATGTCAATTTTACTATCTGCATATTCGTAAACACACCATATAGCCACACTACAAGAAAACAAACCAATTCCAACGGACAGAATCCGTTGAAATCATCTAAAACCCCGTTGGAATTTGACATTCAAACGGATTTTCAAAATGTCGATATTAATTTTCTAAAAAATTTCGATAATTTTCATTTTCCAACGGGCATTCCAACGGATCAAATAGGGGACGTACATTTAGCAAACATGTGGATCAAGGTGTTTGTCAAAGCTTGATAAGAATCATAATGTCCGAGATCGACTTTCCTCCCAATAGCCACACCCTCCATCTTCACCTTCACATGCATGGACTTCCTCAGCCGCTCCGCCGCCGCCGCCGAGCCGCCGTGACGGCAGCGGGGCGGCTCTTTCCACGACGAGTTCACCGGAGGCCACCCCTCTATTTCTTGACAGTCATCATCGCTGCCCATTGCAAAAAAAGAAAAAAAAACATACATTAATTAACAGAATTAAAGAAACGTACATTCAATCATAATCAAAATTAGATCAATCAATCAGTCTCTTACTCGTCGTCCACGTGGATTTTTCTCCATTTCGGCGGGCGGCCGCCACCGCCCTCCTCCTCCGGCTGGCGGCGGACGTCACCCCATAAGAACAACGACAAATTCGTGCTTTCGATTCCGACGCTACGATCTTGATCAAGGAACAACATTCGTTTCTGGCTACTATAGCCCTCGTGATTTTCCGTCGCTAATCCGTTGCTATTATTACGATTCAAGTCGAGCCCTTGAATCATCATCGGACTATGGTTGGGGAGAGCGAGTCCGAGTCCGAGTTCGAGTTCCATCAATTCCTTATATATTAAAAAACAAATCAAGAATATATAATTAAAGAAAATTAAAATTCAAAATATAGATAGATGTTCACTATATTGAAGCTCAAATATTGTGTAGCTAGCTTAAGTTGAAGATTGTTGGAATGGTTGCGATCTCTATTTATAGAGTACGATAGATATACGTGTAGTTACCGCGTACACATAAAACAACACGACCGCCAGTTAAGCAGGTCATGTGCGATGAGCTCGAGCCAGATGGCGTCGGTGGGACCGAGCTCGTGAACTTTTTTATTCCGAAGTTGGCACACGCTCCACCAACTAACTAGGTCATCTTCGTGACGAGCCACGATGTGCATAGTTACTTATTCGAGGATGAACGAGACGTTGAAAAAAACTAGAGAGAGAGAAAAACATAAAGAAAATGGAGGGGTATATAACATTGAATTTTTGGGTCGGCCAATTGAGGGGCATTGATACGGACATAAGAGAAATAATTGTGTGCTACCATTTAAGGACATGTTTGGTAGATTAGGGTCTACTTTTTCTAAAATTTTCATCTAATTATTTTTATGTCTCATCTTAATTACCAAAGCATCTAATATTTCGGTTCGATTTCACTGTTAAATGTGAAAATCGGTCTGTTTATTGTATTTTGAGTGGTTTTTCTTTTCATATTTTGGTGCATTTTTTTTAAAAATGTATTTTAACGCTTTTTTATTGTATTTTAGTGCTAATTGTTTTTGACACCAAAATACAATAAGAAAAATGGTAAAACTACAGTAAACAGGTTGGTTTTCACGATTACACGTGAAGCTGGTACTGCTTCGTGTGTAAAGGTGAAAACCAGCTTGTTTACGGTATTTTTAGTGCCTTTTTTTTACTATAGTTTGGTGCTATTTTTTTAAAATAATTTTCTTATTATTTTTGTGCTAGTTGCTCTTTTAACACTAAAATACAATCCAGTAAACAAGTCGGTTTTCACGTTTACACGCGAAACACAGTTCTCATTATAACCAAATTGGTTTTCACGATTACACGCGAAGCTAGTACCGCTTCGCGTGTAAACGTGAAAAATTAGTTTGTAATTACTGTATTTTTAGTACTTTTTTACTGTATTTTGGTGCTATTTTTTTTAAATGCTTTTTAATATTTTTCTTATTATATTTTAGTGCTAATTGTTTTTAGAACCAAAATACAATAAAAAAGTGCACTAAAACTATAGTAAACAAGCCGGTTTTCATGTTTACACGTGAAGTACAATCCTCATTATAACCAATCCCTTTCTTGGTGTCACATGCCACATGACATTTATATATAGCCTTAGGAATTGAAATTATAATAGAAAATGTATAGAAAAAAGAAAGAAAGGAAATTAAGCAACCACTAATTACAAAACTTTATTAAGCAACCACTAATTTTATATATGGTGTTTTAGCGTTTTTAACTAAAACAATTTATTATAAGATGTATTAATTAGCTTATAGATTCGATATATCCCTATAAAGTGTGGCAATAATTTAGATTTTTTTTTAAAGAAACACATTGCATTTTAGTCATTATAATTACAATTTTGTCTTTGGTAATAATTTATGAGCTTAATCGTCCAAGTATACTTCAACAATTTATTTTTAAAATTAAATTTAACATATGATATAAGCTCAAGAAATATAATTCTTAAAATTATAATTTTATAATCTCTTTAAAATAAGCTTTTTCGAACATCTTAATTTTCGTATTCAAAACATGTAGTTGCATGAACCATGAAAGAATAATGGCAAACAATTACGTGAGCGGATTAATCACGTGAGATTTTCTATTACACATATTCTTTATGTTTCCCTTTGTATTTCATAAGTGCAATAGGAAAATATTGATCGTATATATATTATATTTATATTAAAATATTTTATATTTGATTAGATTTGATTAATTATCTATATAGATTCCATAATTAATTAAAAACTTTATCACAATTAGAATTTATGTTTCGTGCTTTTCAAGTTTTGTTATATTATATAATTAAATATACAATTCTACATTAATATTATTAGGGGAATTAAATTTGATATAAAATCGTTATTTTTGTTCGGTGCAATTTGATATTATTGCGAGAATCCACGAATGTGTACTCTGTTAGTGTGTTCTTCGCGTTCGGACCCTCTCATGTGGAGGTGGCACAACATGGGGTGATGTGTACAATTCTTTCCAAATTTATGTTATTTTACTGAGTTATTTAATGTTTTTTTTCAACTTTTTATATAATACTAAATTGAATTACAAAATTAATTATAATAAATATAGGAACCTAATTCAAAAATGAAATTTAAAAATAAATATATGTATCATAATTATGATATAATAAACACAAAATAAAATGATTGGCTAAAAAGTAAAAATTAAAATAAACCATAATTGTGAATAAGCCAAACCTAATGAAAACAATTAATTTAAAACCAAATTGATAGTTATGAATTAATAAAATTTATTAAAAATGATTAACTCCAAAAAGAAACATACAAATAAAAAAAAAAACTAAAAATGCAATGAAAACCATCACCGTTTAATGCATAGTACTCGTGCTATGGCAAAATGCACATCAGAGGATCCTATTCAGCGTTTTTCAGCTTATTCTCAAAATTAATGAATTATACACGTTCCTATCCACATCACAAACGTAACTCCAATCTATTCAATTCATACTTAGAAATAATCGTTTAAATCTCCAAAAAAATCAAGAATATATATATATATATATATATATATATATATATATATATATATATATATATATATATATATATATATATATATAGAAGGCGATGAATCGATCACGTGGTGGCGCCGACATGTTATCCACCATTGTTTTGGAATACATGCACATATACATACAAAACACTACATGCAACTGTTCATTTTCTAGGACTAGTCGAATCCATACCCTCATCATTGCACGTACATGCCATCAATCACCCTAGCTACCCTAATTAAACTATATTACTTCCACAACTATACTCACAATATTGGGAAACAAATGGGGGAGATTCTCTATTTCAAACTCGTATTCTATCTTATATGAACCAAAATTGAAGTCCTAGAACGTACGTAAGTCTCGTTAACATATAGATTAAAGAAAGGACCTATTGATCTGATATAATGTTATACGACTATTTAGGGACGGATTTAAGAACGGAAGCTTACAAAAAATAAAATAAAATAATGTGTTGGAAGTGTGAGGGTGTAAGCTTCGTTGAGTCACCGACCCCCAAAATTAAACCCTAATGTCGTGACCGTGGTAGCGTCAGAGCTCAGATTCGGATCTGATTCTTGTCAATTGAACTTTAAGCTAAATTTTGGGTGGTTCACAGACTTAACCCAATATCAGTTTTGGAGCTCGATCCAGATCAAATTAATGTGTCATCTGATAGTGGTTGCACATCTGGGCTTGATTGTACTGAGGTGTAATCCACACTGAGTGGGTGTGTAATTGACACATAGTGTCAATGTTGTATTGGTGGAGGCTAGGGTTGAGAATTATTGGCACACCACGAAAATAGCGGGTCAGTATTTAAGCTTTATCGTTTGTATCAGTATCGTGTCAATATGATAAGGACATGACAAAATTAATGTTCGTGTTATCATGGGTGTTCATGTTTACACTAAAGTTTCCATGTTCGTATTCATGTTTAGCAGATGATTATTGTATCATGTTCGTATTTGAGCTTTTCGTATCATTACTGTGTCAACATGAAACATGACATGATTACCTGAATTGCCGGGACTAATGGAGGATGTAACCTCCAAATTAAGTTTACACACCTGATCTTGAATGTTGTCTTAGTAACTCGTGGATGCTACACTTGGTTTGAATGTTCTCAAACCCTAACATGGAACCTTATTCGAGGTGGATATATGCCTATAAATAAGCATATCAAGTGTATATATACATTTCACTACACGAAATTTTGCATCATATCCAATATCAACAGTGCTGTTGTTGGAGAAACGAAGTCGTTTTATTTTTGAAAAGACGAACGTCAAATAATCGTAAGCACGGGGTCGGGACGTACTTATCATACGAAAAAAAAAAATTCCTCGACTCGACTATTCCAGTTTCAAGTTCTACAACAAGTGGTGTCCAGTTCATCTTTAAGAAAATTAACATTTTGTTATAATTCTTAATTTGTTTACATTATATACATCTTCTCATTTATTTGTTGTTTTGAAAGGATGGTTTCCAACATATATTATCGAGAACTATTGCGCATTTAATAATTTAAACAACTTACTATTTATGTGAAAGATCCAAGTCATGCAAATAGGGTTTGGAGGCCCCAACCCTAAAAATCACAAGTTGATATATTGAATGTGGCCATATGATCCTCAGTTTAATTCAAACTATACTTATCTTCTCATGTCTCTTAATATATATATATATATATATATATATATTATACCAAGATATATACATACATATATATGTTCTTAATTTGCATTATTGCATACACTTTTGTCGTCACGTCTCATGATTTTGCTTTGGAAACTTCGTGGTGTACTAGATTTTTTTTCTCTCTCGATCCTTTGTCGTTTCCTCCATGTGATAAAAAATGGACATATATATATATATATATATATATATATATATATATATAGAGAGAGAGAGAGAGAGAGAGAGAGGTAACATTGTAAAAATTTAATTTCTTCAAAGTATATATCTTTCTTCTTCATCATTTTTTTTGTGAAAATTGCAATGGCATATTTGAGATATATTAGATCATGCAAGTAATGAAGTGTACATGATATTGGGTAATGAAAATTATATTTATGCACATTTGATATAAGGGTTAATTAGTTTAAATATCACGATCTACATATGAATTTTGGTTTTGAATACGAATTTTAAAATGTTTTCTTTACAACACATATTTACATTTTTTTGCAATTACAACATCAGTTCGAAATTTAGTGCAATTACAAGCACGGAAATTATGCAAAAATACTTAATCAATTGAATATTAATTTTTTCAGTAGAGATTGAAGAGACGAATTAATTTATGGGCGTACACATACACATCACACTTGTACACATGGCGGGTGCCACGTCAATTTTAATTGGTCGAAATCCAATGTTATAATCGTAAAAAAATTAAGTTTATGTTGTAGAGACAACATTTTAAAGATCATGTTAAAAACCAGAATTTATGTATAGTTCGTGATATTTAAACAAATTGGCCCATAATGTAATGATAAAACATGGGCACCACGTCAATTTTAGTTGGTTGAAATTCAAACCGATGCCATGATTGTAAAAAAAAAAAAAAAAGTTCATGTCATAGAGACACCATTTTAAAGTTCGTGTTAAAAACTAAAATTCGTGTATAATTCGTGATATTAGTCGTTAATTTTGTACTATGATATCAATCTAACATGAGTCGTTTCCCATCTGTCTAGGGTTTGAATGTATTTGTGGGGGCATAAAGTTTACAAACGAAAACGACAATTCTATCTCACATTCATGAAGGACCTGCATATTTATTGAAATATAATAAATATGAGAGAGAGAGAGAGAGAGAGTCTATATATATGTGTATGTATATGTATATGTTCATGTGTAATTAGATGATGAAACCTTTAATTAATTTTCGATCGATCTTGTCATGGAAACAAGAAAGCTGCGCAGGTTCATGAACCAAAATAGATGTTTATGAATCAAAAGATAATATTTTTGATGAATATTTGTGATTGTGATTGTGATTCATGAGGTTTTGAATATCGATCGTCAATTCGAAGAATGTTGACACTAATTATAAATGGTATGTACTAGTTAGGCATGTGTTCTCAAGGTTCATGTACCAAAAGGGCCTTACTTACTCGATGCGCACTTTGATTTTTCGATTGTATTTTTATATGTTACGTACGTACATTTTATATGTGGGTCAGAAGAGTTTTGTGTGATGCCGTCTTCCGTGTTACAATTCGTAAAACGGGTCAAGATTCGAATTCAAGTACAATAAAAAGTGCAAATATGTCATTGATATATGGATTTGAAGAATCAGAATTTTAACCCGTAAGAAGAATTTACATGTATTCTTAAGGGGGTGAACAATACCCCTTCACGTGTTCACCCTCTATCCCATTTTTTCTTTTTCTTTTACATATGTGTTCTAGCTTTTTTTTCTTTTTTTTTATTACACTAATTTTCTTGTTTTTATTTTATTAATATATAAATAATGTAAATGATGTTATTTTTAGGTTTAATATTATGTTTAATTTTCACTTGATATAATTAAAAAAATCATAACGCAATCATAAAAAATAAGAATTTTAAAATACAACAACATTATATTAAATTAAAATCATCACAATAATACATGAAAATAACATAAATTACATTGCATTAAATTAAAATTATGATACTAAATTAATTTAAATTATTTGTTTTATTATTATTAAATAATGTTAAATACTAAACGTAAATATATTTGAAAAAATATATGCTGCACAATAATTTGATAAAAAAATAATATCAGAAAGCATAAAAGTTGAATATTAATTCATTTGTAGAGTGAATTGTAGAGTTGATGATTGGAGATATTTTTGTTCCAACTCTACATTTTCCTTTAGAATAGAGGTAGATGGAAAAAAAATGGTTGGAGATGACCTAACAAGTCTAGGATGGAAAAATCATTTTTTCTAGATACGTTACTGCCGAAAAATGATGTCGTTTTGATAAGAGGCCAAAAACACGATTTCCGCCTCAATTTTTCTAATTTATTGTGTTGAATTTCCACGTGGTATATCGGCGAGACAAGTCACGTTTTGGTCATCGGATTTTGACTTTTATCATAGATTTGTTACAATTGTCAAAGTTCAGGTACTCTAGTGTAATTAATTACTTAAAGTTCATGATATTTTCGAAATTTCGCTAAAAAGTGTAGGTTAGAAAGTGCAATCAATCAAATTTATCAAGAATCCACTTATATTAATCATATCATTAATAATTGTATTTTATTAAATTATGAGGGTTGTAAAGATAAAATGAGGGGATGTGTTCATAATTACCCTTAATTATTCAGAATAATTTGTGGAATTTGTTTGATCACAATAAATATTTGGGTATTTGGAATCAATACCCAAATATTTTTTCCTAAATCAAAATAATCCAAAATTTGTGAGTTGTGACCCTTCCTTCTCTATAGTTCCAATATGCTCAATTAAAATTCAGATATGATTAAATGAAAAATAAACGAAATAGGAATAAAATTGTTCAAACAAATTAATTTCTAAGGCCCAGATGCTTTTTCTCCACGTAGCAGCCCACTAACAGTTTCCCTAAACTCGGAAAATTCGATGCTACCGGTAAGGGTAGTGTGCCCGAATTTTTATTTTTATTTTTTAAAATATTTTTCAACTTTTTTTTTTATATATAAATGGCAACATTAGTAGATGTTAATTATGTTTGTCGTAATTTTTTTTTCATCTTCTATTATGTAAATGGTATAGGTGTGTATTTTTATGATATCGTGTGAAAAAATTTAATAACATTATCGTTTACATAGTAGAAAGCGAAATAAAAAAATAGGGACGAACATAATTACCATCTACTTAAGAAGTAATATATAATCAAAAAAAGATATTAGGAAAAAATATTTTAAAAAATAAAAAAGGAAATTCAGGCATGCGCATGCCCGTGAGGGTAGCATCGAATTTTCCCCCTAACCTCTTTCACATAATCGGAAGATTCGATACTACCCATACGACTAGTGTCCTAATTTTTCAAAATATATATTATGTAATTTTTCAAGTGATATTTTATATATAATATATACGATGATACAAATTATATATGCCCTGATATTTATTTTTAAAGAGTCGACAAGGTTGTCTTAAATATTTTAGGACCCCTTATGTTCGTTACAAAGTTGGCCTCTAATATTAGAAAAAAACACTATATTTTAGTTCATTAATAAAATTTGGGCCCCTAATATTAAAAAGGAGAATTATCAATCCAGTACCTGAATGATGGGTAATCTATCGATTCAGGACCTAAAAAATATTAACTCTTAATTTAGGACTTGAAAGATGAAAATTCTCAATTCAAGACCTCGAAAATCACGAATTTTGATTTCTTTCTATTTTTTAATTAATTTTATATTTATTTTCATTGAAAATTCCTTCATTAATTATCTATTAAATTTAATAAAAAAAGTTTTTAAAATTAATTAAACAATAAAAAGAAACCAAAATTCGTGATTTTTGAGGGCCTGGATTAAAAAATTTTATCTTTTAAATCCTGAATTAATAGATTATCTATTTTTCAGATCCTGAATCGATTACTTTCTTATAAAAAATACACGAACTTTTTGAGGGGACATATGTAAAAGCTCTTCTCTCACAATCTCATCACTGACGTTGAGTGACGATATTGTTTTATAAACTCTAATGATATCATCTCAAAATAATAATAATAATAATAATAATAATAATAATAATAATAATAATAATATTTAAAACTAATACGCATTTTTTTTGTTATGAAATATAATCAAAACCAATTAAATACGCCATTGTATTTTCCTATTTTTGTTTTTAGGGTTGGACAAAGATAAAATTTAGTCAAAGTGAGTGAGGAACCATGGTAAATTATATATTAATTGATTTTATTTTATTTTATTTTATTGAGGCTTGATTGAATTATATATTAATCATCTTCATCATTATTATTTTTGTGGTTGGGCATTTATTAGATTATAGTAGACCTTTCTTTACAGTCTTTTTTTTTTCAGATATTCTTTTAGATAATACAGATTTATGAAATTCATGTAAGATTAAATTGCTAATTACGAACAACCTGCAGATTCTTGTAATAAATCATAATACATTTAATTTTGGTTCAATATTATGTTATATTGGGTTAATTTTTTAAAAAGCCCCCACTTTCTTCACAAAATTGGATAAATTTTATTTTAATGCCTACATTTTGGATTCCTTTTCAAAAATAACTTTTTTTTTTCAATAATAACGAAATAGTACGCACTTTTGCAAAAAATTTGCAAATCGAATATTTGATTGATTTTATGGCACGAAAATTATACGTAATTGATTGTATTTTAAGATTTTTAATTGATTTTTTTTACGTGATTGAGAAAATATAAATATTAGAATACAATCAATTGCATAGGGTTTTCGGACCTGAAAATTGATCAAATGTTAGATTTGTAACATTTTTGAAAAAATAGATATTGTTTTGTTAATTTTGAATAAGTGATCTATTTTTGAAAAAATAGCTCAAAATATACGCATAAAAATATAATTTCTATAATTAATAATTACAATTAACTCATGCTTTGATAGTTTAACTAAATAACCTAATCTTTAATAATAACAATTTAAATCTCAAGGTTTGAACATTTTAACAGAAATGACCTAATATTCTAGGTGAAAAAAAATCAAATGGTCATTTTTTCGGCAAAAATGTACTATATTGTGTACGTTCTTTAGCTCACTTGAGAGTAAATGTGATCAAAATCGATTGAAATAGTATTTTAATCGAAAATGTTGAGTCATTTATGTTAAAATGATCAAGAATAAATTTCACTTTTGGTCCCATTAAAATATGATCAAAACATTTTAGTCTCAAAAGTTACTTTTTTAGTCCCAAATGATACTTTTTCGATAATTTTGGTCCCATAAAATATTTTTCTGACAATTTTAGTCACATAAGATATTTTTCTGACAATTTTAGTCTCAAACTCACATAGAAAGTTAGTTGCCGACTTTCTATGTGAGTTTGAGACTAAAATTGTCGGAAAAATATTTCGTGGGACTAAAATTGTCGGAAAAAAATCATGTCAGTATTTGCAACTTCGTGAAAATGTGTAATTTTTTTCTTGATATATACACACACATATATATATATATATATTATTTAATGTGATATGAAAAATCTAATATAGTTGTTTAGGAGCACCTTCCCTTCCCGCCAGCACGTATACTATATATATATATATATATATATATATATATATATATATATATTTTATTAAACAATATTAAATCTCTTTTTTCTTTTTTTGTTTTCTGCAGCAAGATTTGCCAAATTATTAGATAATAAGATTCAAAAATGGAGATTTTGAGCAGATTACGATGAGATTTTAATGCAGATTACTGTATTACTGAAATAATCCATAATTTATGCAAACGATTACAGTTGGAGTAACTGCTATATCACTGTGCATCAACAGCCATTGGCGGTTTGTGGCGAAATTTTTAGAGAGAGAAGCGCAGAGTTTTCATCACTCGCACTAATTTTTTGAATCGTAATTCATCAAATTACGCGATTATGGCGGCGAATTCGACGGTCAGCTCGCTTCTGCCGATCGCCTCCGCCGATTCTCCGCCGGAAAAAGTCGAGAAGCAATTCCGAGGCACCGCCATCTCTAAGGCCGGCGCTTATGCCGCCATCTCTTACATGTCTTGCGCCGGTAATTTTCGATGAATTTCTTCTATTTTTGTTTTTCTTAATTTGATAATTTGTGTGTTTTCATGTGAAGTTTGTGGATTTTTTTTTTTTGGTTTTGGTTAAGATCAGGTTTTTGGCGGGTGTTTGCTTGAGTTTTCTCACTCTAGAATGATGAAATGACATGATGATGCTTTGTTTTTGTAGTTTGGAATAGTTTTGATTTTTTTGTTTTACTAATTCTGCTGCCTAAACAAGTTTGTTCATGGTAATTCATAATTATTAGTCAATTTAAAATTGTGAGTGGTGATTATTAAACCTCAGGAAATCAACTCCTTTGTGATGGTTAATGATGAGATTTGATTTTGAATACACTTATGGAAAAGTGATTGAAATTCGATTTTGCAGTGTTCTTGGTGTTGTTCAATAAAGCTGCTCTTTCTTCATACAGCTTCCCTTGTGCTAATGTCATTACCCTCTGTCAGGTATTATAATTAAACAACTCGATCCTTATGAAATGGCGTTAACAATATCTATTTACGACTTCTTATTGAGTGACCGTGTTGTTCAATGAAATTTGATGATGGTTGGAAGCATACACTGCATAGTTTTGTATGCACATATATATGGCACTGTCTAGTTTCTTATTGTGTTGAAACATTTATCCGATTTCATGAATTCACGGTTCTCTTTTGTTGTATCTGCTGCAGATTATATTTTCATGCTGTCTGCTTTATGTACTAAGGCGCTTAAGGCTTATCTCTTTTAGTTCAAATGAATCTGGAGCACTCACTGATAGTTACAATACATTTGTATCAATGAAGACATTGATCACCACGTCACCTGTTTCTCTGACCTATTTTATTTACATGGTAATACCTTTTTCCAAGTCATTGAAGTTAGCTTTTTCCCAGTCATAACTTGCCAATTTCTTCATTGGTAACCGATGAAATAAGTTGCTCACATGTTGTGTTTGTTTCTTTGAAAGATAGCCTCTATGGAGGCTGTTCGGGGAGTAAGTGTACCAATGTATACAACCATAAGGAGAACTACAGTTGTATTTACAATGGTATTTGAGTATGTCTTCATGAAGCAGAGGTATACTCTTCCAGTTCTCGGAAGGTAAACATCCTATTGTTCTGCTTAGACTTTTCATACATGAGCATACTTTTTCTCTGGCAGGCCCTTTGGAAAATCTTGAAACTGATAAGTTTATGCATATACATAAAACCAGAGAAAATTTATGCAGTAGTAGCCTTATTTCCTTGCATTGTTGCTGGCCTTTCTGTTCCCCTCATCCTTATAAACTCTTTGTCATTGTCACCGGCCACTGAAGTTCTTGAAGACATATGGTTGCCTCATTTGCCTGTCTGATGAATAATTTAGGTTTTGTCAGTGTGGTAATAATTTTATTAGGTGCTTTTGTTGCGGGAGGAAATGATATGTCATTCGACTCCAAAGGGTATCTAGTGGTTGTGTTAGCCAACATTTCAACAGCATTGTACCTCACAGTCGTAGCTCGCATTGGTACTGCTTCTTTCTTCTTTATCACCTTGTTTTCTCCGCTGCTTCAAACTTTGCTGATACTATATTTACGCAGGGATATCTAGTGGTCTGAACTGCTTTGGCCTCATGTGGTGCAACGGTGAGTAACCACCTTTGTATTTTCCCTCTTTTAAATGTTTGTTTACCAATAATTTCTCTAAAAGTTGGCAGTTTACTTTTTCTGATACAGGAGTTTTGTGTGGACCAGTTTTACTGCTCTTGACCTTTTTACAAGGTGAAATTGAGACGACAATGAATTTCCCAAATTTGTTTTCTCCGGGATTCCTGGTAATCTTCTGTGACTAGCTTATCCTTGATTTGGTTCATGAATGATTTGCCACAGTTATCTGCTACTCCGTTGCATGTTTTACTGCCTTCTTGTTTCTACCTACTTATTATGCTGTTGATCTGATTCGTGTGTTGATGTCGACTTATATTTTCATCGTGCTTTTGGTTGTGGTTGCCCTTCTATAATGTGTTTCAACTCTTCTGGTTTCAGACAGTATTGCTTTTGTCGTGCATGTTGGCTTTCTTCCTGAACTATACTGTATTCCTCAACACGACTCAGAATTCTGCGCTCACACAGACAATCTGTGGTAACTTGAAGGTTTGTTCCCAACTTTTGTTCATCTTCCTCCATCTGTTTCAGTTTCAAGCCTCGTGCTCAACTCAATGCAATTCTGTAGATTCTGCTAATTACTGCTATGATCAAAAGATTCTTTATCAAGAGTTACCATATAACTTACTTTCTGTTGATGCATGATAAATTCATAAATACAATTGTGGTGGAATGCAAACCTATGTTTCTTGAACTGATGAAAACTATTCAGTCAACTAAGAAATCTCCAATAAGGCCAGAGATAGCTGCCCATTATCACATTCACCACTGTTTCAATTGCTGCATGTTATGTGGTTGAGCTCGTCTAAAACTTCTCATCCGCATCTAGCTTTTTAAGCATGAACTTACGCACTGTGATAATTCTCCTTTTCTCCTGTAGGACTTTTTCACCATTGGCTTCGGCTGGGTGATTTTTGGTGGGCTGCCGTTTGATGTAGTAAGTGTCGTCTCCATTCATTGAGACCGGCTTTCTAATAATTCCGTTGAAATCTTGATCCTTACACTCTGTATGTAAAACCCCCCGTTGCAGATGAATGTGACCGGGCAACTCGTCTGCTTCGTTGGCTCAGGAATGTATGCCTATTTCAAGTTCACAGGGAAATGAAATGACTGGTTTGGCTGATCTAATTAACAGTGATCACTCATCAATTCTTACAGTATTTATGTAGGGCTGATATAGTAATAGTAATTAATTTCTTCATATTTTGTGGAATAATTTTCAGTTTTTCTATAGTTACTCAGTCCAAATTTTGACTATACATTTTATAGTGGTGTTTTGTGCTTGTTGATGTAGCAGAAATTTTGGCCAATGTCTTTTCATGTATCATTTCATTGTTCACTGCTTTATTATTCCTAGATTGGAACAAATCCAACACACAAAACCCACAAAACTTACTACCTTTGGGTTCGTAGAATCAGTTATTTGGTGTTTGATCCGAAAGAGAAGTTTTATAAAGGTCTGCGGTGCAGTCGGAGGTAAGGGTCGAGAGGCCCGAGTTCATAGGCGTACGACCCGTTTGCTAGGCCCGAGTAGTTTGTTAGGGTTTGTGGAATCAGTTATAAGTCACACGCACTCTTTATACAATCGGTTAATTAACTTGAGTTATAAGGAATTATCCGATCTGAATTATTTGGTGATTGACCCGTAAGGGAAGTTTTATAAAGGTTTGCGGTGGTGCGGACGAAGGGCGAGGCTTGAGAGGCCCGAGCCGAGAGGCGTACAACCCGTTTGTTAGGGTTCGTGGAATCAGTTATAAGTCACACACACTCTTTACACAATTGTTAATTAACCTGAATTATAAGGATTATCCAACCCGAATTATTTGGTTCTTGATCCGACTATTTGATCAAAGGTTGAGTTGCAAAAATTGTTAAAATATCAATTTGAACTCGGTTCAATAAGCATATCGAACAAGTTTGAATATAATTTTATGTTCAACAAGATTCAAGGCTTAACTCGAGCTCGAGCTCGAGAAGTAAAAAAATAGAACAAAAATATACAAAAATATCAAACTACTCAAGTCCGGCTCAAGTAAAGCTTGATCGATAGGCAACCAAACAAAGCTGAAACATAAACTTTAAAGTCAAATATCATTTTAAAAAAGTTTGAACAAGCGTGTTTAGCTTCTTAACTCGACTCATTTACAACCCTAATGTTGATTTCCAAAATAATTATAAAAAATAGGGTAAATTACACTTTGATACCTACAATTTTTGTTCTTTTTTCAATTTTTCAAAATTAACGAAATAGTGCCCATTTTTACAAAAAACTTACAAATTCAACATTTGATCGATTTTACGGCCCGAAAATTATACCTAATTGATTGTATATTAAAAAAATTTAATCGGACGACTTTTTTTTTACGCAACTAGGGAAATAATAATATTAAAATCACAATCAATTACACAGGGTTTTCCGGCCGAAAATTTTATCAATATTCGTAAAATTTCTTGAAAAGTGGATACTGTTTTGTTAAATTTTAAAAAGTGAGTTATTTTTAAAAAAGAATAAAAAAAAATGTAGGTATTAAAGTGTCATTTTCCCAAAAAAAATCAGAAAAATGGAGAAAAAATAGCCCATTATCAATTGGGCCTGTTTACGGCCCATTAAAGAGATCCGGCCCATTCTCGTTATATGCAGCTCACCACAAAAGGCGGGAGAAACCAATTTAACTGTCATCACTCCAAAGAGAGGGAAACTGGCAAATCTTAGAGAGAGAAAAGCGAAAAAAAAAAGAGACTAAAGAAGAGAGCGAAATTCGATTCCATTCTCTCTTTCTCTGTCTAGAATCTCTCCCGACACAAGCCAAACCCTAGCTCCGATTCTGCGCCAAAGCATTACAGAAATAGCGAGAAATCACGATCCATAAACCAGCCTCAATCCGCGACCGGAGACGATATCGGAGGAGGAGATGCACGTGTAAATATCGATGCTCGATTTCTAGGTTATCAATCGATTTGCAGATTTTTTTTTCCGATGATGCAGATTCTGGAGAGCGGGAACGATCACTGTAAGCCTCGATTCTCGAATGGATCGATGATGTGCTTGTTTCCCCCAATGCCGTACGTTGGCAGCCCGAGACGGAGCTTTTTTTACAATAGGCTTCAGCCGCCGCCTCTCCGCCTCACTGTTCTCAAATTGGACGGATCTTCTTTTGGTATGCATTTTTTTTTTTTTCAAAAAAATGTTGTTGCTGTGGTTGTGGATTTGAATTTTGAAATACGCGATCTATGTATTTGTTTCTCCATTTGTGTTCAATTAATCTTATTATGCATATGAATTACCTGCGGTTTATGGTGTATTGTGTGATTCAGATGGTGCTATGGGGAATTTAGTGAAAATGTGGAACTTTTGTTTGTTTTGAAGGAGTTGAGGTGAGTGAGATGGGGACAGTTGGGGAGCTGAAGCGTGGTGTCGAAGCAGCTTTTGATCACTTGCCAAAGGAGGGGCCTGGTAGAATTGCATGGTAATGAGCTTCAAACTTGTGTGTGTGTATATATGTGTGTGTGTGGAGAGGAGGGAAAAATGATTTTGCTTGTTGAATGTTGGAATTTTTTTTTTCTTCAGTGTTGATGTCTATTAACAGCTGAAGATTTATATTGCTATTAGTAATCAATCATTCCGTGCTTTGATAAGAACCTATGTCGTATGTTTATTTCTACTATGACATTGCAATTTTTTGGTGATTTATTGCAACAACTTGATCTAGTAAATATTTGATCATAAGAAAATTATGCATTCCAGTGGCATTGCCATTTTTTTGGTGATTTCAAGCTTTGGGATTTAACTTTCTATTTTTTGAACTGTGCATGAGGTAGCTAAGTTTTGTTGGGAAAAAATAATTTGTGACTGAAGCAAGTAGGGGGTTCTGAAGGGCATAGGACTGCATCATTTAAGACCTTAGGATATTCTTCCCTGAGCAGATTTGCTGTTATTCTAACCGGTCCTAAGGATCTTATATCGTCCTTTCTAATGCAAATGAAATCTTTAAATTTTTATGCAGGGAACATGTATGGGGACAGTTTTGCCTTTGTCATGAAGGGGAGATGTTACTGACTGACAGAGATTATATCAGCATGCTAGGCATAAAGGATGGTGATCAGGTTGGTCATAGTTTTGGGTTATATGTGGTCTGGTGCCTCTGCATAAACATTTGTGTATTTAAAAGAAATTTCAAAATTTCTGAAGTTAAATAGACTAGGGTCATATTATATAACTTGCACCAAGATCTTGCATTAGAATGAACCAAAAGTTAACTCTATAAAATCCAACTATTTGAAACTTTCCTGAAGTGTCAGGATTTAGAAAGAAAGATGAAGTTAATAACTCCTTGATCTGCAAAAAGAATTGAAGCAATTGATGATTTTCAATGAACTAGCAAACAGAAAATGAAAGTGGATGGAGTATAAAAACTACATTTTTTTTACTTTCTCAACATGGATGCTGGATTTCATGCAGAAAATATTTAGGTAATGAGATTTCATGAAACAGAGAGTTTCTCCCTGCCCATGCAGAAACCTTTAAGATTCTGGTATATAATAATTAGATTATAAATTGAAGAGAGTTAGACTGTCAAAAGAGCTATTGCAAAATTTTGGTCCTAGTTTATAACTCCACTTCAGCAATTTAATGTTGATAAACATGTTATTTAAATGGTTAGCATCCTGCAGTAAAACTGAAAAGAAAATGTTCCAAATAAATTCAAGAGCTTCATCAAAGTTTCAAGAAAGCCTAAAACAAAATAGTTCTTGTGAACAAGTTGTGGTTGTAATACTTGTCTAACCAGTTCTTGGCACCTTCAGCTGCAGTTTACTCATCGTGCTTCCAGTACCAATAATTTCAGAAGGATAAAATCAAAGGGAGCGGACACAAGTGAGGACGATGAACCCCACAAGTAAGTTGATCTCATGCTTGCAAGTTCCATCTCCAATACCTTTTAGATTCAATATAGTTGTTGAGAACTATCTATAATTAAGTTCCTAGCTAGATGAGCACTCTTGCACTATATTTAAGATCACAAAGAGCTATCAAGTATGCTACCATCCAAATAAATTTTATTGAAGCCATATTATATATGTATATATATATATCATGGTTCAAACCTCAAATGACTTAATTTACAGAACTGTTGGCCACAAAAATAGTGATCATGATGAAGAGATTTTAGAGGACAACCATGATGTTCATTGTGATTTAGAAGATGATGATGGTGTCTCACAACGCGAGCACAGGTCAAGTCTCTTCTTAAAAGGGTGGTTCCCTTATCGTAAGTTCAGTAGCTCGGGCTCCCGCCTGAGGCTCAGAGAGAGAGGCTGCTCGTCAAGATCTTCGCGCAACATGCTAGTAAGTTTCAAGAATTGCTTGAGATTTTCTGGGCATAAATATGAACCTCGGAGATTGAATTGGAAAATAAAGTGAATCATACATATATATACACATTATTGGGAGTGATCATCGAAGCCTTGAACTGAATAAGAGTGGTCCAGCTTCAGTTGGGAGTTAGCTTCTCAAATTAAATGGTTACATATGAAAATAGCTATAGCTATAGCTATATTATATATATATATATATATGATGAAATAAGATGTGTTGATGCTTCTTTCTTGATCACATTTCATATAATTACATTCTAGATTAGGAAAGTTTTGAGGAAGCAGCAAACTGAGTTGGTTTGTTTGTTGTGGGCTGGAATTGAATCAAAACTTCTTTATTTTCCACTTGATTAACTGAGGCTTATCACTATGGATTGAATTGAATCAATTTGTGATCTTGTGCAGATGAACTTTCAACTTCATGCTAATAAATCATTTGACATTTATTAAACAAGAAAATACATCACTGTCGTTTCTGAATTGTATATTGATTAGGTGGATTCTGCCTGTGATGATGTCTGATTTGATTGAATTGAAAGAATTTTTGTGAATTCTCGAATCCATCATTCTCCCTTTTCGATTGTTGGTAAATTCTAAGGTGGAGGGGATGCAGTGCTTTTTACAGCCATTTGTTGCTATTTTCAATTTTTATGGGTCGGCTGATAAAATAATTTCGGTTTTGCACTGTCACAATAGGTAATTAAGTGTCACAATAGATAGTTTAAGTGTCACAATATGTTAGTTAAAGTATCACGATAGATTTTTTTGACTGGCCGAAACTTTTGGCCGAAATTTCTGTTTTTTGGACAAAAAAAATAGGGCTGCAAATAGCCCCATTTTGGTGGGACCGGGACACTTGTCAGCTCCATAAATGGGGGATGCATTACAGACTTACAGTCAGTCCACCTTATAATTTACCTCGATTGTTCGGGTGGTAAATTACACTCTGATACATAGCTATATTTTGGTCTCTTCTTAAAAAATAACTCACTTCAGTGTCTACTTTTTCAAAAAACTTTGCAATTCTAACATTCGATCAATTTTACGGCCCAAAAATCATACGTAATTGATTGTATTTTAAGATTTTGGATTGCATAATTTTTCTTACACGACTAGGAATATAAATGTTAAAATACACTTAATTACATAGGGTTTTCCTGTCGAAAAATTGATCAAATATTAAATTTGTGAATTTTTTTAAAAAAAGTTAATACTATTTTATTAATTTTGAAACAATAAATTATTTTTTTTCTATAATTAGCAAGTGCAATCAAACTATTGTGGAATAATAATTGATAGTGATAATTTACATGATAATGTGACAAGTGCTTGTCGTCAAAATTAGCTAACTTTATTCTAACGAAAAGTAGAGAGCCACAGTCGTATTATTTACTAATCATTTGTTAATCATTGTAATTGAACATAGCTTTGGACTTTCTGCACTCCCTTTTTTAACATGTGTACACTAAAACTCGAATGGCTTCTTTGAGGTTGCTACTTACAACAATCATATGCATGTTTTACTACTTTTGTTATCATCATTATGGTTATTGTTGGGATGTCTGAAACCCTGACGCTGAGTTGCACGACGGAGTAGTTTTCGATTGGGTTCAGGGGCACGACGCTCCCGATTTTCATGGTGTATGTTATGTTCGAATTGAATTTCTTGTTTTGGACTTATTTTCTAAGTGTTGGGGTGCCTTGAAACCCTGTCGCTGAGTTGTTGCACGGTGAACTAGTTTCTGATTTGGTTAGGGGTAACACTCCCGACTTTTAGTGTATATGTTATGTTTGGGTTGAGTTTCTTGTTTTGGATTTATTTCCTAAGCTAGTAGGGTTTTCGGTTTTTTGTAATCTATAATCCGAACATAATAATATATTATTTTTTTCTGGTCCGTGGACATAGCTAACACAACGTTAGTAAATTACATAAATTCCATGTGTTTTCTCAATTCTTGATATAACAATTATTATTATTATTATTATTATTATTATTATTATTATTATTATTATTATTATTATTATTATTATTATTATTATTATTATTATTATTAGGGTTATTGTCTCTATTGTCACGATCTTTACAAATTTTTTTTGGGACATGATTTTTCAATTTTAACAATTACAACATAAAACGACTTTTTTGCAATTAAAACATACATTTAAAATTCAGTGAAATTAAATTATAGATCTAATTTAGTGAATATCATTATAAAGATATGCGACATCATGTATGTGTATTGTTAAGAATAGAACGAGAATGATATCATTAATATACAATATACAAGTGGTAGTGAAACACGCAACGGAACGAAAATTATTATCATTAATATATAAGTGATAGTATTGGAACATATAACCTAAAATGAACCGGGAATTATTACCACTCGTACATTGAATGATATCATAAATATACATATTATTTATACTAGCACTTACCTAGTAATCAACTAATTATACAATATGATGAATGATACAAAATACATAGAGAAATCTATTGAGCTACATATATAGACTTTCATAAAAATTAGACTTTTGTGTTGTCACATCTAATTGCAAGAAATATGAGGATTTTTTTTTTTTCCAAAAAAGGTATTGAATGGATCAAATGAAATAGTCAATAGGGTTGCTTGAATTTGATTTAATTATAAGGTACAATGACTTGCAATTTGTCTTTTAAATAAAAGCTGAATTAAAATGGAAGATTTTCTTACTTCCTAGTTTCTTGTACGCATCGAAAGGGCAATTAAATTAGGACACATCTAGATCTTGAATATGTTTGAGAAAGCAATAATTATTGTGTTTTTGAAATTTATGATCAAGAAAATAGGCATTGTAAATTTTGAAATAAAGGGTTAATTGCCTCAAAATACATAACTTTTGGAGTTGTTTTTTTTTACACGTTTTAAAAAACGTAATTTTAATAATATGAATTTATCACTGATTTTTCATGCGATTTTCAAATTTCGATCTCACTGATTTTTCATATGATTTTCAAATTTCGACCAACTGAAATAACGTGGCAGTCGGAAATTTTCATGTGTTTATCTATGTGGACATCAAATTATCTTAAAATACATGAATTTTTTATCAATTTTGGACAGATTAAAATGTTCAAATTTAAAAATCATGTGAAAAATAAAAAACACCCCAAAATTAATGTATTTTAAGATAATTAGCCCTAAAATGAAATCTAACTTGATGTATATCCACTATCAATAGAGTTCATAACTTCCCAACAAGTACTATATATTTTTAAATTACACAAAATCTAATTGTTTAAATAATATTTCTTGTAGTATCATTATGAAGATATAAAAGATATTTATGACGAGATATTATTATCTAACTACAAAATATGTGTATATCAGCTGAATAAAAAATAATATAAGTTATAGGTATTTTTAAAAATTCAGCTGCGAGATGAAACTATATTCATTCCATAATAAATAATTTTATTATTTTTCTAGCTAATAAAAAAGTACATTAAATAGTGTTGAATTTATATTCTTTTAGTGGAAATATTTTATAAACCTTTGTTGATTCTTTATATTTTGCAATTAAATTATTATGGAAACGAATATTTCACAATAAAGATATTCCCAAAAAAAAAGAATGATTAATTTAAATAGAGAGAGAGTAAAAAAGGAAAAAAGATGAAACTTGTACAGCTTTATCCACTTGAAATTTGATGATTTGCACAAATTTTTTTCTGATAAAACCGACAATTTTATATATATTAGTAAAAAATAAAAAGAAGAAATTGAAAAAATAAAATAGAAATTCAATACACAAACAACGGTGGCGTACGTGAGAAAGCCACATCGTTTCAATAGAGATGACTCTCCTCTCTCTCTCTCTCTCAAACACGCACTCTCTCTCACACACACACATTCCATTTAGTATTTAGTTCTGTTTCTCTCTCTCTCTTCGTCACTCTTTAGTCTCTACTTTCCCGTAATTCGTAAATATTGGTTAAATTATCATCACACAAACGATGGAATGATCGATCAACGCTGATGCTTATTTTTAACTCGTCGAGATTACTGTGTTTGCTTTTCCTCCATCGATATTTTTTATTTCGTTAACACAATTCTTCTTCTTCTTCTTCCTCTCCTATTATTCAGTAAGTTCTATTGAATTTAGCTAAATTCTGCCTAAGCATATGTGTTGTTTGTGTCTCTGTTGACTTGTTTTCTCCATGATTGTTTGTGAAATCTTGAAATTTTTTGAGCTAATTTGGCTGGGAATGAAAAATTGGAATTTTGCTGGTTTGTTTACTTGTTTTCTTTCTTCTTATGTTGTTTGTGTTGTTGAAATAGTGATAATACGTTTAGAAGCATGATAAAAATCGAATCTTTATATCTGATTGAAGATTTTGATGTTCTAAACTTCCAATAGTTGAAAGAGAGTGTGATTATGATTTCTTCTTGTGGGGTGTAGGATAGAAATTTGGGGTGGTGGAATTGGGGTTATTTGTACTTCTCTCTCACTAGAAAAATGCAATCTTTACAACTCTATGAATTGTGTTTTCAAGAATGGGAATGATGGAAGCATTGCATCAATTGTGTATGATCTTTATATGTAGCGCACTTTGATTGATGAGTTTGATTTCCTCTGTTTTTAAGCACATTTTTGGTTAATGGGATCTGTGAATTTGTGGAAATTTTAGTAAAAATGCCGTCTGTAGCAACTTATGCATTGTGTATTTGTGTGTTCAAGAATGGGAATGATGGAAGCATTTGCATCAATTGTATGAACTTTGTTTGATTGATGATTTTGATTTCCTATGTTTTTAAGCACATTTGTGGTTAATGGGATCTGTGAATTTGTGGAAATTTTAGTAAAAATGCCGTCTTTAGCAACTTATGCATTGTGTATTTGTGTGTTCAAGAATGGGAATGATGGAAGCATTTGCATCAATTGTATGAACTTTGTTTGATTGATGATTTTGATTTCCTATGTTTTTAAGCACATTTGTGGTTAATGGGGCCTGTGAATTTGTGGAAATTTTAGGAAAATGGCAGGAAAAGTTGTTGGTAATCGGCCTGCGTTGTCGTTTGATTTTGTGATGGTTGAAGGAGACTCCGGTGATGTTAGCACCCTAGCTGCATCCTCCCACCAGATGACTCCATGGATTGATCCAATGTCGATTAAGCTCAGGCACCGGATTGGAAGAGGGCCATTTGGCGATGTTTGGCTAGCCACTCATCACCGTTCATCCGAGGACCACGACGAGTATCATGAAGTCGCTGTCAAAATGTTGCACCCGATCAAAGAGGAGAATATTAGGGATGTTTTGAATAGATTGAGTGATTTACTTTATAAGTGTCAAGGGTTAGAAACTGTTTCTTGGCTCTATGGACTCTCAGTTATCAACAAGAAAGTGAGTATTCTGATTGACCTTTTGTTATATTGCTATAGTAGAAATAGGGTGATGAAGTAATAGAATCTATCTAAATCATATATTGTTTTGTTCTTCTAGATATGCATTGTTATGCAGTTCTACGAGGGCTCTATCGGAGACAAAATGGCTCGTTTCAACGAGGGGAAGCTTTCGCTTAGTGATATTCTGAGGTGGTTTTCGTGCTCGATTTCAGGAAGGCGTGTGTTGTTATGGAATTTGGATTTGTTTCTAAGTACTTGTGTTGTTGATGTGTTTGCAGGTATGGAGTGGATCTTGCTCAAGGAATTATGGACCTTCATGCAAAAGGGATCCTAATTCTCAACCTCAAACCTTTCAATTTCCTTCTGAATAGAAACGATCACGCAATTGTTGGGGATATCGGCATCCCTTACGTGTTGTTAGGGATTCCGTTGCCTAGTACAGACATGGCTCGAAGACTTGGCACTCCGACCTATATGGCTCCGGAACAATGGCAACCAGAAGTGAGAGGCCCGATATCTGTTGAGACCGATTCGTGGGGATTCGGTTGCAGTATTTTGGAGATGTTAACCGGAATACAGCCGTGGAATGGCAAATCGGTTGAGGAGATATACAAGTTAGTCGTGACGAAGCAAGAGAAACCTCATATTCCCGGCGGCCTTCCTCCTGCAGTTGAGAATGTCATTGCTGGTTGTTTCGAGTATGACTTCAGGAGCCGCCCCGTGATGGCTGATATTTTGCACGCTTTCAAGAGGTATATTTTGTCGAATATTTTTTATCGTGTTTGTTTTTTTGGTTGGGTGAGGGTGCTCTGTAGATTATGATTGATGCATGTTCGAAATTTATCACTCATAAGCATATATTAGGGCTTAAGTTTTCTCAAAAGATTTGATGTAGGGCTGGCAATTTTCGACACGGCACAAAAATAACGGGTTAGTGTTTGATCTTATCGTGTTCGTATTGACAAGATAATGACCTGAAATTATTGTGTCGTATTTCATATCAACTTGCTAAACACGATAAAAATTAATAGTTACCTGATAACAACCCGATAAGAACTTGTTAACATGCTAACACGTTAAGAATCTGATAACCTCTTACATGAAAAAAATACATTTATCATTCCAATTTCTCTTTGTTTATAAATATTTTTTAATGAATTGTATTTATTTTTCTTTTCTTTTTTTTTTTTTAAATTATTATAGTGTCATTATCATGTCGTGTTGGCATGGCAAAATATCATGTACTGTCATGTTCGTGTCGTGACAAAGTTATCTTGTTCGTGCCGTGACAAAATTATTCTTATCGGGTCGTGTACGTGTTTAACCTTATTGTGTATTGTCGTTACCGTGTTGCGTGACACGCAACACGACACGATAGCACGAATTGCCAGCCCTAATTTGACGTGCTATCCTCCATTGTATGATCATATATCCATCTGCTATATTTTCTATTGTGTTTCACTAAAAGCAGGTGTTTTGCATGAAATCGCAGTTCGCAGAATGCAGTTTCGCAGGATGGAAGCTGGACAGGGCTCGGAAGTAGAATGATCAGGGACAAACCGGGTGGCGGTGGCTACACGGAGTGGTTCCTTGCGAAGGATCACCTGCAAATCGGTGACACGGTTCGGTCTAGGAAAGCACCAAACTCGTGCAGCCCCAAGAACATGGAGGTGCCCGAGGGGTCTGTAGTGGGTCTGGAACGAGATACGGATCAAGATGGGTATGTTTTAGTGAGGGTGCACGGCGTTCATGATCCAATACGAGTTCACGTTTCCACATTGGAGCGAGTCACGTTCGGCTTGGCCGCAGGCGACTGGGTTCGCCTGAAGAAAGAAGAGAAGAAGAAGCACTCCCCCGTCGGTGTCCTTCACTCGGTGAACCGCGATGGAGGTGTTGCGGTCGCGTTTATAGGGCTGGAGACGCTGTGGAAGGGTGAGTATTCAGAGTTCGAGATGGCAAAACCTCTGTGCGCGGGGCAGTTCGTGAAGCTCAAGTCGAGCGTCTTCACCCCCCGTTTCGATTGGCCTCGCAAACGAGGGGGTGAATGGGCGACGGGGAGGATTTGTCAAGTGCTGCCGAATGGGTGCCTCATTGTCAAGTTCCCCGGCAGGCTGAGCATCGGAAGAGACGATACGAGCTTCCTAGGCGATCCGGCTGAGGTCGAGCTCGTGTCGTTCGACACTTCCCCCGGCTTGGTGAAGAAGTACCAACATCTAGAGGACTTCCACTGGGCTGTGAGGCCACTGCTGATAGCATTAGGGCTGTTTACTGCCATGAAGATGGGCCTTTTCGTCGGGAAGAGAGTCGGGAGAGGGAGATCGAAGGGGAAGAATCCTCTATTCCAAACCGACGTTCAGAATTCCGACAGCCGGGGGGCGGTTCCCGGCGACGGCAACGCGGCATGGCGGCCGCCCAAGGTGACTAACATTTTCAGGTGATGTTTTTTCTGTTTTACCAAAAAAAAACTGTGAAATCTGGTAAATTGCACAGTAGCTGTACATGGAAAGGAATGGAGCATCAACTTCTGTAGCAAATATAGGAAAAAAACTCAACTTTGTTTATGTTATTTTTTCTCAAAAAAGCACAAAAAAAAAGAAGAAAAAAAGCACAAAAACTATGTTTATGTAAATAGTTTGTGGATGGATGGCTTTTCTTGCCCTAAATGTAGTTGTTTTTTACATTATCATGCAATGTTGGGTGTTTAGGACGATACCAATGTGTGTAGAGAGATGTTTGGAGAAATTTTTTGGCCTAAATATACTTAAATTATTTAAAAATACAATCGGATTTATAATCAATTCGGGGGATGATACCATGCAACGTGCGTATCTTCAGTCGAATTATAATTGATTCGAGAGATGATATCATGCAATGTGCGTATAATTTGAAAGCCCTCATCTTTTTCATTATACTCTCAATTAGTAATTGAAAAACCCTCATCATGAACTTTTTAACTATACTCTGAATTAGTCAATCGGGTGTCGTACAATGAATAATTACATGGAGAATTATCAATGATAAAAGTTTAAATTAGATTTCAAATCTCGACGCCGATTCGATGTTGAATTTATAAATTAAAAGACGGGTTTGAAACTTTACCGTGTGGGTTATTTGGTTGTGATTTCAATTTGTCTATTCTCTATTCATAGATGATAGAATTAAGTTCGATGCATTCTAATTAACGTAAAATAAAAATAAAAATCAACAGCGTAAATATCAAATGTCCGTTTGATCTTTTTTGAGTTGTTTAAGGGGCCTATTGTACTCTATAATTCGTACGCTTAGATTAGACTAGACATATAGTTCGGATGTTTATTTGACCTGTTGCCGCTATTCAATATGTACTAACAAAATCAATTCTATGAAAGTCTTTCATTTGTTTCTCTTCAATTAAAGTTTGATTTCACCGAAACATATCCTAATTTTTGACCTAATTCTTCTGATGATGATCGATGAAGAACCTACGATTAGCTTTTCAAGAAATTTCCAAACAAATAATTTCAACGAAATCTTGAATCCATCACAAGGCAAGGTAGAAATCTATAATACAAATTCCAATTTTGAAACCAAAAAAAAAATTAGCTGTGATTTGGTTATGTGCTACAAACAACTGCAGAAATACACCTTAACAACAACTATAGAAATCACACAATGTATATGATGATACAGGGAGCAAAACACATCCATATTCAAATAAAAAAAAATGGGTTAGACATCTAAAGCTTCTACAAAGTCAAGAAATTTACCCAGAAATCCTTGCATCTTTAACAAGCTGCTCGGTTAACGTGAGAAGCCGCGAAATTTCGTCTTTGACTTCTACAGGGCACTCCCCGTCGATCACGTTACCCTCAGATCCTCCGGGCTTGTCGGGGCCGATGATATCTCTATCAGCCTCGACGCTCAGACCGGCTTTGTGCAGAAGCTGCCGGCTCATTTCTGTGATTTTCAGCAGTGCGCTCGTTGCAGCTTCAACTTCGAGCTGAGCTGCTTCTAGCTGGAGTTTGTCAATCGCAAGCTCACCAACGCTCTTTTCATCGATTATTTCCTGTGCCAGAGCATAAAGCTGCTGCAGATCATCTTCGTCGCGTGACAGTCCGCCTTTTAGTTCTGCTATTTCCGTCTCTCTAGCATCGAGTTTTCCGGTGACCATTTTTAATTCTTCGTCTTTCATGATGAGATCCTTCTGTGCTGCAAGGATTTCCATTTCCTTTGACCTCAGGCTCTCTCGGGTGAACTTTAGTTCGGCTTCGAGCTGTTTCACCTGCCACTTAGAGCTATCAGCCGCCCTACCTAGCAACGGGGGTATGAAAATGTCGTTTTTCTTATCATCTGGGGTTAGTGCATGATAGCCCTCGTCGTTGAGCGACAGAACCGCTTCCTTGGTGAGATCTACAATCTTTTCCACCACAGACTCAGCTTCGGAGAATTTCAACTGTGCATTGCTTAGTTCGTGTTGCATTGTTAGGACATGTTCGTCCTTCTCCTTGAGCTTCGACACAGCTTTGATAAGCTCCTCTTCTCGGCTGGACAAAATCCCTTTTAGTTCAGCAATCTCATGACCGAGTTCCTCCAGCATCTCTTTTGTATCCGAGAGTTCCGAGTTTTTCTCGTCCAAAATAAGCTGAAGGGAAACCTGTTCCGACTTCAAATGCTGGATCTCTAACCTTGCTTCTACCAGTTCCGACTCTTTAGCCTTGAGAAGAGTCTGTGATTGTTCGAATGCAGCACTCTTGCGGTCTATTTCCTCCTGGAGTGCAGACAGTTCAGAAACTGCTTCATTCAAAGACGATCTCTCTGTATCTAGCGCTGTCTGTAACTCAAGAACGAGCTCTCTCTCCAACAATAGATCTCGTTTAAGCTCCTTGTTTTGAGCTTCAGAAACCCTTAGTTTCACTCGCTCACTCTCCATTTCTACTTCGGCATCTCTCAAACTTGTCATGTACGACATGATGCTCTTCCTTTGCTCTTCGAGATCTTTAAGCTGATTTTCCAACAGCTGATCTTGACCTTCCATTTTCTCTCTAGACGAAGCCAACGCTTTTTGAGAAGAAACTAGCTCACGTCTCACATCCGAAATAAGATTTTTAACTCTTCCAAACTCCTCCAGAGTCGAATTTGCTTCCCCGACATGCTTGGATGTTTGCTCTGCCAGCCTTTTCAAGTCCTCCTGTGCAATTAGCCAATCCGTTGTTTGCTTCTCCAAGTTTACTTCAGCAATCTTCAATTTTTCAGATTCAGTTTTCTGCATGCGGATGGAAATTTCGAGCTCCTCCTCTTTCTTTCGAATTGCCCTCTCGAGATACTGGAGCTCAACGGCTTGCTTCTCCACAACCTCATTTGCTTCATCCAGGAGCCGGGACTTGGATCTGAGCTCCGAGTCAGCATTAGCAGCTTCATCAGTCTTCTTCATCAATTCCTGTTTCATCTTTACGATTTCCTCTTCTTTGGCTGACAGTGCTAATTGAGAAGCGGAAATCTCCTCATCCCTCTCTTTCAGACGAAGCTTAAGTTCACCAATCTCAGATGCTCGAGAAGCTAAGTCTACATTTGCTAATCTCAGCTCCTCCTCCAGTTCTTCCTGCTTCAGTCGAGCAACTCCCAATTCCTCCTCTCGTATCTCCAAATCCTTCCGGGCATCATTAATTTCATTGAACTCCGACAATACTTTCCTCTCTGCATCTTGCAAATCATCTTCCTTCTTCTTCAACGCTACCAGCGCAGCTTGAAGATCCGATTCCAGCTTACCAAGATTGACACCCAACTCTGCAACATGGGGCGAACGAGGATCCCTACCTATTTGCTCCTCCAGCATCTGAGTCTGAGCAAACAACCTCTCCAGAAGAACCCTAGCTGGTTCACCCGCCCCATTGTCACTAACACTCGACGGCCTTCTGCTATTTAACACCGATTTAAGAATCCACGAGTACTGAAACTTTCTTCGGTGTGGCTTCAGAAACCCTACTCTCTTCTGCTTCCATTTCAGATTAGAATTGCGTAACTGCAGACAAAATTCAAACTCACTAAACAACTCAGCAACTAAACATGCCCATTTTAACCGAAGTGAAGAACTATTTCAAAACTGCATATATTGAGCTGCAAATTTTGGAGCCTCACATATCAAATTACAGATTTCAACAACAAACAGTATCATTTTTTTACTCATAATCAATTAAAAATTCTACAAATTTGATGCATTAGCAAGTTCTCATCTTTCCCATTCAATCTCAAAAGTTTACGTGTTCATACCGTATTGAAAATCAATCGAGAAATTTTCTCCAATAGCAGAGGAAAATCAATAAATTGCATTACATAAAATCAACTACATACATTTAATCAATTCTTCAAAAATAAACTATATATATATATATATATATATATATATATATATATATCAACATATCAAATTAAAGATTTCAACAGCAAACAGTATCATTTTCTACTCATAATCAACTAAAAATTCTGCAAAACTGATGCATAAACAAATTCTCATCTTTCACATTCAATCTCAAAAGTTTACTCGTGCGTACCATATTGAAAATCAATCGAGCAATTTTCTCCAAATAGCAGAGGAAAATCAATAAATTGCATTGAATAAAACTAGCTACATACAATTAAAAATCAATTATCACATACCTGAGAGAGGTGAGGAGATGAAGCAAGGGGAAAAGAGGCAGAAAGCGCCATACTTCATTTGCCGGCAACATCTGATCTCAGGCTTGCCTTGAGACATACAAAATCTGCATCGATCATCGGAAGAAACGGCAACAATAACAATAAGAAGAAGAAGAGAGAGAAATGAAGGAGGAGTTAGGGATTGCGTGGATGGAGAGAGAGAGAGCTTGGAGGTGAGAGAAGGAATGGGAAATGGAGGGAAACGGCGCAGGTTAGCAGAGATTGGCACGTGTGGTTCGTGATCTAGAAAGTTTTCAACACATCACCATGAATGGACTACGAAGAAAGATGTACACGTCACTACTCCAGATCAATGGGACCCACCTCCTTTTTTTCCTTCTTTTTTCTTCTTTAATCGAAATTAAAATTCAATTTTCGAACAAACATAATGTGTTTGAAAATTCATTTCCGAACAAACTCCATAAATTTTTGTTTAAGTGCCGTTCGAAAATAAGATTTCAAACATACTCAGAATGTTCGAAAACACCAATTCGAACAGGACGTGGATTTGAAACAGAAAAATCCAACCATAAAAATATTTCGAACTAAAGTGCATTGTTGTTGACGACGGAAACATTAACCGGAGAGACAACGAAAATATTAACCGGAGAAGAAGATATTTACGGTGAGTTTAGTGCATGTTGTCGTTGATGATGGTCGGAGGCGTATTCACCGGAGAAGGCGACGGATTTGCCAAGAAGGAGAGTGAAATCTGATTTTTTTTTATATTTTTTTTAATAAGTAAAGGTTTTTAGGAAAGTTTATAATTAATAAAAAAATAAAAAATAATTTATGATGCAAAAAGGAAATTATGAGACACTATCCTAGTGAGTGAGAATTCGAGAGAGTTACAGATCAAAAGTTCGAATCTCATCAATATCACTAGGTGTTCGTCGTTTATCCAGTGCACAGTCAGATAATAACTGCGGATTATCCTTGTCATCAAAATTAGGTTTTTTTAATCACAATTATGGTCTATTATATTCCAATTAAGATTTATAATTATTTTTTTTAGAATTTTATTTTACTCAGAGTTTGTATATGAATGTAAAATGAATGTTTTGTATTTTTTTTTTTTTTTTTTTTTCTATATTTCTTCATCTACAAATACCCATGCGAGATCTTAAATGAAAGATCGTGGTAAGACCTTAATTTGATATATTATTTGCAGTAATTCGATCAAAACGAGAAAGTTGTGATCGTTTAAATTTTACAATCACAACACAATTTTGTAATCTACTGCAAAATAATTCACTTATTTGACATTATATATATATATATACACACATACACACACATATGCACACTTCTCCTGCAAATTTTCAACTTAACAACATTCATATCGGAATTCTCCTGTAACAATATGGTTGACGAGATTACATGATCTCGATAAACATTTTGGAATAGAGAATCTCGTCCGAAAACAACCAAACTGCCCGCAAAGAAACGAGCATACACAAACAAAACGAAGGCAATGCTAGTGATCAATCTAACCAAGGCAAAGCAATTGCACAAGCCTCTTGCAGTTTCAATCATGTAACGATGAATACAAATCGGGCTTCAATATATACGTTGTTACAGCACAGCGACGGGCCAAAAAAAAGTCGACACTAACGCGTTAGACTGCATCAGTTCAGTAGAACTGCAGACATGGGATACTCAGCAAGTACAAGAAAACTCCCATGGTGTGTGTATATATATATATATCAAACTCTACACATTATTTGCATCTGTGGTACGAGGTATGGTACACGGCCCGACTGAATTTACAATATTAGTCAATGAGTTAGCTGCTGCTATGTTAGGGCTCACTTCCTACATTTACATCCGATTTGCATTCAATTTCACTTTTCTCGTTTGATTTGCTCATCTTGAGACTGTTGACTATAAGAGAGTTTACCTGTTTTCTCAGCACACCATTGTCGACTAAGATGCTCGTTAGTGTCTGCATCAGCTCCTCGTCTACAGAGCTTGTATGATCATCACCATCCTCAGCTAAATGCTGAACCTGAACAGATTTAGGAGAGATAAAGCGACTTGCATTGGAGTCGGAATAGCAATTCTGGAGATAAAATTGATACATGAAACTATTCATATGGGGTATACACGTCCAATTACCAACTCACATTATTGAATATTGAATATTGTACTATCTCCAGCTCTTTAAATATGAGGGAGTTTAGGCATGTCGGGATAAAAGAGATGAAATTTGACAGAGCGCGAAAATAGAAGTGAGTCGAGGATATGAGTACCTCAGCAATGAGAAGGTCTATCTGATTTTCAGATGTGCCAACAAAATCCAACTGATCCAATAATGATGGAAGAGTGTCGACTGCATCACCTTTTGTGTTTGTTAAATTATCGATATTGCACTCCTGAAGCTGATCTTGAAGAAGCTTGCATTTATGTAGCAACTTCCTCCAAGAGGTTCTCACCTGCTCGTTTCTCTCTCTTTCTTCCTGAAGAAGTTCCTGCAGTTGCAGAAGCAGTTCCAAAAGCAAAAGATAAATTTCTTGGTTGAATGAAACTCATCCAGATTCACACGAAGTCCAATTACACATGCAATTGAAGAGGATGTATATATATGTGTGTGTGTGTGTGTGCGTGTGTGTAATATAATGACAGGGAAACTGATATACTAAAAAACTGCATAAAAAGAATCTCTCCCACTCATTTCACGTATAAAAGTTTGAGAGGAACGCAGATGGGAGAACATGTATTAACTATTAACGGAAGTAAGCAGTCTCAAAGTCCTCAGACACGAGAGTTTACATTGACTGGACATGAAAACACGAGAGCTCTAACTAAGTCACATAGGTAGAGTCAACTGACAGATGACATGTTGTATGCAATAAAAGCTTTATATACTAGAGCAACAAGGTATACCTCCATTTTAGATTTCTCTCTCTGCGACTGCTTAAGCTGTTGTGTTAATTCTGCTTGGGAGCCTCTTAGAGATTTAACTTCCTTGACAAGAACTTTGATGTCAGCTTTAGACTTTACTTCCAGCTCTTGATGTCGCTTCAACAAGTCCTCAAACTGCTGTTTTGCAGAATCCAACTCCTGCCGCAACATATCTGTCTGATGATTACCTGGTGAGATGGAAGGCTGAGCATCCAGACTCGGGTCCTGGAAAAGGTTTCAGTCATTATGGAATTTTCAAGCCTACATAAAGACATAAACTACCACATCAAGATTAATGAACAGGATACATAACCTGTTGAGAATTCAACTTCAGCTCCAGTTCCAATGACCTCCGCCTAAGTTCTTCCATGTCCCACTGCATTTGGGTAACTCTTTCTCTTTCAATTAGTATAGCCTGCTCGAGATTTTCTTTACTTTTTTGTTTAGTAGTTTCGAGTTCCACCTCCAAATCCTTCACCTGGAAGAAATAATAAATCATGGATTATACGTCTAATATACTATGATAAATATTAGAACTTGGACAGAAAAGGCATGTGCATAGGGAGCATTTTGTAGGCTTTGCAACAAACCACTGAAGAGAAGATACTAACCAAGATAGTAATTAAGAAAAATGAGATTGAAATAAATTTTTAATTATTAAATACAAGCAGTACGTAACCAATGCTAATATCACACGAGCATCCAATTTTGAAGGACTCAATACTCGAAATCAGTGTTAGGAAAGCTAACTTCAATTCTAATGGCATTTGGGAGTACCATTTTTTGTATTTGCTGAACGTTACAATATCAGTACCTATGTTATTATACAAATCCACCCTTGTTTTAACTTATGTTTTCTGATAGTTCAAAAATCATAACCTCTCTCAACAAATTAACAATCAGAATTGTGCATAACGAGTACTCAAGATTTTTTAATTCTAAGCATAAAACTTGAATTCAAGTTCAATCCTAAAATAGGATGCACAAACAAAGAATGTGTTAAGAAATATATTAGGAGCGACAGTGCGACACATAATAGCTTTCTGCTCCAGATCTTCGAAACTAGCCTTTCCACATCTTATACTCACGCTGCCTCTCATTTCCACCTGTGCTATTCCTCAGATTTTATTGATTCCTTTCTAGGTTAAAATGATCAGGTACAGACTTCACTGTAATTAAATTTTTAAGTTTTCATGTATCCTATGCATTAATCCTCGATGACCTGAAGCCAAAGTATGAAATGAGGTTGAAACTTTCAGCATTTGGATACCTTTGTTGCAAGATAGTCCTTCACAGCAACTTCTTGATTCAACCTTGATATAAGATCTTCCATATCAGTTTTGGCTGTAATCAACCTCCGCTGCATTGTCATAAGTACTCTATTCATCTTCTGACGCTGATCCATTGGGACCAACAGGTGTATATCATCTGGGAGTTGATAATCTGAGTTTCCAACAGGTTCAGTGTTTCGTGCGACCTCAGCCCCACTCCCAAAATCGAAAAGTCCATGTCCATTTGAGTTAGGAAATGCTAAACTTGATGACTCACTGCCTCTTAAAGAACTCCTGTCACTTCCAATGCTATCATTGGACAGCTTTCGACCATGATGAACCGATGTACTGCGATCAGCCAGATGCTCTGACATATCTTCAGCACGATGAGATTCTTTCGAAGAACTTCCATTACTCATATTCTGCTCTGAGTTACGATTCTCTCTGGCATGCGGTTTATGTTTAGGAAAATTTTCGAGCTTCTCTAGAATAGCATGCCCCATCGACAAGCCCTCATCAATATTTGACATTCCATACTTGACAAATTTATCTACTGGACTTGTAACATCATCGTAAAATGACAGATCCTCAGTCCCAAATTCAGAGTTGTTATCCCTTCCAAGCCTAGGAGAACCAATATCAGATATCTCATAGGCTGTATCGCTGCCATAATCTGATGCCACTGATGAACTACCCGCTGCCATAGACATGGTTGAATTTGGATGAATATGAGGAGATGAGTCTGTAGTAGTCATAGAAATATGCGAATCGGGACTCTGTTGGCCCTCTTCTTGGAATGCTGGAAACAATTGTAACAGAAGATAATTTATAACTAGCACAAGTATGGAAATCCAGAACCCATACGGTAAATGATTAAAACTCAGATGCAACACTACTTTAGTCAAGGAAATGAGGGGATAAAAATACAAGCATAAAAACATCAATCACAGCACACGCACATGACCTAGCAGCAGCTTCCAGTTCAAGAAAGGATGCAACAACAATGCTTCTTGACAAATCAATATCTGAAAGTAACTTTGCCATCCATTCCTCCAAAGAACTCCTTCTCTGTAAAAAAACAGAAGCCTCTAATAATCTTAATAGTCGATTGAAACTAGAGAAGCAGAATAAGAACAAGAAGAAATTCAGTCTCCAATCTCCATCCTATAATTTATTATTTATAATGTTTCAGAGATAAGATTGCCTTTGGAGACATCATAAGGCCTCAAGTGCAAGCATAAACGATAAGCAATTTTTACCGCTTCCAGCATTGCCCTTGTTTTCATCCGCAAAAGACCCTTTGGGGGAGTTGGTGGAATGTTTTTCCGAGGAAAGGCTCGTTTAAGCTGCAAGAGGAAGTCCAGAATCAGTGATTACAACTTTATAACAGAAAACATGCAAGTGCTAAGTACATCTGTACATGCAACAAATCACAAGACATATTTCCCTATAAAAGTTTATGCAAGACAATTCCCGAATCCTAACTAAAATATTTGAACTTACAGCAGCATGCAATTTTAGGAAATCATTAAATCTCCTCAACACAGTTCTTGTGGTTGTAATCCCCTCAGGTGATTGAATGCCAACCTGCACCCTGTAAAACTGCACCATATAGTTGTTAATTCCAGAACCACTAGCAACTGAAAAACCTACACGGGAAAAGGTCCTAATACAACCAGAGAGGGAAACAGAACGTTCACCAACAAGGACCTGGACTGAAAATGGATATCAATGGCAATCAAAGGAGGGGAAAACGTTCATCCTTTCAGATATACACAGATAAGAGATGGAACAATTAAAATAGCAAAAGCTGATTGATTAAAACAATATATAACATGTGAAAAAAATTCCATCAACTATATTGCCATAACATGCATAGATATTGGCTTAAATCAGTTAAATGCGTAAACATTAGCTTTCACACTGACCAGTTGCTGGAAAAAACTGACCAGCCCATCTTAGAAAATCTTAAAAGTTCTAAAGCAAGGGCGCCGCCTAGATAAACTTGACTAATGTCTTGCTACCCTTTTCTGTTGATGGAAGTGAAGCAATTTATTTAGATTAATATTTTTTATGCATAGTTATAACCAAGTACAACTAAAAATCCATTTCATGTAATGAACATGGAACAAAATTATTAGATCAATACCACTGTCGGGTCAGAATCTCTCGACTTTGCAAGTACAATCCACGAAGGTACAGTGATGCAGTAACTCCATCCTGTCCGAGGATCATGAGGCCAAACACTTTCTCTCCCAGCCTGCAAAGTACATAACATATAAACCCAGAGAAAAGTAGTACTAGTCACGTCTGAGCAATTGGAAAAAGGTTTGTTGTTTAAAAAAAGCTAATCACATGCACCATAATTCAACTTGTTTCCCACGAAATTTAGGTAATGACATCTAGTGGAACAGCAATTCAGGCAACTACCAGTTTAAGCAAATCTCATAGCAGAAAATTAAGACATCATTTACAAAGAAACAATCATATCATGAGCTCCACCAGCAGCTTTCATTTAATGCATCAAAAAAATATCTTTCAGCTGTCTCTCGGATCACAACTTTTTGAAAAAAATAAGTGAATTCTGCACTCAAAAGTATAGATACTCAATGCATGAAACCCAAAATTTACAGAAAACGATTTGATCTTACTATTTACATAATGAGAAGTGGGAATTCTGAGCTCTACTGCTAAAAAAGTTAAAAATTGTATGCATACAGAGCCTGATCACAATATGTAATCCACGAAAAATAAATCCAACCACGAGGTATCAAAACCGATCAAAGCACTCAGGTGAGCGGATCAACCAGCTGTAAATTCAGAAAATTACAAAAACAAGAGAACAGAATCCACACCCAAATTCGAGGCGGCGGACTCCAATCCATTCCCAACGGCAAAGGCGAAGTCCCATCGTGCCGGTGCTTCGGTGGACTCTGCCCCTGCATCTCCACACTCCTGGAATCCGATCACTTTCTACGGCGTAATTCAAACAAGCGATCGATCACTTCAATATACCAATCACTACAATGTTACTCAATTACTAATATCCAGCAGCAATTTACAGCGAAACTGATGAACATGAACCCAATCAAAGTGAATTTGGAGTGCAATTAGGGTTTTGAGAGTGGGATTGAGATCGGAGGGCGCACGATAGTGCCCGGCCGCGTGAGGAGAGAAGGAGAATGTGGGGGCGTCGCTACAAAGCGCAGGGTGCGTCACGGTGCGCTGCTTCCATTTTTTTATTATTATTTATTTTATTTTATATTATATTTTTTTGTCTTTTTTCTTGGATCTGTTAATGCGTTTCTTTAATATCGTGCGGCTAAAACCACCCTACACTCGCATCGGACATTACTGGAGGGCAGGAGCCGGAGAGGAGAGGGTCGATTGTTTCGATAATTTATTTTGTCTTTTTTACTCTTTATTTTAACCCCTGATATTTTTTAGGAAAATTATCGATTTAGAACCTAAAAGATGAGTAATCTATCAGTTTAGAATCTGAAAGATAAAAATTCTCAATTCAACACCCAAAAGATGAAAATTCTCAATCCAGGACCTCAAAAATTACGAATTTTGATTTCTTTTTATTTTTTAAATAATTTTAAAAATTTATTTATTAGATTTAATGGATAATTGATGAAGGAATTTTCATTAAAAATTAATATAAAATTAATTAAAAATAAAAAGAAATCGAAATTCGTGATTTTTGAGGTCCTATATTGAGAATTTTCATCTTTCGAGTCCTGAATTGAGAGTTTTCATCTTTCAGGTCCTAAATTGATAGATTACCCATCTTTCAGGTCCTGGATTGATAATTCTCCTATTTTTTTTAAGAAAGTTGCTAAATGCACCAGCATTTTTGCTCTTTGCACCATAAATTATTTTTTATTTTTTCTTACTAGTTACAAATTTATCTAAAAATTCCTTGCTAATAAAAAAAAAATTCGGATTCCGTTCGAAGTCGTGTCGTGTGTTCGATTAGTCTGAATATGTATTTTGAAATCTTGTTTTCAAACGGTACTTAAATAAACATACACCATGTTTGTTCAAAAAATTCATTTTTGAACGAGACTATATTTTTAAAAATCATGCATGTTGGAAAATTGAATTTCAAGCGGGCCAAAAATGACCTATTTTTTCAAAATTAATAAAACAATGCCCTTTTTTAAAAGATTTGCAAATCTGTCGTTTAATCAATTTTACTGTCCGAAAATCGTACATAATTGATTGTATTTTAATATTCATATTTCTCCAACCCTATAGATAAATCCCCCTAATAAAAAAATGTTACCTACGATTTTAGGACCGTAAAATTAATTAAATGTTATATTTGTAATTTTTTTGAAAAATTAGATACTATTTTTTTGTTAATTTGAAAAAATTGGTCATTTTTTAATTGTAAAAAATATATGTATCAAAGTGTAATTTTCTCTTAATTTGCGAACTTTGATATTTTAATTTAATTGTGTTTGTCGTTTAAATTGCAACTTCCAACTGTCGATGGTAACATCTTTTATTACTGCTATTTAGATAAAATTAAGCTAACTTTAGTTTTATCATACACCATTTGACATCTTCAAATTGTGGTTGGATTTTTTATTTAACTCTTTTTATGTGGGAATATGTTAAATCAAAGAAGTTAATAGGTAATATAATTGGAGGTTCATGATATACCTAATGTCGCCTGAGTTAATATGTTTGTTATCGATGTGATGATGTCTTGTGGGTAAAATGTTATACAAAGATTTATATTAGATGGTCTAACGGGTAGCAATACGTTAGACAGATTAAATCGGTCAAAAAATCCTATCCAAAAATTCAAATCCGCCAATTGTCAATCGCGTGGCGCACACGGCCCGGCAAATTTTCTTTCATTTATTTTTCAATTTTTTCGATTTTTATTTTATCTTTTTAACTTTTATTTTGTATCGAGCGCAGTGCACAAGTCCACGCGTTAGCATCGGAACCGCTGCATAAAAAAAATTAAATTAATTAATTCCATTTCAGGGTATATATTATTTCAAAAACAAATAATTATTTAGCGCAGTGCACGAGAAGCCAGATAAAAAAATTAAATTAATTTAAAAGGTTAAATATATATTTGTAAAAAACCAAAAAAAAAAAAGAAGAAATTATAAATTGAAAAAAAAAATTGTAAAGGAAAAGAAGAAAAGGGGACTATTAGAAAAGAAAAAATCAAAGAAAAAAAAAACCGATCACTTTTTAGTCAAATAAAATCCGTCTAATGATTGAAAATCCATTAGACGATTTCACGCGAGAATCCCTCGAAAAGTTATAATTTTAGCCATGCATTTCAAAATGACTTTTAGCCACAAAAATTACTTGGGCAAATATCGTGGGGTTGCTGTTTTTATCTCTGAGAAGTGCAAAAAAAATGATTTATTTATTATTCTTTGTTTCTTACAATGTGTTGGCAAAGTCACACTTGAGGTTAAAACAAACAGAACATGTGGGTTGGACAAATATGCCAATTTATATATTGACAAGCCACCATTAAAACATGTATTAACAACGACGTGATATTCGAACTCGAAATTTTTGATTCCAATCCATCACTAGTAGGGGTGGCAGATCGGCCGCCGCGGCCCGGCCCGAAAATTCGGGTCAGTGACAAAATTTCGAAATTTTTCGGGCCAAATTTGTGGACCCCGCCCGAAATTACTACAGGTCTACTTTCTTGAGGCCCGGTCCGAGGGGGGGCCGGGCTGCGGGCCTAGCGTATTCCCTTGTGTTTTGTGCCTAAAGCCCGGCCCGTTCAGATATATCTCGTTTCGGGCCAATTTCTCTAAGAACCTCCCCCCACCCTACCCAAAATTACTGCAGGTCTACTTTCTTGAGGCCCGGAACAAAAAGGCAGACCGGGCCACGAGCCTAGTGTATCTTCTTGTGTTTTGGCCTTAAGCCCGGCCCGTTGACCCGTTCAAACCTCTCTCGTTTTCGGGCTGGCCCAAAACTATTTCAAGCCTAATTTTTTTAGTATGGTCCTGCATGAAAGCGGACCGAACAGAAATTATCAGTTCTAATCAGTAGGTCATCCCGAGGGACAAAAATGTTAAAATCTTGATTGATATTCAAATTTGTGACCGAAGGTCACAAGCTCAACCACTATAACAAAAGAAGCCACTACATTCTTTTGTCGTTTTTCTTAATATAATTTCATTCGACTTAATCCATTATTATTATTATTATTATTATTAATAATAAAAACAAGATAGGACTACACCTTTTCTTTTTGCCATTTGGACTATCTGCGATATGCAATATCAAATTGTCACGAGACTAATAGTAATAAATAATAATAATCAATAAATCTGCAGATTAATTGGTACACACAACAGTTACATTACACAAAGGCAAACATGCTTGCCTCGTTTATTGCATGAAAACTGAGTAATCTCACTCTTAGAGAGAGAAAGAGGAGAGTGACAGAGAGAGACCCTAACCATGAATCAACAAACAACACACATACGCACAAACTAAAGAAAAATCTCACAAGAAAGATGGAAGTTCTTTCACTTTCAAGACTCCATTTTTTCACACACATTTGAAGCCAGGAGGGATGGTTTTCTGGCAAGCACTGACCAGGGCGCTCAGCGCCACCGGCACGTTCAAGTTGATGCCGAGCACGTTGGCCTTGATGGCCGTGCAGAGGCACGCCGCCACCTCCAAGTCGGCCAGCCCCTCGAGCAGGGCGCAGCACTTCTCGCCCGACGGGGGGTCCCCGATCACCACATTCACCAGCCCGAGTACGTCGGCGCAGACGCCGAGCTTCAATGTGTCCCGGGGGCAGAAGGGGTTCACCGGGGGGGTCTTGGGGGGGAGGTGAGGCCTGCACGTCCCGCAGGCGGAGGTGACGGTGGCGGAGAGGAGGAAGGAGAGGACCAAGACGACGGCGGGGAGACGAGCCATGGGGAAGGGTGGTGGAGTAGGGTTAGAGACTAGAGAGGGAGACTAGTGTGAGAAGGGCTATGTGCAGACATACCTCATTATATAGAAGGAATGTGAGGTTGATGTTTGAAGAGGGAATTGAGTGGAAGAAATGAGAGTGTAGTAAGCTAGTTGGATTTTTTGTAAGCTTGTGAATATATTAAACCAAATAACAGGTAAAATTCAGACAAATTTGGCATAAATTAAGGGCAATAAACAATAAACAAAGGTACAATAATACAAGGGGAATTATCAATTCAAGAAAAGACGAGTAATCTATCGATTCCGGACCCGAAAGACGAAAACTGTCAATCCAGGACCTCGAAAATCACGAATCCTGATTTCTTTTTATTTTTTAATTAATTTTAACAATGTCTGTATAATATTTAATAAAAGACTTGAAAGACGAGTAATCAAGAAAACTCTCAATCCATGACCTCAAAAATCACGAATCTTGATTTCTTTTCGTTTTTTAATTAATTTTCTTTGCTAGATTTAATGAAGGAATTTTCATTGAAAAATAATTAAAAAATAAAAAGAAATCAAGATTCATGATTTTCGAGGTCCTGAATCGAGAGTTTTCATCTTTCAAGTCAAGAATCGATAGATTACTCGTCTTTCAAATCGTGAATCGACAATTCTCCGTAATATAAAGCATGGGAAGTATTTTTGGTGAGAAAATAATGGACCCCTCAAATCTGGAAAACACATGCTAAGGGAGGCAAACCTGGACCAATGATTCAACAACATGTGACTACTTTATTTAATTATTTAAATAAAGTAAATAAATTCTCCTATCTTTCAAGATTAGGATTTAGGATACAGTCAAGAAGAAAGCTTCCAAAAACTTTACAGACACCAAATGCAGCAGTTTCACTCATTTCTATGGAGTCTATTCATTCACCTACAAGATTTTTTCAGTGAGTGGCCAATGATCCAACTAAGGCACATACATTCTAATTTCTAAAGTACCATAGTCAGATAGGGTTGGGGGTTCTCACATTATTCATTCGAGCGAAAAAAAAAGACAGCAGTTAAAAAAGATCCGTCGAGGCCTAGGCATGAAGTTAACAGCAAGTGTACCTGTATTACCAGGTTTGTCTTCCGGACCGGGTGGAAATGGAAAGCAACGACAAGAATGACACTGTGTCAAACGAAGCACGCGTTGAAAATCATGAATTACACGAATAAGTATCCAGTAATGTCGATTACAAAATGAACCAAGCATTTCACATTTGATTGCAAATACCTTTAAGCAATCCAAAATATCTAGGTAGAGCTGGAGCCCTACAGAAAAAAAAAGCTTTACACACCAACTAAATCTCAAACTGGAGAATTAAAAAGACATGAAACCAACAAGTTCTCCAGACATCTCAGGAAGATCTGAGGTGGAAAAATTGCACCTATGCTCAATAGACGAAAGAGAATAGAGAAAATGGCAACCGGATATCACTTGACCAGACTTCATTACAGGCAAGATGGAAGTGTGGGTCCGTGGCAAACAAAAGCCAAAACAACGTAGATTATTACCAGGAGAAGGAATATCAATGCAATCCTGCAAAATACCAAGCATCACTAGTTTAGAAATGAATACGACATAAATGCAGGTGTAACCGTGATCAGGACTATTCTACTATGCTGCAATGTTTTAGACCAAATAGATCTTATGATTTTAAAACATATAGATGTAAAGTTACAACTTACGTTAGCTTGACATTTCTCCACCAGACAGTGCTTCTAAAACGTCGAGCTTGTTTCCTGAAGCGAAAAGTGTTCCCTTGCATAGTGGCAGTTTTATCAACCAATAATTCTAGCCGATCGCCTCTATCTAAAACTTTATCAATGTTCTCAATCATGACATTTCGAACCTGTAATGACAACCAATAGATAGTCAGTAGAATAATAGCAGCACAAAAGACCAAAGCAGTGTACTATATATGTTAGCATTAAGTGTAGATACCATCGACATACTAGATAAAGATGCAGCTGAAAAGAACAAAACAAATACATAACTAATGCATTTTGCCCCCCAAAACATCTCAAGGCGCCCATTTTAAAACATATCAAACCAAAAATAAGGTGACACTGATTGGAAAAAGTTCATCTAAGACTTGGTCGAAAAAGAAAAATAACTAAAGCAACACAAAGAGGACAAACAGTTCTCAGAGGTAACAGTTACCTGGCTCATTTCACCTTTAAGCCGGTTTATCCTGTCAGCATTTGGATCATTTGAGAAATACTCGATTTGTTGGCTGAGGACCCTTGAAAATTCTTCATTCATTGCATATGCCTGTGCAGACAATACAGCTCGACCATAGGTTCGGACAAATCTTTGATGAATTTCTTCAAGAAATGCAAAAGGAATTCTCCCTGTATGGATATCAAAGAACAAGAAAAAACTGAGTCAAGCACGTGATATTGGAAGGAAGGGCATATCATGCGATCCCTCAACCACACAAGAAGGTTAAAATGGCTGTACCATAGTCATATAAGAACTCAAACACAGAATGAAATTGAAAGAGATCCCTCAAAAACTCCAACTAGAACATAGCATGTGAATGGTATCAAGAGTCCAATACAAACATGAATATTGATACATAAAACTGTTTATCCAATAACAAATGCCTCCAAAAACAGTGTATAACAATCAAAAGATAATAATAGTTGATGAAGAATCATCAAGGTACTGCTGCTGGACTTAAAAATTCCCAGTGTATTGCTGCTAGACTTAAAGAGCCAATAATTATTCAGATACAGGGGGTTCTTTATTCCCACAGTGCATGTGATGAAATAAAAGAGATGTTAGGAAAGCATGCAGCTTCCTCGAATAACTATTGGGCAACAATTATGAAGTAATAAGTATATTTGCAGGCAAAACAAACAAGATTTTACATTATGTATTTGTCTTTTAGCAAAAAAGAAAAAACTCTTTATTCTCATATAACCCTTTTTTGCCTCGTCAAGATCCAAACACTGTATTAAGACTCGAGGTCAAGTTGAAGAGAGAACAAAAGGCACGATATCAAAACAACCTAATTCTTAGCTTCAGATTATTATTCAATAATATGCTGTTTTATGTTCAGAATGAAAAGTAGATAAATATAACAGACAGTTCCGGTAGTGGTAGCCTTCCCCATGAATCAAAAGCCAAAGTGAAACAAAAAATGATAGGACTGGATTTCTGATTACACAATTCATCAAAGCATCCCTGTAGAAATGGTTAGGAAGCATAATTTTACCCATCAACATAAACAAAATCAAAGCTCTCTGAAATAGTTCCACAATCAACACAAGAACATTCCACGAAACAACAAATTTGCAATGAATTAGAACCGAATTACGAGATGCTGCAACCCCCCAAAAAAGGGACCTCATCAGATCCATTAAAAAAAAAGGTAAATTCTTCCAGCTGCAGATATCCATATTCAAAAAGCTAAATTGGAATCACCTTTACAATTCCAATCACCCCCTAAAAATCCCATCTTTTTTTAATTTCTAATAAAAAGGCAAAAGGGCAACACTCATATCCAAAATCAAAATCCTAATCACGAAACCAACGAATCATCATTCAAAATAACAAAAAAAAAAATAATTAAGAGAGAGAAAAGGAGAGGGGTCAACATACTTCCGGCGGTGTCGTCGGCCATACAAAGGACGGTGAGGCCATCGGTGCGTTTGACGTGAAAAATGTAGCGATCCTGCGAGTAAGAAGCGTTCGTATCGTCGTTCCCGGGGATTTTCTCCAGAATTTGACGCGCGATCGCATTCGCCGTGGTGGAAGTAGCGCTGTATTCCGCCAGCACGACAGAGCCACGCGCCACCAGCGCGTAAAGTATCGCCATCCCCTCTCTTTCTCTCTCCTCTCTCTCTCTCTCTCTCTCTCCCTCGAATGCTTCCCTGATTGAAATCAAATACTCCTAATCACGGGAAAAATGGACAGCGACATGATCAATCACTGCAATTTCGGAGAGAAGCGTGTGAACGTAGACGCGACTCTTTATTTTTATTTATGGAGATGGACCAATTTCACATTTTAGGCCTAAGCGCTCAAATTTAAAGTAGTCTCATTATTATGTTGACAATTATCAATTTAAAATCTTATGTAATTTATCGATTCATAACTTAAAAGCAGAGCTATCGAAACGGGGCGATTCGGCCCGTTTTCATCCTCTTTTCAAGTGGGTGGATAGCTATCGAAACTGGTCAATTCGGTCCGTTTTCGTCCTCTTTTTAAGTGGGTGGGGTTTTACTTTTTAAGAGAATTGTCGATTTAGGATCTAAAAAATATATAATTTATCAATTCAGGACCTAAAAAGTAAAAATCCTCAATTCAAGACCTGAAAGATGAAAATTCTCAATCCACAACCTCAATATGATTTTTTTTTAAATTAATTTTCAATGAAAAGTTCATCATTAATTATCTATTAATCTAATAAAGAAATTATTAAAATTAATTAAAAAATAAAAAGAATTCAAAATTCGTAATTTTTTAGCTCCTAGATTGAGAATTTTCATCTTTCAGGTTCTAGATTGGAAGTTTTGCATCTTTTAGATACCTGAATCAATATATTACCCGCCTATCGAGTCCTAAATCGAAAATTCTCCTAATTTTTACACATGCTGATATGATGGGCTCGTCAGATCATTTATCTTTTTTTATCTATATATATATATATATATATAATTTATAATTGTCTAATTTGTATTAGATCATGTTTTTTGGTGACAAATATCTCCCAAAAGTCCTTGTCACCTCATAAATTGAGTAATAAATAAAAATGTAAATTAAAGACAAATCAACCATCTTAATCGACCATTGCCCAACTCAGCCCAAGGGAGACAGTTGTGGTCTTTTCAGTTTTTATTTAATAAATTCAACATGGCAACAATTGATTAGCCACTAAATTTTATTTGATGTATTTTTTGATTAATTTTTAATATCTTTTGCATTTTATAAAAATAAAAATAATTACATCAAAAAAATTATTTTTTCATGCTCTATAAATAGAGCCTATATTGACATAATTATACACACAATACAATTATCTCATTTCTACATTTAAGTACCAATTTTCATTTTCAAAACTCTGTCTTTCTCCTATTTTTCATGAATCCCAACCAAAATTTCTACTCAAACTACCAAAATTTCTCACCCTCTCAAGATTATCATCCAGACCTTGAAAATTTTAAAAAATTATTAGTTTGTAATTTTATGAGTTTTTTTTTTCTTATTTGTGTTATTGTTTTATTTTAATTTTAACAAGTTAATATAATTCATAAAATCATATTTGAAAGTAATTATATTTAATATTCTGATTGGATGGTAGGGTGGTCATTGATAAAGTATCAAAATTAAATGTGGTTGGGTTGTGATGAGTGGATTGGAATTTCATGTTACACTCTCTGTATTATACCTCGTGTTACATTTTCAAATTATGAGTTATTCTTGTGTTTTTTTTCTTCAATTTTATTTTTTGTAATTTAGTTTAATTTTATGATTGTTTTGAGGGTTCACCGCAACCAATTAGAGTTTATAATTAATTTTTAATATTTAATTTCCAATTTCTAATTAATAATTCATTATTATAGTTTATTTTTAAAAAAATTATGTTTTATAATTTTTTAATTCATTTTTTTGTTGATAGATGTTAACTATGGTTATTTATGTTATAATTGATTTTTATTTTATAATAAATATTATTAAAGTCATAAATTTAATAATGAAACACGGGGTGAAACACAAGAAAGTATAACAGAAAATTTAAACCCGTGATGAGTAATAATAATGTGGAAGAGAGATAAGTGAATTAAATATTAAAAATGTTGGATGGTTGAGTGGTTGCTGATAAACATAAAGACTTAACTTTAGATCATTTGTATACAGTATAATGGATAACTTTCCAAATTATATTTAAAGTTCGGAAAATTTAAATTAAAAGCAAAAATAAATAGTGCGGTCAAAAGCCCACGAGCTTAGGTTGATATGAGTAAGGCTTCATATTTCAGGCCTACTGCTTTGGTGGGCTTACCCATCCCATTTTTCGTTGGTCCATTTTGAGAAGTCTACATGAAAGATGAAAACTGTTAATTTAAGTCTACCGATTGAATCTAATTGAACATTTTGGTTTCCGTTTCGATTTCGGTTCGGTGCTCCACTCTAATCGGTTTGGTTTCGATCTATGTGAAATCAATTTTAGTTGTGTTCGATTTATGTAGTTCAATTCGGTTTAGACCGAATGTCATTATATATATACATATATATATATATGTGGGATGGATAAAATGAGACAATTTTCATAGTGTGAGAACTATAAATAACATAATGATTTAATGCAAAAGGCAATGACTTTTTCGTTAATAACAATGTAAAATAAATAAGGGTACTGTTGTTGAGGTCCTTTGAAAAAGTTGACGTCAACTGACTTCATCATTTATACAATAACTTGCTCATTTTTAATTCGATTACATAATTCATATATAAAAGTAAAGTTAGTTTCATGCTCTTTTATTACATATCTCGATTGTATACGTTTGTACTAACAAATATGAACGAAAAATACAAAAGATCTACTTTTATGCATATCCAGATTGTAAATGCTTTCGTCAGTCTATAACAATGCTTCGTCGATATTATGATAACATATGTTAAGGAATCAATTGTCATATGTTATTCTGGTTTATTCTATCTCAATTATGATTTATTTCATCATATTAGGATTTATAATCATTTTTTAGAACTTAAATTTTATGCTCTTAGTTACTACTTGATTATTAGTAACATTGTTTTCTTTATTCCATCCATGGTTTATTAATCGGGCTCATTTAATCATGATTTATTCCACCCGATTAGGGTTTGTGACGTATGGTTTATTAATTGGGCTTATTTAATCATGATTTATTCCATCCGATTAGGGCTTATGATGTATTAATTGGGCTTATTTAATCATGATATATTCCATCCATGTATGATTTATTAATTGGGCTTATTTAATCATGATTCATTTCATCCGGTTATGATTTATAACGCATGCTAACGAAACATTATCATACATTTAAAATAATGTATTTTTAGTGCTGATGAAATACTATTATAATGTTAACATAGTATATTTATATTGTTATTATCAATTAGAACCTATATAAATTGGCCCAACCACACTTGGATTAAGACGAGATGGATCGAGTTGGGTTGGGATTTTATAAGCCCATTTTGACAAGTGCAATATAACATATAATCATATATGTTCATATATTTTGTGTAGAAATCAACTATAGTAATTGTTGTCCAATGCTAAATGATTTCGACATTTCAAGAAAATGATAACAATTAATGCATGTATGCTTTCATCCAATCTATTTCCTATCTTATATTATCGTGTGCATTTGATGTATTACACTATATATAAATATCATAATTTCAAAACAAAACGATACTAAATGCTTTCGAAGATATATAAAAAAAAAAAAGAAAATTTTAATTATACTCACACGTGTAGATGTTATTTGGATTTAATTTCGATGAAAGAATATATTTAATTTACTATCTTGTTCTCAATTAAAAGGGGTCATGGAAAGAACATGCTCAAAATCACGATCAATTTAAAATGGGGTATTATCAGATTTTAGCCCGATTTTTCAAGTAATTCATAAAAATGCCATGACTTTTTATAAATAACAATTTAATACCTAACCTTTTGAATATACAACAAATCTAGCTTGGAATTAGTTTTTGAACTTTTAGTTGCCATCGTATATCTTTTTCCGAATTTTTTTACTGGCGTGGAAAATACTCGTGCCACGTCAATTGATCAAATAAAATTATATTTCACTCCAGACCGTATGTAAAAAGATATACGTTGAGGATTAAAAACCCAAAAATTAATTATAGGTTAGATTTGTTATAAATTCAAAAGGTCGGGTATTAAATTGTTATTTATAAAAATTCAAGACATTTTTTTGAATTACTTGAACGGTCGGCCTAAAATTTGATAATACCCCATTTAAAATCATGTTGCAATTGCACGAGCTCTTTCCGACCCATGAAAAAAAGAATAATCATATAACAAAATGAGAGGTAGAAAAAAAATCACGTTACTGTGTTAATCTGGAGTAACTTACGAGCCTACTTAACTCATTCACGCGTATAGGCAGGATAACGCATATTCGTTTATACGTCCCAGTGTGAATAATCTAGTGGTGGAGTGAGGTTGCTTGGAGATCAAATGTCACGAATTCGAATATCCTCAGTACCACAAGTCGGGTGTGTGAATAAAAAATATATGTATTCATTTATATATATATATATCACATGAATAATTTTATAGTTGATATTTGTAACTAAGTGCTCACGAACGATCATAAAAATATATTTCGAAAAATAATCGTTACTGATTAAATTTTTATTTTTTAAAGACAAATAAGGGGACAACAAAAGTTAACCAAAAAAAATAAAAAATAAAATAATAATAATAATAATAATAATAATAATAATAATAATAATAATAATAATAATAATAATAAGCACACAAATTAAGAAGAAAATAAAAAATTCCAAAAGAAAAAGATTATTTGTTTAGGGCATGAATTGATGCAGCAGCCGTGGCTTTTGTTGAAGGAGAGCTCTCTCTCTCTCACACACACACACACCACAGTCCCACACACATAATCCCCTCTCTCTCTCTCTCACACACACACACACACACACACACAAAGACCAGAGCTCTCTCTCTCTCTCTCCACTCCCCATACTAACATGATGATCAATCAGCAATAAAACCAGAACCAGAGGAAGATAAAAACACACACACAGACACACACATATATATATATAAATATATATATTACACACACACACACAATATATATATACGTATATATAAGTACAGAGAGAGAGAGAGAAACCTAGACAATCCGAAAAACCAAACTCCACAGCTCGTATACGAAAGCAATGAAACACCAACACTACGCTCAAAACGACGTCGCCGTCTCCTCCTCCTCCGACTCCGCCGCGGACTGCGTCGCGGTGCCGCTCTCCTCCAACCGAGCATCGGAGAAGCTGGCCATGGCGGTCGAGGATCCGCTCCGCGACCCCGCCGCCACCGCCGCGGCGGCGGATTCCGTCGTCGTCGAGCGGCGCGGGGATTGCTCCGCCCTCTGCAAGTGGACAATCGCGAATTTCCCCAGAATCAAATCGCGAGCGCTCTGGAGTAAGTACTTCGAAGTGGGGGGTTTCGATTGCCGCCTGCTGATTTACCCTAAGGGAGATTCTCAGGCGCTGCCTGGATATCTCTCCATCTACCTGCAAATCATGGACCCTCGGAACACGGCTTCGTCGAAGTGGGATTGCTTCGCGAGCTATCGCCTCGCCATTGATAATTTGTTGGACTCCTCAAAATCAGTGCACAGAGACAGCTGGCATCGGTTCTCCTCGAAGAAGAAGTCGCACGGGTGGTGCGATTTTGCCTCGCTTAATTCGCTTTTAGACCCCAAGGTTGGCTTCCTGCATTTGTCGAACGATTGCATTCTCGTCACCGCGGATATATTGATACTCCACGAGTCGTTTTCTTTCTCGCGTGATAATTACGATTTGCAGGCGAATAATGTGTCTAGTACGGGTGGGGGAGGGGCTATTGGGCCTGTAGTTGGGGATGTTTTGAGTGGTAAGTTCACTTGGAAAGTGCATAATTTTAGTTTGTTTAAGGAGATGATTAAAACGCAGAAAATTATGAGCCCAGTGTTCCCAGCTGGTGAGTGTAACTTGCGGATTAGTGTGTATCAGAGTGTGGTGAATGGAGTGGAGTATTTGTCCATGTGTTTGGAGAGCAAGGACACGGAGAAGAACCCGTTGATGTCGGACAGGAGTTGCTGGTGCTTGTTTAGGATGTCTGCATTGAATCAGAAGCCGGGCAATGGTGCAAACCATGTCCACCGTGATAGCTACGGCAGGTTTGCTGCTGACAATAAGAGTGGGGACAACACAAGTTTGGGATGGAATGATTATATGAAGATGGCAGATTTTATGGCCCCTGACTCGGGGTTTTTGGTGGAAGACACAGCAGTGTTCAGCACATCATTTCATGTAATTAAAGAGTTGAGCAGTTTCTCTAAGAGTGGGACTTTGATTGGTGCCAGAAACGGGGGGAATGCACGGAAGTCAGATGGGCATATGGGAAAATTCACCTGGAGAATTGAGAATTTTACCCGATTGAAGGATCTTTTGAAAAAAAGGAAGATTACTGGGCTTTGCATTAAGAGTAGGAGATTTCAAATTGGGAATCGGGATTGCCGCCTTATTGTTTACCCCAGAGGTATGTTATACAGCACTAATAGGGAAGACACGAGAAAACATTGCAATAGTAATGCTCATTTCAGCTTTATGTCAACCTTATGGGCAAAATGTGGATGCTCAATCATTGTTGGTGACCATAAAGATGACTTAATTTTCTAATGCAATTCTTATCTTGCTGGTTATAAAACATAATTGAATCATTCTTAAGAAACAATAAAGAACATCTGATTTTGATTGTAAGCTTGTATCAGAATTGACAGACTAGAAGTGATTAGATAGTTTTACCATGTCCTGTAACCAAAATGAACCTTCATTTTGGGGGAAGTGATTATTAGGCAATGGTAGGTAATATGATAGACAGTTGTTTCTCTCATATGGACGTCGTAATACGTTGATGGAACTTCTCCATTTTCATCTATTATCCAGTTATCATTGGACTTTACTGGTTGACATGTTTGAAACGTGTGTAAGAAATACTATAGATGGTTGCTTGCAAATACTTGTGTTATTTATTCGGACTAGATCCTTAAATCAGATGGTTTTGGTGCTTGAAAAGTTATGAATGCATGTAGTTGTTAAGCATACTTTATTTGTTGTGAGAATTGATATAAATTCTTATTATGGATTGTTGTTTGGCATAATTTTCTGGTTGAACTTCTTGGCAGAACAAGTTATGGACTATCATTCTTAAGCTGATTTCCTTTGTTTTCAAGCTGAATATGCTCAATAAAGTGGTCGTTGATATGAAAGGTTGGGCTTCTAAACAATTCGAGTTCTAGACATGGTGTTGTCATACCAGCAACTGTTTTCAAGATTACATAGGATGTATCAGAAAGTTGAATTAAACATCCCTGATGCATTAAAAATTCCTGATGTTAGTAGTTTCTTCTTTTCAATTGCTGGAAATTTGGTCTTGAGCTAATTTGAGATTTGCATATCTCAGGGCAGTCCCAGCCTCCATGCCACCTCTCTGTGTTTCTTGAGGTTACAGATTCACGAAATACTAACAGCGACTGGAGTTGTTTTGTGAGCCATCGTCTGTCAGTTGTGAACCAAAGAATGGAAGATAAGTCCGTTACTAAGGAATCTCAAAATCGCTATTCAAAGACTGCAAAGGACTGGGGTTGGCGTGAGTTTGTGACACTCACTAGCCTCTTCGATCAGGATTCTGGATTTCTAGTCCAGGATACTGTTGTCTTCTCTGCAGAGGTTCTTATTTTGAAAGAGACATCCATAATGCAGGACTTCACTGACCAAGAAACTGACTCAGGAAGTACCTGTTCTCGGTCAGAGAGAATGGATAAGAAGAGTTCATTCACATGGAAAGTGGAGAATTTCTTGTCATTCAAGGAAATTATGGAAACTAGAAAAATATTTAGCAAATTTTTTCAAGCTGGTGGATGTGAACTTCGGATTGGTGGGTGGCAGCTTTCCTTATTGCTTTTGAATTATTGCAGCAACTATTGAAATTAAGATGGATGGCTATCCTAATTTTTTTTTGCCCCCTCTTTTGGTTGTACAGGAGTTTATGAGTCCTTCGACACTATATGTATATATTTGGAAAGTGAACAATCAGTTGGCAGTGACTCTGATAAGAACTTTTGGGTCAGATACAGGATGGCTATTGTGAACCAAAAGAATCCATCTAAAACTGTTTGGAAGGAATCCTCCATCTGTACAAAGACATGGAACAATTCTGTTCTTCAATTTATGAAGGTGTCTGACATGCTAGAACCTGATGCCGGGTTTCTCATGCGCGACACTGTTGTGTTTGTATGTGAGATCTTGGACTGCTGCCCATGGTTTGAGTTTTCAGACCTGGAGGTTAGTACACTGCCTTTTTTCTCAAAACATTTAATTCCTCCTATTAACCCAAAATATTAGCGATGTACATGTCCCGCCGAGTATAGCTATTACACGCATGAAAGTGTAGAACGTTGGACCTGGTTATTATAAGTGTGGAGCCGTTCTGTTTCTTTGGAGTAAAAGGTTCAACTTGTTGCCAATTGTCTTGTTTGTGGTTTTCATTTCTTCTTATGGGCAATGATTTTAATTGGTTATCAAATATGTTTATGAGACTAAAAAATTCAAATTCAACATGATTCATTTTGAACTAGAACATTCCTGTATCTATTTTTGAATGGCAATGTAAAAGCAGCTCAGCACCGTTTTCCACACCTTTTAACATCTCGTATATTTGGTATCTGTTGCTGTATTAACTTGGTGGTTTGTTTGTCAGGTTTTGGCTTCTGAAGATGATCAAGATGCCTTGACAACTGACCCTGATGAACTCATTGATTCAGATGATAGTGATGGTTTAAGTGGAGATGAAGAAGACATCTTCAGAAATCTTCTATCACGGGCTGGGTTTCACCTTACTTATGGAGATAATTCTTCTCAACCGCAGGTTACTTTAAGAGAGAAACTGCTTATGGATGCTGGAGCAATAGCTGGTTTCCTGACTGGACTCCGTGTTTATCTTGATGACCCTGCAAAAGTGAAGCGTTTACTGCTTCCTACAAAGATTTCTGGAAGTAATGATGGAAAGAAAAATAATAAGAGTGACGAGTCTTCACCTAGTTTGATGAATTTGTTGATGGGAGTCAAAGTTTTACAACAAGCAATTATTGATTTACTTTTAGATATTATGGTTGAATGTTGCCAACCTTCAGAGAGTAGTTCAAGCGAAAATTCTTCTTATAATAGCTCTAAACCTTCTCCAGATGGAAGTGGTGCAATTAGTCCACTGGAATCTGATGGGGAAAGTGGAGTGACAGAATCTGGGGAGCTTTCTGTGGGGGAGAGATTAGACATGGGAATTGGTGAGAGTATAAATGCATCTGCTGTACAAAGCTCTGATCTGAATGGGACTAACTTACATGCAAAAACTGTTCCTGGACAGCCGACTTGTCCACCAGAGACATCTGCGGCAGGTTCGCTTGAAACCCCACCTCTTCGGTCCAAGGTATGGTTGTTTAAATAATCGAACTAGTGAAAATCTTTCCTATTTAGTTTATATATTAATCTAGGGAACCTTCCATTTAGACGAAGTGGCCAGAGCAGTCGGAGGAGCTTCTTGGGTTGATTGTGAACTCCTTGAGGGCTCTTGATGGAGCTGTTCCACAAGGTTGTCCAGAACCAAGAAGGCGGCCACAGTCTGCTCAAAAGATCGCTCTTGTATTGGATAAAGCACCCAAACATCTTCAACCAGATCTAGTTGCATTGGTTCCAAAGTTAGTAGAGCATTCAGAACATTCACTTGCTGCTAGCGCACTTTTAGATCGGCTGCAGAAGCCTGATGCGGAACCTGCATTGCGTTTGCCGGTAAGATAACAAGGATCTGCTTTTATTCCTATTGTTCCTTTGATAGCATTCATGATGTATAAGATAAATTTTAGGGTTTTTTTTTTTAACTGCGAATAAGCCCATCTTTGAGAAATTGTTATTTCCCAGGTTTTTGGAGCACTTAGTCAGTTGGAATGTAGCAGTGAAGTATGGGAACGCGTACTTTTTCAATCACTGGAGCTTTTGGCTGATTCTAATGATGAACCTCTTGCAGCCACAGTGGACTTTGTATTTAAAGCTGCTCTGCATTGCCAACATCTTCCTGAAGCAGTAAGCGCAAATGAGAAAATAGAACCTTTTGTCTGTTTCATGGTATCTCTTCATTCTGCTTGTTTCATTTGAGCATGCTGTTAACTTTACCGAACTCATGCTTCAGGTAAGGTCTGTCCGAGTCAGATTAAAGAACTTGGGTACAGAAGTCTCTCCATGTGTCCTAGATTATTTAAGTCGGACAGTAGCTAGTTGTGCAGATATTGCGGAATCTATTCTTAGAGATATCGACGCCGATGATGATTTTGGTGATGATTTCTCACCAAACCATTGTGGGCTTTTTATATTTGGTGAAAGCAGTCCAAATTCTGAAAGACTACATTCGGCGGAAGCTTGTGCTTTCCATGGTAGTTCTCATTTTTCAGATGTGTATATTTTAGTCGAGATGTTATCCATACCATGCCTTGCGGTTGAAGCTGCCCAAGTCTTTGAAAGAGCTGTAGCTCGTGGGGCTTTTTTTCCTCAGTCTGTAACTGTGGCTTTGGAAAGACGGTTTGCTAGAGCATTTAATTTCACTCCTCAGTATGTTGCTGAGACTTTTCAGCAAGCAAACACGGTCATCGAAGGGGAAACTATTGAGCAAATGAGAGCAGAACGAGATGATTTCAATTCCATTCTTGGTCTTGCTGAGACACTGGCACTTTCCAGAGACCTACGGGTGAAAGGATTTGTTAAGATTCTTTATACTATGTTGTTCAAACGGTATGCTGATGAGTCTCAGAGATTGAGGCTGCTAAAGAGGCTTGTTGATCATGCTCTAACTACTGCAGATGCTAGCCGTGATGTGGACTTAGACATGGAGATTTTGGCGATCTTAGTGTGTGAGGAGCAGGAAACAGTTAGACCAGTTTTGAACATGATGCGGGGGGTAGTTGAACTTGCAAATGTTGATCGAGCAGCACTTTGGCATCAATTATGTGCTAGTGAAGATGATATTCTTCGTATTCGTGAAGAAAGAAAAGCTGAAACTGCTAGTATTTCTAAAGAAAAAGCCGTTTTATCTCAAAGGCTAACTGAATCTGAGGCCACAAATAGCCGTCTGAAGGTAATTATTTTCCTCCTTTGTTGCTTTTTCCAGAAAAATCATTCTATCTGCTAAGGCTTGCATATACACTGGCAGTCTGAAATGAAGGCTGAGGTGGATCGCTTTTCCCGGGAAAGAAAAGAGCTGGTAGAGCAGATACAGGAGGTTGAGACTCAACTTGAGTGGGTTCGGTCAGAAAGGGATGATGAAATCACGAAACATATGACTGAGAAGAAGGTTCTTCAAGATCGTCTCTATGATGCAGAATCACAACTCTCCCAATTAAAATCCCGAAAACGTGATGAATTGAAGGTTTGATGTTTAATCACCAGTTAGTTCGGTTTATTTATTTAATTGTGTTAGTTGCCATTGTGATAGATTTTCGTAAGGATTGTTGATTGAAATCTGAATCTGACTTTCAATGCTGTAAGAAGTGTGCATGATTTGTCTTCCGTGGTAATGAAAATGATGTTTGTCTTTTCTTCTGGAGTTGTCCTTTTTTCCAAACAAAATTGGTTCAAGGTTGGTCTGGCAGCATTTCATGATTTTCGAAAATGATGGCTGGAAGACATTAGATTTTACCCGTTTTCTTTACTTTTTCATTTGTTGGACTTGGATGCCATGAGCTTTATAGCTTTGACTGGTTATGGTCATCATACCTGACTCTTTCGTGGATATTTCAGAGGGTAATGAAGGAGAAAAATGTTCTTGCTGAGAGATTAAAGAACGCTGAAGCTGCACGAAAAAGGTTCGATGAGGAGTTGAAAAGATTTGCTACGGAAAAGGTGACTCGAGAAGAGATACATCATTCGCTAGAGGATGAAGTTCGCCGGCTAACACAAACAGTGGGGCAAACAGAAGAAGAGAAGCGTGAGAAGGAGGAACAGGTTGCTCGATGTGAGGCATATATTGATGGGATGGAGTCCAAACTCCAGGCTTGCCAGGTCTTTACTTAACTCAAATCCTTATTTCCCCAATAACTTGATTAGTATCGTGATATCGTAATTGAGCATTCATTCAACTCTTCTCATTCATATTCTCAACAAAATATTGGATGAGAGCAGGGAAACCTTCATTTGCCAACATCCATACTTGCACTCCATCTCATAAATTGATTGCGAGCTAGCACATTTTGATTGAATGATCACAAAGCATTATAGAAAATGAGACCTATACTTTTGCTTCATGATTGGTTACCTGCAAGGATATTCCTTGAGAACCCTGTCTTGAGATTTGTGAATTCACTTACTTTTTCTACATGTTGGATTTTGACCACTTATTTAGGGCATGCATCTTGTTTTGAGTCCTTGACTTGTCTTGTTATCGACTCACGAAAGGTTTGTCAGTCGGGAAAGGTTCCTGTGCACACCTTTGATTGATGATTTAGCAGGAATGATTGCACTCGATCTAAATTTGATTTGAAAACAAAGTATTCTCTGGCAAAGCTTGTGCCATGCCTGACGCTGACTCTGACGTCTTCGTATATTTGCTTGCAGCAATATATCCATCATTTAGAGGGCCAACTTCAGGAAGAAATGGCGCGGCATGCTCCCTTATACGGTGCTGGTTTGGAAGCTCTATCAATGAAAGAGCTGGAGACGATCTCTCGAATCCACGAAGAAGGTCTGAGGCAGATTCATGCCATCCAACAGCATAAAGGAAGCCCAGTTGGCAGTCCTCTTGTAAATTCACATCCCCTCTCTCACAACCATGGATTATATCCTCCCACTCCTCCTCCGATGGCCGTTGGGTTGCCGCCTCCTCTCATCCCTAACGGCGTTGGGATCCATAGCAACGGGCACGTGAATGCAAATGGCGGGGTTGGCCCCTGGTTCAACCACTAGAACGGGGCTTATCCAAATGGTTCGATGCTCAGATGGCAATACACGAGGTGTTGCGACGTACCGTCATCCTTTCCTATTTTTCGAGTTTTTTTTTTTCTTGGCATTTTTTAGTTATGGGAGAGTTGAAATGAGCATGGGAAAGTTCATGCAGAAGAAGGCAGGTTATATCTTATGCTGCCTCAGCATACTAATCCATTTGGCATCAATCAACAGTTGCAAATGCCATGTTTTAGTGTTCAGCTCTTCCTAAATTGAAGGCTTTTTAGAAAGTTTTGTTTAGTTTAATTGAGGTCCTTTTTTTGTTCTTCTTTCCCTTCTCATTAAATGAAAATTTAATTCTTGGTTAGTTATTTATAGGTTTAGATTTAAAGCTCAAGCAATGCATTCAAAATCTGACTGAAATTGTAAAAAAAAAAAGAGCCCATTCGATCTGCTTATGCACATACCCATACGACGTGTATAACTATTTTTGAGAAGAAAATACTAATTTCACTTGAAGATTTATATTAGACAGTTTAACGGTTGTTAAGATGGGCTAAATTCACTCAAACCAGCCCAAAACCACCCACAAGTTGACATATATTATTTTTCTCCAAAATTATTTATTTCATCCAAATTATGGCTTGAATACATGCATATATGGTTTCACACATTATCTTCAATCATAAATATCTTATAACGTAAACAAGATATTGTATCCTACTATATTTTTAATATACTATCGTCATCTTATTGTATACGAAAAATGAACACATGCATTTAGCAATTAATTCTTTAATTTATTATTTTTAATATAATGTCTATGGTTGAAATCCTCTTTAGAGCAAAATGATTTCTTTTCAACTTCGTAAATTTTCACACCCATTGATTTACTACAATATTTTTTTCATTTTTCACCGGCAAGCCAAGTAAATAAATAAATTTAGAGTGTTAGTATGTAAGGCTGTAAATGAACCGAATCAACTCGAATATCTTCAACTTCAAATTCGAGTTCGTTTATTCATATTGGGATCGAATTCGAGTTCGAATTCGACTCGAGCTTCAGTTTCCTATTTGAATTCGATTCGAATAAAAAAACTATGATTGAGTTCGGTTCGAGATCGACTCGATAAAGAGTTCGGTATTCAGTTTGACAAAGAATTCGATAAAAAGCTCGATAGTCCGTTACACAAATAGTTCGATAATACTCACTACAAGTTCGGTAATTAATCATAAGTCTAACTCAAATACTCAATCTTGGTAAATTGGTAATTAATTTATTTATAATAATAATGTTAATTTTTGTAAAGTTTGTATAGTTCATTATTCTTGGTCGAATTATAGTACTTCATGAATTATTAGTAGTAATAAGCTAGTAATAGGTAGTAAACATTTTAACTGAGTTAATCATAAGTATAACTTAATCTTGGTAAATATAATTAATTTATTTATGATAATTCTAATTTTTGTAAAATTTGTATAGTCCATTATTCTTGGTCGAATTATAGTACTTCATGATTAATCAATAACTAATAAGCTAGTAATAAGTAGTAAACATATTAAATGTGTTAATAAAGTTATTACACACAATTTATTGTTTAACATTGGTACATTATTTAATTTTTTCTTTGACTATCAATTATATCATAGCTACAAAATATTATTTTTATCAATTATCATGTCATAGTAGGTGTGTGTGTGTATTATGTTGAGAATATTTATTAATATATATTTATATTATGTTTTGTAGTTTGATTTATAATTTTTTGTTGAGATTATATATTGATATTCAAATTAGTAAATTTTTTCATAATAGAAAATTTAATCACTAGTCTAACTAAATCCAGATAAATATGAATCATATTAATAGAAAATTTAATCTTGGTCAAATAATTGCATTTCATGAATTATGAATAATAAGTAATAATAGTAAACATATTAAATGAGCTAATAGAGTTATTAGGCCATCTCCAACAGTTTGCACTATAATACAGTATCACTATCACTAAAATGCAGCAGATTCTCAATTTCATCTCCAACAGTTTGCACTATAATTCCACACCAAAAGAGAATATTCCAGAATATTCCTTTTATTTCATTCACAATTATTATTTTATAATTGATAATATATAATGATTTATGAAATTTCATTTAATGAATATCTATATTTAAATTTAAATTTTCATATAATTATGAAAATATTTTTTTAACAAATATATTTTTATGTATTATTAGGAAAATATTTGTATCCTTTTATTTTATTTTAGGTGTATTTTTATGTTTTTATTTCATGTACTTTTATCTATCATAGTATTTTTATGTAGTTTTATTGTTGGTGTAATTTTATTTATTTTAGTATTTTTTATTCTTGGTCTAATATTTAATTAAATTGATCATATATAACAAATTTTAATATTAATTATAAGACATTATTTAAAATACAATACAAATAACATACACAATACAAAACAAAACAATAAACAAAATATAACATTAAAAAAAAAACCAACACAAAATATTATGCCGCCGAGGAGAGAGGGGCGGTACTCCAATCCCTCAAAATACAGATCTAAATGGCGCCGCCTTTGGAGAGAATTATTGCAGCAAAATGGTGAAATACCGCTGCCTTTGGAGATGCCCTTAAACACATTTTATTATTTTTATCAATTATCGAGTGATACTAGGTGTATATATAATATGTTGAGAATATATATTAATATATTATGCTTAAATAATTATAAATGTATATTGATCGAGATTATAAAATAAAAAAAAACGGATTCTAGACTTATAAAATTGTAATCTAGCTTAGTGGTTACGGGTGATGTGAGTGATTTTTGAATAATAAAAAATTAATATTTTTAGTTTTTTTTAACATAAGCTCGATTAGGGTTCGATTATAGGTTCGTGAATTGGTTCGTGATCATATTCACAAATAAGTTCGTAATCCTAGTCGATTAAGGGTTCACGAATATATTCGTTACCTAGTTTCAAAGTTACTAACTTTCATTAGTTCCAAAGGTATTACCGTATTAATTTTCAAATGTTATACGTATATTTATTTGTCATGGTTGATTTTGAGACACTTATGAGAAATCATTGTTGGATATAATTTTAAGAAATTTACTTCACTACCTTCTTCATGTTGAAGCTGCTGCTCACCATCGGCTTCAACAGCAGCAGCTGAAGCTGCTGCTCGACATCTCTTACCCTTTACTCCAATCCATCATTGTGAAGAACCTCTCCACTCGTTTGGTCGGCATCATTTTATTCGTCAATTTGGTGTTTGTGCACTGGTTGATCAACTCCGTCATCAACTACTACTTCTCCATGATCATCCACAACTAGGTTGTCGTGTAGGATGTGTTGGATGATCTTTGGCTGGTCATGCACCTCCGCTACAATGTCGTCTAAGCCAATCATGTTGGCAAGTCAATCCTCTCCTCCCGGATTAAGAACTTCATCAACATCTTCTTCTTCAGTAGTCACAATCGGTTCTCCGACGACGGCACCATCTTCTTCAGCCTCAACTTGTTCTCTGACGGCACCGACATCGATATCGAGTCCGACTGCAAGAGGCTCGGGGAACTCTTCTTCCGGAAGTAACCAATCCAACCATTCAGCTTCTACTTGTTATTGATCTTGTGGATCTATATTCTTGAAAGAGTAGAAAAATTAAAGTGGTGAGTGCTAATGCGGAGCGTGGTGGATGAGAAAGAGAATGCAATGAGAGAGAGCAATACAATGAGAAAGAGAGAGCATACAACTAGTGATTTATTGCTTGATTCTTGATCGATCGTAGCAGTTGAGTGGGAGAAAAAGGGAGGGTGGAAACTAAGAAATCAAAAAATATTGGAGAGGGTGAAAGAGAGAGAACATGTGATTTCTTGCAGGTTTCTTGATTCTTGATGGATACAATGAGAGAGAGAGCATACAACTAGTGATTTATTGCTTGATTCTTGATCGATCATAGTCGGCGGTCGAGCGGAAGAAGGGAGGATGAAAACTAAGAAATCAAAAAATATTGGAGAGGGAGGGAGAGACGGAGAGTATGAGACAATTTCTTGAAGGCTTAATTCTAATTATTTGTTTGGAATGTTGGAGTTTAAATTAAATTACCGCGTGCGCATTTCTTCGCGGTCTCTCTCACTCTCACTCTCACTCTCACACACAACCAATCCTCTCTCACACACACGCATTTAGCCATTTAATTAACCCTTTAATTGTTGAGTGCAGTGCATGAAATTACATGTTGAAAAAAATAATTACGAGCATAGTGCACAAGCCCGCGAACCGTAGTTGATTTAATTTTAAGAGTCAATATTACAAAGATATAGTTGTAGCATCGATTTGGACATTTTCCCTATAATATATATAATTTTAGTTTTTAAAATACATACATATATGATTTCACGCATTATCTTCAAGTATAAATATCTTATAATGGAAACAAGATCTTCTACCCTACTGTATTTTTAACATGCTACCATCATTTCATTGTATACGAAAAATGAATTATACAAATTACAAGCGACAACAAAAGAAAAAAAACAGTTGACACAAAATGACATTGGAACATTTGTATAAAACCAACCCTTAACTTGGGATGAAAAGTAAAAGAAAAAAGAAAAAAATTGTATATATTCAAATTGGTTAAATGAAAAGTAAAAAAAAAAAAAGGGAAAAGAAAAGAAAAAAAATGAATATATATTCAAATGGGTTAAATGTGTTGATTTTCTACTCTTCTACACTTGATTTACACAATCACTTCACCACCTCATGTTCTTTGTTTTTTCTTAAAAGTACTACCGTATTACTTGGTTTCAAAGGTACTACCGTATTAACTTTCAAATGAAAATTTTCATTAAGACACAACTATAAATATTTTTAAGTGCATGTGGAATGATCTCTTTATACTCACATAATGTTTCACATATATTCATTTGTCATGGTTGATTTTGAAACACTTTTTAAATGAAAAGTCATTGTTGAATACAATTTTAAGAAATTTACTATGTTGTTTACATAATGTAATCTATCACCATCACACAATGAATGTTTTTGTAAAAATACAATGAATAATATTAAATTATTAAAAAATAATGAACAATACTTATTAATTTAATTGAATCATGAAAACACTCTTTAAATTAATAAAAGAATTTCTAGAATTAGCTAGAAAAGAAAAAGAAAAATTTAGACAATGCATGTGTGCATTGTAAATCTAGAAAAATGAAGAAGTGCACATAAACAAATGATTAGAAATTAGAAACAATTCCTATAAATTAATTTAAACCACATGATAAGTCGGTTGAAGGATAAATAACCTACTTTAACTATCTATATATATGTGTAATTTAGTGAATGTATTTAAAAAAAAAAATAGAAGTGGAGAGACTTGTAATAGGAAGTAAAAAAATTTAAAGAAAAATAGTTTAATCTTGTGATAGAAAATATATTAATAAGTAGTACTAAAATATAAAAATGGTTCCCGATAATTTATGTTCCCGTGTATCGCGCATCTCTTACACCATCTCTAATAAAATAACTAATAAAATCAATGCTACGTTCGAACAGTTCATACTTGCATATATTATATATATATATATATCTACATACACATTTCTTGATTCTTGACAATGAGAGAGAGAACATACCAGTACTAGACGTTAGTACGTACTTCTTGATTGGAGAGAGAGAGCTATTGTTGATTTCTTCAGATTCTTGAGTCTTGACGAGAGAACATATACAACTAGACGTAACGTACTTCTTTCAGATTTCTTTGATTCCGAAGACGAAGGATCTACAGAAGAAGGATTTATAGATGAAGGATTTATAGAAGGTTTTCGGAATTTATTTCACACTCATGCATGAAGAAGCCGCGCGATAGTACGTTTAAATAAATTCACTAATAATTGGGGTTCTTTTTTTTTATTTTTTTTAGAAAGCAAAATGATTTTTTTTTTACAACTGTAATGGTTAGTGGTTACATTTTATTAATTTTCTTGTTACAGCAATATTTTTTTCATTTTTTTTGAACGGCAAGCCAAATAAATAAATAAATTCAGTGTGTTTGTATGCATGTATAATTCCAAATAAATAAATAAATAAAAATTAAGCTTGCTCCCTTACAATCTTACACTCTTATTAAAAAGATCAATTGAAATCTTCTATCCCACTTTCTCTATTTCACTTCCCTTTTTTTTTTCTTCAAATTCAATTTCTTATGGTTTAGTTTAATTTTATAATTATTATTTGGAGTCCATTCCACCCAATTAGAGTTTATATTTATTTTTTAATATTTATTTCTTATTTTTAGTTAATATAATTGATTAATATGGTTGACTATTCCAAAATTAAGGTATATAATTTTTTAAAATTTTAATTTTTAGCAATAAATGTCAATTATGATTTATTATACTATAATAAAATTTATTTTTGTAATAAATATTTTTAAAATATTAAATTTGATAGTGGGACATGGAATATGGACTAGAGGATGATAAAAAAACAAATAGATTTTCTTGAGGTAAACATATATATATATATATATATATATATAGGATATGGATCATATGAGAATACTTTGTTGGTGTAAGAAATGAGAACACATCTTACACCATCCAATTTAATGATCCAATGGTTGATATTTAAGGTGGCAATTTCGTAAATAATAGGGCAAAAAATAAAGGAAGGAAGGCTATTTTCGTCCAAATCCATTTAAATGATGATGTCAGCAATTAAAAAAAAATCTTAAGAATTTTAATCGACCATAACTTCCTCGTTTTTAATCCAATGCACACAAAAAATATATCAAATTAAAGCTCTCTTCATACTCTTTCATTTAAGATGTCGAAAGGCTATGTTTGGATGAAAAAATATGAACGAAAAATAAAAAAGAATTTTTTTTACGTGTGCCCAGGTTGTAAATGTTTTCGTTAGCATATAATAATTCTTCGTATAACATATGAACGTATGCTAATGAAGCATTTGTCATATACTAACATAATATATTCGATGTGCTAACAAAGAATTATCATAATGCTAACATAGTATAAATTTATTAGGGTTTATTAAATCTCAATTATGGTTTATTTAATCTCGATTATGGTTTATTCCATCTAATTATCATTATTCTTTTGAAATTTAATTTTTTGTTTATAGTTCTTAATTGATTATTATGGTTTATCCTATCCAATTATAATTTATAACGTATGTTGATAGAGTATTGTCATATGCTAACATAGTGTATTCGCAATGCTGACGAACCAAAACTATAATGCTAACGTAGTACAAATATATTATTATTATGATTTCTTTCAACTCATTTAGGGTTTACCACATCCAATCAATGTTTATTTCATCTAATTAAGTTTATTTCATCCAATTATGATTTTTTTTTCATTTAATTAGGGTTTATTAAATCGAATTAGGTTTATAATTAATTTTTATAATATTTTTTCGCCAACAATATTTGAAAACTTTAATTAGCATAACTATAATGTTTTTTTAGCATTATGATAATACTTCGTTAGCATAACGATCTGTTATCAAATCCTCCACGATTTTTATAAGAATTAGCAAATTACAGTAATACCCCCGCGCGAAAAACTTTTCAGATATTACAAAATTGCCATCGTCTTTTTCATCAAATCTGGACCTTTGATTTTTGATGCATGTGTGGTGTGAGATGTGTTTTCATTTCTCACATAAGGGGTTATTTTTATATAACCTCACCCCTATATATATATATGAAGTTAAATCACAAGTAAACTGGAATCAATGAAGAAATAGCTAACATAAATTCTCTAATTTCAACACTCACAAATTGCTCAGCTCACTCTCTGTTTAACAAAGAACTACAAAATCAAGAAACAAGCAGAAGATCTAAACTAGAAATAAACTCCAATGGCACTGCTTTATCACCACAGGCAAGCAAAAAAGACTAAAACATATCAAGAATCTTCTAGAATTGAGGATCTGGCATATCCATGGTTCCTTCTAATATCAGGATCACATTCTTCATTGCAGAATAACAATCCAACTTTCACCATCCTCTCCAAGACCTTCACGTCCGCTTCTTCATCGCCAACAAGGTTTTTCAAGTTATTGGTCAAAAAACAACTATACACCCATTGGAACCTAAGTGCGCCATCAGCTACTGGGACATTGAGCTCCATACTCCTGCAATATATGATCTCCAGCAGCACGACCCCAAAGCTGTAGATATCGGCTCTCTCAGTTATCAACGATGTTTTCTGCCACTCAGGTGGCATGTAGCCGCTTGTGATCCTTTTAACCCCTGTAGAGTCCCCTCATTGATTAGTCATCACAAGTTTTGCTAACCCAAATTCGGAGATCTTGGCTGTCCATGCATCATTCAAGAGAATATTTTGAGGTTTTATGTTACAATGGATTATAATGGACTCACATTCTTCATGTAAGTACAGGATTCCTCTTGCTACATCTAGAGCTATTCTCACCCTTTCATTCCAATGAGGTAGGACCACCATTTTAAAGAGATAATCTGCCAATGAGCCGCACTTCATGAATTCATAGACAAGAAGTTTTCTGGAGCCCTCTATGCAAAATCCTAGCAATTGAACCAGGTTCCTATGATGTGTTTGGCCAACTGCCATCATTTCTGCTCGAAATTTGGTCTCTCCCACTGCAACATTCTCCAAACTTTTCATGGCAATACACTTGTTAAACTCGGATAAAGTTCCTTTGTATACTGCACCAAAGGAGCTCGTGCCTAGAATTTCCTTGAACCCATTCGTTGCTTTCTCCAACTCAGCATAAGAAAAAAAACGCAGGGCAAACTCTCCATTCAGGGCATGATGTGCAGTTCCATGTAAAGCTTGATATCTGTCGGCTCGAGCTCATTGCCAGTACAAAAAGAAACTAATTATCGCAAGTAATGAACATAAAACTACGAATGGGCCCAGACTCATACAAGAACCAAAACTAGTGCTGTCTTTCTCTCAACCACAATTTTCTGATCACTTGGAGTAGAGGAGTTTGCTGGAAAAGGTGACTTTACGAAGGCAGTGATTTGATCCTGCGTGTTGAGAGTTGCAGGAATAAGTGGAAGCCTATACTTGCTGCAACTACGACCACTAAACAGAGTTCCCCAACAATTACAATCTTCCAGGCAACTCTGGTTACAATTTTCCTATAGAAGCACTAATCACAGCATAAGGGTTGCCTCCCCAATTAATATTCTCTATCTCAGTCATACTGTATGATAGTTCTGAATCTTTTCCTTGGCAAGCACCTTCATCAAGGAAACCTGGATAGCAATCTGGAGAATTAGAGTGCTGCACAAATCCAGGAAAACAAGTGCAGTTCCCAGATAACCCGATTTTCGAGCAATAACTGTTTAAACCACAGTAACCCCTATTGGCACAAGGGCTTTCCAGGCCTGACCATTGTTGCACAACTTCAGACTTACCATCAGCATAGAAGCTGTGGGAGTAGAGTACTAAATTGCTATCCGGCCGTAGCATTGCTCTGTAAATCACCTTGGAATTGTTATCGGGTCTCTGGGAGATGCCGGGAAAGATAATTGATCTGTTGAAATTTGCATAGCGAAGGACCAGCGCTCCTGAATCAGGATTGAGATAAAGAAAGAGACCTAATCTTTCAGCAGAGTCTGTATGCGTGTTAGACATCCAGTAGGCAGACCTGTTTATGTTATAAGCAACCAGATTATCATCACCTTGCATTACAAGAGTAAACCGTCCACTGGAGTGGTTTGAAGCTGATGCACTTGAAACCAGCGCTGTCTCTGCATTCATTCTCTGACCACCCAACATGGTGTCGGTTGGGTGATTGAAGCTCTCCCAGATAACCTTGGACTGGTTATCGTAGAGCACGAAACTACCAGAATCTAGCATGGAAGCTGATGCAGCAGTCACTGCTTCAGGCATTTCAGCAATAGCTTTCACTTCACCGTGCTCGTACACAATGAGCTTCCCATCAGTGGTGAAGTTAATTGTGGCTGAGGATGAGACCGGGGCATCATCCCGGTTAGCAGTCCAAACCACAATGTCTTCTGTCACACCGTCACTGCCGGACAGCCATATTCCCACTGCAAAGCCACGGCCCTCCCGGTAAAACCCGAAGGCGAAGAGCCCCGAAGCAGACTGCCATGAATTCTTGCCTACTGCAGGGGAGATAGAGGATCCCAAATCTATCAAACTATTAGTGTTTTGAGAATGGGGTGTTTGAGCACACAACAGAATATGCAGAAGCAATAAAAACAACATTTTTAGTGAATCCATGAACAGTGTGTTATAGGACAAGCAAGAATGATTGAAATTTACTTCCAATTGCAACAAGCTGATGCTTTCCTTTAAAAAAAATAAAAAATAATTACAGGGTGCTTATTTCATAAAGACTGAAGAGTTGCAGAGTAATCAAGAGGTGCACTTCTTTTCACTTTACAACATCCATTCATCACCATGCAAAGACCAAGACTTGAAATACTTACTGAGTTAACGACTAGATTCCTCCCCCCTTTTCTGGCGGGCCACTGGCTGAACGATTCCCAGCAAAAAAGTGACTCTCTCTCTCTCTCTCATGTGATTCCATGTACTTTTGCCGCGTGATGTGTCCCAAATTCTTCATGTCAACAAGGAAATTTCTGCATTGAGCAATGAGAGAGAGAGAGATGATTGTCATTTGCCGACGAAGCATGCACTGTCATTTACCGGTGGGCATGGCATTATGAGCGAACACAATTTGATTTGGGGGTTTCCAATTTCGAAATTAGGGTTTTTGAATTGGGAATTAGGATACTAAGATGATGAATGAATTATTCCCTCTCTTTTTAAAAACTATCCGAAATTGTGGTTTTTTTAAAAAAATTTTGTATTGTATTATAATTGTATGTTTGAGGTGTAATCAATCTCAACTCAATATATTTAATACCACAAGTTGGATGCGTGAGTAAAAAAAATCTCAACTAAATAGAGTTAAATGAAATATTTAAAAGTGTCGTGGTGGGGATGAGCAAGTAGTCGAGTGAGGTTGATTGGAGACCAAAAAATTACGAGTTTAAATCTCCCCAATACCACCAGCTTAGATTAGAGCTGGCAATTTCAGTCCGGCCCGACGAGCCATCCTGCTTTTAGGGCCGGGTTAGACCCAAAAAAATTAGGGCCGAAATAATGTCGGGCCGGCCCGGCCCGAAAATGAGCGAGGTCCGAATGGGCCGGGCTTTTTGGCCCAAAACACTAAAAAATACACTAAGTCCGCGGGCGGCCTAAAAAAAAAGGCTCGTAATATTTCCGGGCCGGGTTGGGCCTCACAAAAATAAGCCCGAAAATTTTCAAGCCCGACCCGAAATTGGCCATAGGCCCGAATTTTCGAGCCGGACGGAACGTTTTGCCAGCCCTAGCTCAGATGTAGGAGTAAAAAATATATATATTTGAAAGTGTGAGATTAATTAATTTAGGACTTGAGATATATGTTAACTATCATTAATTCAGAAAATTAAAGATTATAATAATTAGGGATGTGAATCTAGATCAAAATCGATGGACGACTTGAATAGCCAGAGAAAAAGAGGGTTAGGATCATAAAATCTAGCTCGTTAGGAATTTAGTGCGAAGTAGGCTGAACTGAATGACCCAACAAACCGAAATTTAGTGAGTTGGCCCGAATATCCCAGATTTTAATTGTTTATCTTTATATTTTAATTGTTGAAAATTTTAAGTTTGATGTAATTTAATTTAAGGATTACAAATATAAATTGTGAAACTTAAATCATATATTCAATTAATTAGTGATAAGTTATATTATTTTTATTGTTACTTTGCTAAAATTAAAAGTTTAAGCGGCATGAATTGATAAATCTATACATATTAAATATTTTTCGTAGACTTTCTTGTCTGATGAGCTAGTTCGGAAATCGAAAGGTTAGTGTTAGAGCCAATAATTTCAAGCCCAAATAAAATACAACTCTAATTAGCTCAAACCGAATTGAATGACCCGATAGCCCAATATAACTAACCCGAAACGAAATCGAGTGGACTGCTCGATTGACACCCCTAATAATAAGTATGGATTTGGGATCTGCATGATTCGAAGTATCAATCTAAAACTTTAAAAAAAATGTAATCCAATTTCTTTTTAACTTTCAATAAAATTTTCTCAATTAATTATCTATTACATATTTACATTTAATAAATGATATATTAAAAGTAATTCAAAATGAATATGAATTTGGAATTCATATACTTGTTAATTGGATCTGTTATCACAACTTTTACACTTTTTTTAAGCACTGTATTTCAATTTTCACAATCTCAACATAAAATGTTTTATTTATTTATTTTTGTCATTCAAACATAGGAGCAAAATTATGTGTGGAATCAAATGTACAATCCAATCATCTATCTTTTTAATTTCACCACCTAATATTTATCTTGTTGAATTTAATTATAGTACCCCTCCATTTCTATATAAATGTCACTTTGGATGAATGCACCCATAAATTAATTAAATTATCTAATACACCCTTGTGTGAATACACGAAAAATGACTCCATAAAGTCGTGACTTAAATCTGACTTCTTTTAAACCTTTTAAAATCTCTTCCTTACTTCTTAATTGCGCTTAAGAATTCTCTAATCCTCATTCGAAAATCTGGGGTATTACAAAATCTCTTAATATATATACCACTTTGATTCATCATATCAATATCTTCGAAATCCATGAGCAATTTATTATATTAATATAAATTAAAATAACAATTATTTGATATATAATTAGCAACATTTCATTAGCATGTCATTATAAGGAAATAACAAATTGCATGTACAAATTGCAAATAACAAAAGAAAGAAAACTCTCTTATCAATTGCATGTACAAATTTCAAACAACAAAAGAAAGAAAAATCTATGATCAATGGCATGTACAAATTGCAAACAAACAACAAAAGAAAGAAAAAATTCACGTCTAAATCACTTCGTCACCTCCTTGCTGCTGATCTCCGTCGGCTTCGACAGTAACATCATGTTGTTGCTGCTGCTCGACGTCTCTCACCCTGACCTCGAGTTTGTCATTGTCAAGAATTTCCCTACTCGATTGTTCAGCATTTTCTTTGTCAATTTGGTGTTGCTGCATTGTTGATCAACGCCGTCATCAACTACAACCTCTCCATGATCATCCACGGTGGTACAGGATTTGTTGAACGATCTCCGGCTGGTCATGCACCTTTGCAGCCTCATCGGCTAAATCGAATAAGTTTGCGAGCCAGTTCTCTCCTCTCGGATTAAGAACTTCTGGTTCTTCGACAACGGCACCATCTTTTTGAGCAGCCACAATCGGTTCTCCGATGACGGCACCATCTTCTTCAGCTGCCACAATCGGTTCTCCAACGACGACGACACCATCTTCTTGAGCACCCTCAACTTGTTCTCTGACGGCATCGGCAGCAACATCGACCGCAGGAGGCTCCGGGAACTCTTCTTCCGGAAGTAACCAATTCAACCATTCATCTTCTTCATGTTCTTGATCTTGTGCATCCATGTTCTTGAATATAACCTATGAATCAAATACAACCATGATTACAAGGTAAATAACTAAATATTTTTTGTGGGAGAAATATAAACACTAGAAATCAAGAAAACACCAGCTTCACAAGTCCTATTCTGAATGCATTTATATGATATGATCAACAAGCCTTTACATGAAAACTAAGCAATTAACATCTCGAAACCGATTACTTGTAGAAATGGAATCTTTCTTAACACTATCTACACACAAAAACAGAATATTACACTCCATAAGAAAATTGAAGAGAGGGATAGAGAGAGAAGTATTTTATCAAAATTCAGAAGCAGCTTTTCACCAAACAACCGAGGAAAGATTAAAATTTGATCTCAACATGAAAGTGCAGCTAAAAATATGTTCATTTAAAAATATATGCATATATATAAGCACCAAATACTCATTCACATCTTGATACTAGTGTTTACATGAATACATATGATAAACAAAACTATCTACATATAAATCCAATCATGCGCTTTCTTGATTCTTGATGGATACTATGATCTACATATAAATCCAACCATGCGATTTCTTGCATTTCTTGATTCTTGATGGATACAATGAGAGAGAGAGAGCATACAACTAGATGTAGTAGGTACTTTTTGATCGCTCATGTGGGAGAAATATGAGAGGGTGGAAGAATGTTGGAGAGAGAGAGTGTGTGCTATTTGTTTAATATGTTACCAACATTTTATTAATATATCAACACATTTTTGCTAATATGACAAGAACAATTTGCTAATGTATATAACAAACAAACAATCTGATAATTTGGTAATATTAGCCACATATTAGATAATAAAAGTTTTGTTGATACGAAAATAAATATTTCAACATAGTTAACATACAATTTGATAATTTGGTAATATTAGCCACATATTACATAATACAACAGTAAATAATACTTGAATGAAATACATTACCAAAATATTTCATTTTGTTCAAATCTTATCTAATTAATATTGCATAAAATACAGTACCAAAATATTTCACAATTTGCTAACCTTATAAAATTAAAGTATTGACAATGGAGTTTGTCATCCGAGGAATCATGACTTCTACTGATGTGCTCATGCCGGAATGAATGTGAGTTTTTTGTGTCTTTCACTCTCGTTTTAAGTAATGATCGATATGTTAATATGTGTATAGGGAACAACACGACCAACTCGGTATCATGTTTTGTGCGATGAGATTGGTTGCTCTGCCGATGAAATACAAGAGTTTGTGCATTCTTTATCTTATGTGTAAGAAGATATATATACATATATAATTTTAAGTTCCAATTCTCTGCATTAATAGTGTTAATTAGTAAGTAGTAACCATGGGCATGCCATCATTTTGATTTTTATAGGTACCAGCCAAGTAGATATTGAAAATAGCAGCAACTCATATCATATTCATACAGCTCACCCAGTAGAGTTCGGTAAGGAATTAGTTACATAAGCAATATCAAGAATAGACAATAATTTTGCTATTGACTCGACTAGAAATAGCAACTACGTAACTAGTGCAATGCCAAAAAATGAATGTTTGAAAAACTTAGAAAACTGACTGACTGAAGATGAACTCCAAGAAACCTCTGCACTTTGCATTCTGTGATTCAGTAAACTGTAGTTCTTGAAAAAAAAAGATTTATTTCAACAACACCTCAGTGAATTTGATATTTTCGTCGCTCAGTAACTTCCCGACATACTTGGTATAATATCCCTTGACGATGAGAACCTCTCCCTCAAACCCGTAATGCTGATGGAACTCCACAAAAGGTTTATAGAGCTCCGGATCGTATAGTAGATTTTATTGTTTCTTAATTGCAGTTGTAGAGTTAATGTAGATAATGAAAGCGTCAAGATTGCAAGATTGTAAAGGTTTGTTTATGCACTCTATCTCTTGTTATTCACTGACTTTTTTCAAGCATTAGGTCACTTATGCATCGGTTGATCAATGCTATCATCAACTATTATTGGCGCACTATTTTTATTTTTTTAGTACTACTTATTAATGTATTTTCTATCACAAGACTAAACTCTTTTTATTTAAATTTTTCACTTCCTATTACGAGTCTCTTTACTTCTATTTTTTTTATTAGAAAATGCATTCACTAAATTACACATATATATAGATAGTTTAAGTAGGTTATTTCTCCTCCAACCGACCTATCATGTGGTTTAAATTAATTTATAGGGATTGTTTCTAATGTCTAATCATTTGTTAGTGTGCACTTCTTCATTTTTCTAGAATTACAATGCACACATGCACTTTATAGACTTTTTTTTTTCTTTTCTAGCTAATTCTAGAAATTCTTTTATTATTTTTATTACAAAATATCATCTTTAATTCAATAAATTAAGCTTGTTCTCTAACAAATACAATTATTTTAATAGCTAAACACCTTGCGATATGTATTACCAAAATATTTAAAAGTGTCATGGTGAAAATGGCCTAATGGTGAAGTGAGGTCTCTTAGAGACTAAAATATAGATCAATATATTTGGTTGAGTCATAACTCATAAAAAGAATAATAAAAATAAAAATCAGACTATATATTGATAGGTAGATTCCTACTCTTCATTATCAATAATCAGTGTGTTCAAGAAGGAGCCAAAAAAAAAAAGTTTAGGAAAAAAATAACAGCATTTTAATTATTTTCTATTAAAATTAGTTTAATAGTTTATGTTCCCGGGATAGAATCTTATATGTTCCCAAACCGTGTTACATCTTCCGTTCCTCAATCCAAATTATTGATTTTCTTTCATTTTTCGATTTCAATTTTTGTGATTTAGTTTATTTTTTCAAATAGCGATAAATTAAAAATTATACTCATTCCGTTTTTTAATAAGTATAGTTTTAATATTTTAGTTTTGTTTAATAAAGAATGTCGCTTTACACATTCCAGGTGAAAATGTTATATTTTTCTCCTATTTTTCCTCATTTAATTTATTCAAATATCTCATTTAATGTATTAACATGAATGTATATTAAGTAATTTGATTATTTTATTAATATATGCGTGCATTTTTCCAAAATGTTTCAGAAATGAAGAGAGTAGAATCTCCGGTCCCCTGAGTTATCGTTATGTGATTTCCGAGACTTTTAGGTTTTGTCATTTTTCTTTATCTATACAATTCATTTGAAAAAGAGTAGAATCTAAAATATGAAATAATCAATCATAATAATCAATTATTAACTAGAAACGGTTTGGTAACATGGAATTTCATCTGCTTTTTTCCCACTACTCCCCTCATCTTTACTAGTCTCTCTTGTGCTTTTGAGATTTTCTAATTTATGTTACTAAAATCACAAAAAACTTGTGTGAGATCGTAACACGTCTCGGACCAACAAAAATATATTTTGAAATTTAATCTAGAAGTTGCACATAAAGTTTGTTGAAATTGAAACTGTAACACCCCGTATTTTTGGATTATAGTTAAAAAATTTTCTATTTTATTTAGAAGGCTACAAAAAAAAAAAAAATTGGAGCTAAAATAAAGTAAAATAGATAAAAGACGCGATTTTAGGTATTATTTAAGATTGAAAAAAAATTATAGTTTAAATATTTTTGACGCGTGGTCAATAATGATTTTCGTAGAAATAAAACGACCTGAGAATTTCAATGATACTTTTAAAATTTTAATTAGAGGTCAAATGAACTCTTGGCACAACTTTAAGTTGGAAAATAATAAATTTAATAGAAAAAGGCACATCCGTCATTATCCAATTTCTTTTTCAAAAGATTATCTTATTCTTAATTATCCTATTCTTTTTCCATCATTATCCTCTTTCTTTTATTCATTATTATCCTATTTATTTTTCCTCTATAAATAGGAGCTTAAGGTTTCATTTTTCATTCATTTTCAAAATGAAAACGCCGAGCAGCTTCCAGAGAATATACAACTCTAGTTTCCTATTTCAATTCTGAAATAGTCATTTTGAAGGTGTCAACGCGTAGATCACGAATGCATGATTGAAATGATGACACGAAGGATGATCACGATGGAAAATCATCGTGACCGCTGCCAATTCCTCGGAGAAGGTACTTTCTCCGATTCTGGTCATTCGGACCGATGAATTTAGAAATTTCAAGTTCTAAATATGCTTATATTTCAATTATCTTTAATTCTACCGATTCCGATTTTTGATGTTGTGAGTTTTCGGTATTTTTTCCCGTTTTCATTTTATGTAAATTTCAGATCTACTATTCCTGGATAGTCGTATTAGAAATCTTCTTTTTATTAATAGCCTTTGATCATTTGGATCTTATAGTTAACCGGAATAGATTTTTGATTTCTCATCGTTTGAAATCCGGATCCGAATATTATATTATAAATCTGCCAGTTTCGAATTTATGATCTAGCTGTCCGATCTTTGATCTGATTACACCATTAAATTTCTTATTTTCTGCACTATCAAAAATTGTACTTTTGAGCGAAAATCCAACGAGTATCGAGCTCGATCGAGACCGATACATTTTCACCTAAAATCTGTGAGTTTTTGTCCCGTTTCACCCATTTTGGGTCGTCAAATCGAAAAAGTTTCTTCTCGAAAGTTGCTCGAAATAATATTTCCTATGCTTCCGTCGAATTTCGTAATTTTCGGATGAGTTTTGAATAATATCGATTATTTAATATAAGCAGTTATTTTTATACTGGAGTCATGTGTTATCGAAAAATTCTAAAACTCTCAAACTATAGTCTTGGCATATATAGGATGGTCCTTGAATATTTTCATAATTTTTGAACCGTTAGAAAGTGCCGTGGCACAAATCTGATAAAAATCGATTAAAATGATAAGTTTTGAAAAGAGACCCTTGTCAAATCGGTTGGTCCCAATAAATCAAGAATAATATTTTGGAATTTATTTCCTTCTTTGTCGGAATTATTCGAGGTCTCTAGAGTCGCGCAATCTATTTCTGAAGAGAATATAATTAAATAATAGCTCGAATTACAGTAGATTAATTCCTGAAAATATAGCGATTATTCTGAGTCGAATATCGACCCTTGTAGGACCTGCAGAGCCTGATAGGACTAATGAAACCATTTTTGAAGTTATTGTGCCGCCATGTGCTCGTCATCCAGGTGGGTTATATTTTTCTCAAACTATGTTCAGCTAATAAGCTCAACTGTTTATCAACTGTGAAGCATGAATATTTGTATCAAAATGTTTTATCTCACTGTTCGCGTTCGCCAGTATCCTACGAAAACATTGAGTGCTTAACTAGACTCGAGTTCGGATCCTTTAAGCTTTGGGACCGTATACACTATCCTTTATTAGACAGCTGGGCTGGAGGACGTGTATATAAGTTAAGACACTGTAGGAAGGGACAGTTGAGACAGAGCGTGTAAGATTAAAAGAAGCTTTGTATACATGGAATGCTTTTGAGATTTGAAACCTTTCCATTGTTATACTTGTGTGGATACGATATTCATATTTATAAAATGATTGTGAACTGTTTATCAAAATCTATCCACTGGGTACACTAGTACTCAGCCCAAATCTTTTCTAAAATATTTTCAGGTTGAGAGGCAGGCTGGAAGATGACGGAGCTGGGGCGAGGGCTTACTTGTTGTTATATGCTTGCTCTTTTTGTGTTGTTCAGAAATCTTAGATACTTAATATCAATTAAGTGCTTGCAAATAATTTTACTTGAATTGTGCTCCGCGCTTGTTCCGTTCACTCTGATACAGCTTGTCTTCAATTGTTTGAAGCATGTTATGATTTCAGCATTTTGCTATAATGTTCCTTTATAATTGTTGGCGGGATAAGTTCCCTTTGATGATTGGTATTTTATTTAGGTTCTTTCTAAACGCCTTAGTGCGTGGTTCTATTACAGTTACAGAGGTTATGCTGCCCAAATGTTTGGGGCACTAACCTTATTCCTTCTGAACACTCTCGTGGGTGGTTCTATTTCAGTTACAAAGGTTATGTTGCCCAAATGTAGCTATTTCATTTAATTATCTTTATGCAACAACCCCTTCCCCCTTCCCCCAGTAGCGTACCGGTCCCTTGTCACCCTTCTCCCGGGATCGGGGCGTTACAGAAACATAATGTATATATAATATATAGGGATAAGGTCCAATTTGGCTGGCCACTAAACTTATTTGGGGGGCTCAATTGGGTCACTATAACTTTTTTGGGCTCAATTGGGCCATCGCCATGTTAAAATTGGCTCAATTGGGCCACCGCGTGACGAGCTCCGTTAAGTGTTGCCAAAACGATGTCGTTTTGAATGTTTTTTTTTACTCGACCCAATACTAACCCATACCCCAACCCATTCTCAATCCAAAACCCGACCCAACACTCTAATTTTAGTAATCTTTTTTCTTTAATTTTCTGTTTTTCCAATTTTTTCTTTTTAGAGGGAGGCGGCGGGTCTGACACGGTGATTTGGGGGCTGGGGTTGGCTACCGGCGGCGATCAAAGAAGTGACGAGGCCTCCATGTTCAGCGAGCACGTTGCTGGTGATGGCGGGCATGAGTTCGGCCTCCGGGGCCCAGATTCATTAGCGGTCGATGAAGAGAAGCGCGCCTCTTGAAGTTGGGAGACGAGTGCAGCTCTGGCCGACTTCGGTTCGATTCCAGGTGGCTCGGTGTGGGCCGGCGACTGGTGTGGTTCGGCTAGGAGGGCGGCGAACCTGGGTTTGGGAAATGTGAGTGCAAAAGGTTTTTGGTATTTTTTGACCTTGTGCCCCTCCTTTCCTTCTGCAATGGAGGGTTTAGGGTTGTTGGTATTTTTTGACCTTCGCCCAGATTTTTGATTTTTTGGTACTTTTTTAACCTTCTACAATGGAGGGTTTAGGGTTGTTGGATTTTCTGGAGATTTTCTGATCATGAACATATTTTTGAATGAAAAGAAAAAATAAAAAGATAAAACTGGAAAAACAGAAAATTCAAGAAAAAAGATGACTAAAATGGATCTAAGGGGGAAAAATAACATGAACTTGATGATCTTCATGGTAGTGTGTGAAAAAAATGTGAGGTAGTGTGTGGATTTTAGAGTGTTGGGTCGGGTTTTGGATTGAGAATGGGTCGGGGTATGGGCTAGTATTGGGTCGGGTAAAAAAACGTTCGAAACGACGTCGTTTTGACAACACTTAACGGAGTCCTAACGGGCTCCGTCACGCGGTGGCCCAATTGAGCCAATTTTAACATGGCGATGGCCCAATTGAGCCCAAAAAAGTTTTAGTGACCCAATTGAGCCCCCAAATAAGTTTAGTGGTCAAATTGGACCTTATCCCTAATATATATGTAAGGACATTCATGCAAAGAATTTTATTGACCAACCCCAAATCGGATCAAACCATTCATTTAATTAATTTATTCTTATCCTCATCAAGATTCAATTTCTGCATACAAAAAAACACAGTTATTAAATTCGATAATATAATAAATACATACACATTTATATAAAAACACATGTTATTGAGATTTCATGTTCCACTCTGTATATATGTGTGTGCTTCACTGTGTTATATATTTTTTTTCCTTTCAAATTATGAGTTTTTATTCTTGCATTTTTCAATTTTATTTTTTGCATTTTAGTTTCAATTTTATTTTTTGAAGCCATTTTGTTTGGAAAAAAGGGAAGACAAATCATACACACTTGTTACAGCATTGAAAGCCAGATTCAGATTTCAATTAACAATCCGAGAAAATATCGATGTGGGTCCCATAGGACACGCCTCAGTTCAATTTTGATCCCGACACTATCATTTTTTGTCCTAAATAGAGTAAATATATATCAATTTTGATCCCGCTTTTGGCCTTGAAATCATAGGACCAAAATTGATGTTCTTAAACCTATGAGACTAAAACTGAGCGATTTTTTTGTAAATGGACCAAAAATGATAACGTCGGGACCAAAATTGAATTGAGGCGTGTCCTGTGGGACCAAAATCGATATTTTCTCTCAACCATCCTTAGGAAAATCTATAACAATGGCAACTAACACAATTAAATAAATAAACCCAACGCACATAAATTGATGCCAAAGTGGCTTGAACTACTCTCTCAAGGTTGGCAACATTAAACCATGATATCTAAAAGTAAATCAATAATAGCTTCTTGTAAATTAAAACTTTGACTCCCATCAACAAATTCATCAAACTAGATCAACAAATTCATCAAACTATATCAATTCTCACAACAAATAAAAAAAAAGAACTTGACATAAATACTAATAAATATCATTCAAGTAGTGTAGTTCTGTGTCAAATAGATAGAGCCAACACAATAGATCAAAACCCAAAAAAAATGTCAATATGCAAAAAAGACTAAAATCTAAAAACAAGCTAACAATCAGTATCCAAAGACTATCGGTATGTCAATATGCATCGGTTGATCAACGCTATCATCAACTATTACCTCTCCATGATCATCCAAGGCTAGGTCGTCGTGTAGGATTTATTGAACGATCTCTAGCTGGTCATGCACCTCTGCTACCACGTCGGCTAAACCGAATAAGTTGGCAAGCCAAACCTCTGCTCCTCCCGGATTAAGAACTTCCGGAACTTCAACGACCTCTTCTTCTTTAGCAGCCATAATATTAAATTATTAAAAAATAATGAATAATACTTATTAATTTCATTGAATCATGAAAACACCCTTTAAATTAATAAATATTAATTTAGGGTTTAGTAATTTATTTTAAGATATATATTTATTTTGAAAAAGTAATTGTCGAGCGCAGTGCACGAGCTATGCATTAGCGTTGGACGAAGTTTAATTTATTGTTTAGTATCAGTATCATTCTCTCTCTCCGTTAGTACGTACTACTCGTAAATATTTTTTTTCAGCTGATCAATTGGAGTTTGCATGCGGTCTTGAGATGGTGTAAGAGGTGCACAATATACAAGAACATAAATTATTGGCGCACTATTTTTATTTTTTTAGTACTACTAGCTTATTAATGTATTTTCTATCACAAGACTAAACTCTTTTTATTTAAAATTTTCACTTCCTATTATGAGTCTCTTCACTTCTAATTTTTTTATTAGAAAATACATTCACTAAATTACACATATATATAGATAGTTTAAGTAGGTTATTTCTCCTCCAACGTTGGAATCATGTGGTTTAAATTAATTTATAGGGATTGCTTCTAATTTCTAATCATTTGTTTGTGTGCACTTCTTCATTTTCCTAGATTTACAATGTACACATGGACTTTATAGACTTTTCCTTTTCTTTTCTAGCTAATTCTAGAAATTCTTTTATTATTTTTAATTTATTACAAAATATCATCTTTAATTCAATAAATTAAGTTTATTCTCTAACAAATATAATTATTTTAATAGCTAAACACCTTGCGATATGTATTACCAAAATATTTAAAAGTGTTATGGTGGAGATGACCTAGTGGTGAAGTGAGGTTTCTTGGAGACCAAAATATCACGAGTTCAAATTTTCTCAATACCATCAGGTCGGGTGTATGAGTATATATATATATATATATATATAATTGTGAGGTTTATTAATTTAGGACTTGAAATATATGTTAACTATCATTAATTCAGAAAATTAAAGATTATAATAATTAGGGATGTGAATATAGATCAAAATCGATGGACTGACTTGAATAGCCTGAGAAAAAGAGGGTTGGGATCAGAAAATCTAGTCCGATAGGAATTTAGTGCAAAGTAGGCTGAACCAAATAGACCGACAAACTGAAATTTAGTGAGTTGGCCCAAATATCCCGAATTTTAATTGTTGAAAATTTTAGGTTTGATGTAATTTAGTTTAATAATTAAAAATATAAATTGTGAAACTTAAATGATATATTCAATTAATTAGTGATAAGTTATATTATTTCTATTGTTATTTTGCTAAAATTAAAAGTTTAAGCGACATGAATTGATAAATCTATACATATTAAATATTTTTTCGTAGACTTTCTGGTTTGATGGGCTAGTTCGGAAATCGAAATGTTAGTGTTAGAGCTAATAATTTCAAGCCCAAATAAAATATAACTCGAATTAGCTCAAACCGAATTGAATGGCCAGATAGCCCAATATAACTAACCCGAAACGAAATTGAATGGACTGCTCAATTGACATCCCTAATAATAACTATGGATTTGGGAACTGCATGATTCGAAGTATATATCAATCTAAGACTTTAAAAAAAATGTAATCCAATATTTTTGAACTTTCAATAAAATTTTCTTAATTAATTATCTATTACATTTAATAAATGATATATTAAAAGTAATTCAAAATGAATATAAATTTGGAATTCATATACTTGTTAATTGGATCTATTATCACAACTTTTACACTTTTTTAAGCACTGTCTTTCAATTTTCACAATCTCAACATAAAATGTTTTATTTATTTATTTTTGTCATTCAAACATAGGAGCAAAATTCTGTGGAATTAAATGTAGAATCCAATCATCTATCTTTTCAATTTCACCACCTAATATTTATCCTGTCGAATTTAATTATAGTACTCCTTCCATTTCTATATAAAAGTCATTTTAGATGAATGCACACAAATTAATTAAATTACCTAATACACCTTTGTGTGAATACATTAAATATATAAGTTTTAATGCATAAAATGAGGGTAAATATGTGAAAATGTGAATTTTCTGTCTCGAATTTATAAAATGACATTTTTTTGAAACAAAAATAAAATGCTAGAATTACACCTATTCAGAAACGGTTGAAGTATAATTCTATAACTTGACATGCATTAATTTGTGCGTGTATTTATGCTTGGCAAAGTAGTTAAAAATTAATGTTTTTTATTTAGTGTGATGACTTTACAGATCAGTTTTTTTTTTTTTTTTTTGTAAAATACAGATCAATATATTTGGTTGAGTCATAACTCATATAAAGATAAAAATAAAAATAAAAATCAGACTATATATTTTCTATATAATCAGTTTGTTCAAGAAGGAGCCAAAAAAAAGTTAAGGAAAAAAATAACAGCATTTTAATTATTTTCTATTAAAATTAGTTTAATAGTTTATGTTCCCGGGATAGAATCTTATATGTTCCCAAACCGTGTTTCATCTTCCGTTCCTCAATTCAAATTATTGATTTTCTTTCATTTTTTCGATTTCAATTTTTGTGATTTAGTTTATTTTTTCAAATAGTGATAAATTAAAAATTATACTCATTCCGTTTTTTAATAAGTATCATTTTAACATTTTAGTTTTATTTAATAAAGAATTTCGCTTTACACATTCCAGGTGAAAATGTTATATTTTTCTCATATTTTTCCTCATTTAATTTATTCAAATATATCTCATTTTGACTCATTTAATGTATTAATATTGTAACGCCCCAGTCCCACTAGGACCAAGACGTCACCAAAAACATACGTACATGCTTACGTGATAAATAATTTTCAAAAATAATAATAATACTTTATAAATAATTTGTAAATGGGCAGCACCTCAACTTAAAAATGTTCGAACCACACACTCAGGTGCTTTCAAAGTCAACTTCCAACAAAGTTTTTCGAAATCACAAACTCACACATAACCAAATGACACGTTAACAAGAAATATATATAGCCAAACAGGCCACACATTTAAAAGCACCACCGTCAACCCATATATATATTCAAAATATTTGTATATACAGTCAAAATTGACCATGGGGGTCAACAATTTTCTAACTTAAAGGTTTTGCAGAGTATCAACGAAAGCATTTAATATTTAATATACAAATATAAGTTTAAAGATGGTTTTAAGCAAAAACCACATAAGGGTCAACCATCAAACCCACCCCATCAGCTCATCGTCAACCAGCTCGATCTCCAGGACCTGAAAATATTTGAAAAATATTTGGGTTGAGTGCCAGAAAACACTCAGTGGGCATTAATATTCGTCCAAGTCATACTTTCATACTTTAAAACTGTTATACTGCATAAATCATGGAAATCAACCATGAACATACTTATAACAAAGTTTACTCTTTTTTATTGGATGGAGACCCAATGTGATCACATGATACTTTACGGCTACTTATCTAGATATTTAGTCACAAAGTAAACCGTCTATGCTTGTAAGTCGGAATTCCTCTATGCATGAAGTCTCATAACATCCAATCATTGCGTAAACAATGTTATTAAAACATTTAACATGCTTTTCATGGACAAATTTAAAAATATAGTTGTGAGTTATAGAAAAACCCACCTGAATGATCTCAATATGCAGTGCAGTTTATGTGTGAAATGCTACTATGCTCTCCGATCGTCTCGACCTACAAAATTGGAATTCTAACTTAGACTCCTCAAGTAGGTCATAAGGATAATAACTTAGATCCTAAATAATTTAAATTAGTATTTCCTATGCCTTGGGATTATTTGGAATTAAAATGAAGCCAAATGGGCGAATAATGCGCATTTGACGGATTGAATCAAGTTAGTGATCCTGATTGAGAATTATCGGACTTTACGGACATAATTGAATGGATAAATATGTATCAAACCCAATTCAATAATTATGAAGCTTGATCTAACATACAGAAATAAAATTTAATTTTTAGAATTTATTTGAGAAATATACAATATTTTACTTAGGATTAAATTATGTTTTCTAAAAATCCTAATTTAATTCCCAAGTACTAAACTAAAACTTAAAAAAAATGAATTTAAAAATTAGATTCTTCTAATATTTATAACCAAATTCAAAATTAAATAGATCAAAGAACATTGAATTAAAGAAATATCGGAGGGTAAAGACTCACCTTTCTTTTCTTTTCTTTTTTTTTTTCTTCCTATTTTTCTTCTCCAATTTTCTTTTCCTTTCCCGACGTTTTTTTTTTCTTTCTTTGCTTTTGCTTTAACATCAATGGAAACCCCCCCCAACTTATATATATATATATATATATATATATATATATAAATATATATATACAACTCAACACACACACACACGTGTACTTAATATATCATGTACACTAACCCTTTAATTCAATTGTCATTTGCTCAATTTTTATTGGTTTAAATTTTATTTTATTTTATTTTATTTACTATTATTATTTTTATCATTATTACTATTATTTCTTCACAATCAAGAAATCTTCCAACTATACATATATACGTGTGTATTTATATATGTATCAATATAAGTCATATGTGTACTATTAAGTACACTAATCCTTTTAAATGTTTACAAATGGAAGAAATTGGTTTGCTATATTATATTACTATTTTTATATTTTTATATGTTTATCTTTAAGTTATATATACATTTAAATTAAATGGTTAATTGGAGATAAACTTGAATTGGTTGGAAATAAAAATTGGACCAATTGGGATATAATAAAATTTTCGGTTCAAATTGTCAAATGAAACAAATTTCATTGGAAGGATAAATATAGTCCAATTTGAATGATCTTGGTACCAAGACGATCCCATTAGTCTCTATTTTTATATTATGTATTCTAATATTAATTAGAAAACTCAACTAAGGTCGAGACTTTTATTGGTCTTATAATGTCTCTAGGACTATGATCAACTAGCCCAAAATAAATTGGGTTCTAATTTCATGAAATTTCTAGCTATAAAATAAATTTTAAATACTATATTTTTCTGGGGTGTTACATCCTCCCCTCCTTAAAAAAATTTCGTCTCCGAAATTGAATATACCTGCTATGACGAGGGTTGGATACTTTGCCAGGATCTGATCCTCAAGTTCCCATGTAGCTTCCTCTTGTCCGTGTCTGCTCCATTGAATTTTCACAATCATTAGCTCTTTATTCCGCAGCTTTTGGACTTTTCTGTCGAGAATAGCTATAGGAAACTCGTCATATGTCAGATCTAGATTTACTTCTATTTCTTCCTGATTTACGACGTGACTTGGATCGAAAATATATTTTCGAAGCATTGAAATATGAAACTCGTCATAAATTCCTCCTAACTTTGGCGGTAATGCCAACTTGTATGCAATTTCTCCGATTCGTTCAAGAATTTCGTATGGTCCAATGTATCTGGGCCGCAACTTTCCTTTCTTTCCAAATCGCATAATGCCTCTTGTAGGAGATATTTTCAGGAACACCTTATCTCCTACCCGAAATTGTAAATCTTTCCTTCTTTTATCTGCATACATTTTCTGTCGATCTTGGGCCTCTTTCATTCATTGCCTTACTTTTTCAATAACCTCAACAGTTTTCTGTATAATTTCCGGGCCTAAAATTTTTCTTTCACCAACTTCATCCCAGTAAAGTGGTGATCTGCACCTTCGACCATATAGAGCCTCATAGGGTGCCATTCCAATGGTTGCTTGAAAACTGTTGTTGTAAGCAAATTCAACTAAAGGCAAATATTCCTCCCAGCTTCCTCCTTGATCCATGACTACAGCCCTCAGCATATCTTCTAGGGTCTGAATTGTTCTTTCAGACTGTCCGTCAGTTTGTGGGTGAAAAGCTGTGCTAAAATTCAATTTTGTGCCCATTGCATTTTGTAAGCTTTGCCAAAATTTAGACGTGAACCGCGTATCGCGATCTGATGTCACTGACACAGGTGCACCATGAAGTCTTACAATTTCTTTTACATAAATTTGTGCCAGTTTATCCAATCCTAAAGTCATCTTGACCGGTAAGAAGTGTGCTGACTTGGTCAAACGGTCAACGATAACCCATATGGCATGGTTTCCACGTAATGAATTTGGTAGACCAACGACAAAGTCCATTGTGATATGCTCCCACTTCCACTCAGGAATTTCTAGGGGTTTGAGCAATCCAGACGGCCTTTGATGTTCTGCCTTGACTTGTTGACAAGTCATGCATCTTTCAACATACGCTGCAATGTCCCTCTTCATATTTTGCCACCAGAATGTCATCCTCAAATCTCTATACATTTTAGTACTCCCTGGATGAGCAGTATAAAATGTGCAATGAGCTTCATCTAAAACTTCTCTTATCAATTCTTCATTTCGTGGCACACAAATTCTATTCCCATACATTAATGCATTATCGTCTGCAACCACGAATTCTCCTGGGGCTCCTTGACCTATTCTTCTTTTTATCTTCTCAAGATAGTCATCTTTTTGTTGAGCTTCAATGATTTGGCCTCGCAAGTTAGGCTTCATTACCATCGTTGCTATATGTGCACTTATGCTATCTAGTGGAGTTACAATTTCAATGCTAAGTTTGGCAAAGTCTCTCGTGATTTGTTCTTGTTGAGTGATCAGACAACTCAATTCTACTCGATTTTTCCTGCTTAGAGCATCAGCAACAACGTTTGCCTTTCCTGGATAGTATTGGATGGAACAGTCATGATCTTTGACTAGTTCTAACCATCTTCTTTGCCTCATGTTGAGTTCTTTCTGTTCGAATAAATATTTTAGACTCTTGTGATCTGAATAAATCACACTTTTTCCACCATATAAATAGTGTCTCCAAATTTTCAACGCATGCACCACGGCGGCCAATTCTAAATCATGTGTCGGGTAGTTATTCTCATGTGGTTTTAGCTGACGTGACGCATACGCAATCACCTTTCCATTTTGCATCAGAACACAACCTAAACCCTGCTTTGATGCGTCCGTAAAAACCACGAACCCTTCAGATTCTTCTGGTATAGCTAGTACTGGTGCAGTAACTAACCTCTTTTTCAATTCTTGGAAGCTTCTCTCACAATCATCAGTCCATTTGAATTTATTCTCCTTTTTCAATAGCTGGGTCATAGGCCTTGCTATCTTGGAAAATCCTTCAATGAATCTTCTATAGTACCCAGCTAGACCCAAGAAACTACGTATCTCATGTACACTTGTTGGGGTTTTCCATTCACTAACTGCATTCACCTTGACAGGGTCCACTTTAATGCCCTGATCTGAGACAATATGTCCCAAAAACACCACTTCCTTTAACCAAAATTCACATTTGCTGAATTTGGCATAAAGTTTTTCTCTTCATAGTGTGTCCAGCACAATTTTCAAATGCTCAACATGTTGTTCTTCATTCTTGGAATATATCAGTATGTCATCAATGAAGACGGTTACAAATTTATCTAGATATGGGTGAAAACTTGATTCATTAAACCCATAAAAACTGCAGGTGCGTTGCTAAGACCAAAGGGCATCACTATAAACTCATAGTGACCATAGCGTGTACGAAACGCAGTCTTGGGTATATCTTCCTTCCGAATCCTAAGTTGATGATACCCAGACCTCAAATCAATTTTGGAGAATACACCCGCTCCTTTCAATTGGTCGAATAAGTCATCAATTCTAAGAAGTGGATATTTGTTCTTGATAGTTAACTTATTCAACTCTCTGTAGTCTATGCACATCCGTAGTGTTCCATCTTTCTTCTTAACAAACAACACAGGTGCTCCCCACGGTGAGACGCTGGGTTGAATATAACCCTTATCTAAGAGTTCTTGTAGTTGAACCTTTAATTCCTCTAACTCCTTTGGTGCCATGCGATACGGCGCTCTTGATACTGGAGCAGCTCCCGGTAGCAAGTCTATTGTAAACTCAACCTGTCTGTCTGGAGGCAGACCTGACAAGTCCTCTGGAAACACGTCTTTATAATCCCGCACCACAGGTACACCATCAATTATCACCTTTTCTGACTTGTTCATTATCAAACTCACTAAGAACGATTCACATTTCTCTCTTCTAAGCATCTTCATTGCTTTCATTGCAGAAATAACTCTTACCCTAGTTCCCAACTTTGATCCATGGAAAGTGAATTCCGGTTTTTCCGGTCTTTGGAAGATTAGCTCTTTTTCAAGACACTTAATTGTGGCATAGTTAGCTTCTAGCCAATCCATTCCAAGGATAATATCAAAGTCTCTCAAGTCTAAGACATGTAGATCTGCACTTAGTGATTTATACCCAAAGTTTAAATCTATATTTTTGCATATTTGATCAGCAATTAAGATCCTCCCCGAAGGTATACTTACTTCTAAGGCCTCACTAAGTTTTTCCTTCATTAATTTTAACTTAGAGCATAGTGTGGCAGATATAAATGAATGTGAAGCTCCAGTGTCAAATAATGCAAGTACAGGCACATTTGATATACTAATCATACCTGCCATATTTCCAGGCTCACGTGCAGCATCTTGTCGATTGAGAGCAAAAGCTCGAGCATTTCTTGCCGGAGGTTGACCTGGCCTAGCCACTTCTTTCCCCTTATTCATTGGGCAATTATATGCCATATGTCCTGGTTGCCAGCACCTATAGCACACATTCCTTCCCTTCATACATTCACCATTATGTTTCTTTCCACAAGTTCGACATAATGGTTTTTCTTGTTGTGCTTTGGAATTTGATCCTCCTCCCATCCTAGCTTTTTTGTCGAAACTGCGACCCTTATTCTTGTTATCATTCCATTTTCTTTTCCCATTCGGCTCATCAACCTTGTTCTCATTCTTGCGAAGTGAGGATTCCATATCTTGAGCTCGTTCGAGAGTTTCAGCATATGTGGCCATGCCGCGTCCCGCTATGATACTGCTAATTTCAGCTCGTAAGCCTCTTTTGAATCTATGAGCTTTTTTCTCATCAGTGTCTGTCAGGTGTGGAGCATACCTAGACAGCTGATTGAACTTCCATTCATAATCATTCACTGTCATATTTCCCTGAGTTAACTGTAAGAACTCAGTTTCTTTCTGATCCCGATAACACATTGGAATAAACTTCCGCATAACCGCTTGCTTGAAATCCTCCCAAGTCATATTTGCAAATTGTTCAGGCGTCATCGACCTCCTATACATTTCCCACCAATGATCAGCATCACCAGTGAGCTGGAAGATTGTACATGCAATGCGCTGAGAGTCGGTACACACCATGTACGCGAATGTGCGTTCCATCATTCGTAGCCATTCTTCAGCCTCAGTTGGTTCACCTTGACCGTTAAAGGTCGGAGCTTGGTATGTTCAAAACTGTGCGATAACACGTGCCGTATCTTCTTGTGGAGGATTTTGAGCCTGATTATTTTGACGTCTTGACGGCATCCTATATACGTATTTCATACGTTAGATATTTTGATCGTCAAACTCTTATAAGACAATGATAGAGCGCACTTATATTCGTAGATCATAAATTCCAGTGAGCTAAAGAAGCTCTAAAGTCAAACTAGGTACTTATGTTCAGTGCATCTATGTTCAAATCCCAGCTAAGTTCTTGTCTAAAACTAGCTCAGATGATGTTTATGCATCAAATGGATTTAACATGAAAACACTAATAACCATGCTTTGTAAAACATAACTTTCACAATGCTTAAATCATACTTTCCACCATGCTTTAAATCACACATTGAGATCACTTGCATTTGTATATCATGCATACAATCATATACATATACTTTTCATAAGAGCACTAAAGAAATTCAAAACATGAACTTTAGTACCTTCCCGGAGTAAGCTCGGCTAAGACGATAGCTACTGGGTTATGGTTAACCATTTCAATAACACAGGACTCAAAACATTTCAATATTTGAAAACACCACAGGCCTACAATCACGTAGACCTGCTCTGATACCACCTGTAACGCCCCAGTCCCACTAGGACCAAGACGTCACCAAAAACATACGTACATGCTTACGTGATAAATAATTTTCAAAAATAATAATAATATTTTATAAATAATTTGTAAATGGGCAGCACCTCAACTTAAAAATGTTCGAACCACACACTCAGGTGTTTTCAAAGTCAACTTCCAACAAGGTTTTTCGAAATCACAAACTCACACATAACCAAATGACACGTTAACAAGAAATATATATAGCCAAACAGGCCACACATTTAAAAGCACCACCGTCAACCCATATATATATTCAAAATATTTGTATATACAGTCAAAATTGACCACGGGGGTCAACAACTTTCTAACTTAAAGGTTTTGCAGAGTATCAACGAAAGCATTTAATATTTAATATACAAACATAAGTTTAAAGATGGTTTTAAGCAAAAACCACATAAGGGTCAACCATCAAACCCACCCCATCAGCTCATCGTCAACCAGCTCGATCTCCAGGACCTGAAAACATTTGAAAAATATTTGGATTGAGTGCCAGAAAACACTCAGTGGGCATTAATATTCGTCCAAGTCATACTTTCATACTTTAAAACTGTTATACTGCATAAATCATGGAAATCAACCATGAACATACTTATAACAAAGTTTACTCTTTTTTATTGGATGGAGACCCAATGTGATCACATGATACTTTACGGCTACTTATCTAGACATTTAGTCACAAAGTAAACCGTCTATGCTTGTAAGTCGGAATTCCTCTATGCATGAAGTCTCATAACATCCAATCATTGCGTAAACAATGTTATTAAAACATTTAACATGTTTTTCATGGACAAATTTAAAAATATAGTTGTGAGTTATAGAAAAACCCACCTGAATGATCTCAATATGCAGTGCAGTTTATGTGTGAAATGCTACTATGCTCTCCGATCGTCTCGACCTACAAAATTGGAATTCTAACTTAGACTCCTCAAGTAGGTCATAAGGATAATAACTTAGATCCTAAATAATTTAAATTAGTATTTCCTATGCCTTGGGATCATTTGGAATTAAAATGAAGCCAAATGGGCGAATAATGCGCATTTGACGGATTGAATCAAGTTAGTGATCCTGATTGAGAATTATCGGACTTTACGGACATAATTGAATGGATAAATATGTATCAAACCCAATTCAATAATTATGAAGCTTGATCTAACATACAGAAATAAAATTTAATTTTTAGAATTTATTTGAGAAATATACAATATTTTACTTAGGATTAAATTATGTTTTCTAAAAATCCTAATTTAATTCCCAAGTACTAAACTAAAACTTAAAAAAAATGAATTTAAAAATTAGATTCTTCTAATATTTATAACCAAATTCAAAATTAAATAGATCAAAGAACATTGAATTAAAGAAATATCGGAGGGTAAAGACTCACCTTTTTTTTCTTTTCTTTTTTTTTTCTTCCTATTTTTCTTCTCCAATTTTCTTTTCCTTTCCCGACGTTTTTTTTTTCTTTCTTTGCTTTTGCTTTAACATCAATGGAAACCCCCCCAACTTATATATATATATATATATATATATATACAACTCAACACACACACACACACGTGTACTTAATATATCATGTACACTAACCCTTTAATTCAATTGCCATTTGCTCAATTTCTATTGGTTTAAATTTTATTTTATTTTATTTTATTTACTATTATTATTTTTATCATTATTACTATTATTTCTTCACAATCAAGAAATCTTCCAACTATACATATATATTTGTGTATTTATATATGTATCAATATAAGTCATATGTGTACTATTAAGTACACTAATCCTTTTAAATGTTTACAAATGGAAGAAATTGGTTTGCTATATTATATTACTATTTTTATATTTTTATATGTTTATCTTTAAGTTATATATACATTTAAATTAAATGGTTAATTGGAGATAAACTTGAATTGGTTCGAAATAAAAATTGGACCAATTGGGATATAATAAAATTTTCGGTTCAAATTGTCAAATGAAACAAATTTCATTGGAAGGATAAATATAGTCCAATTTGAATGATCTTGGTACCAAGACGATCCCATTAGTCTCTATTTTTATAATATGTATTCTAATATTAATTAGAAAACTCAACTAAGGTCGAGACTTTTATTGGTCTTATAATGTCTCTAGGACTATGATCAACTAGCCCAAAATAAATTGTGTTCTAATTTCATGAAATTTCTAGCTATAAAATAAATTTTAAATACTATATTTTTCTGGGGTGTTACAAATATTAATGTATATTAAGTAATCTAATTATTTTATTAATATATGTGTGCATGTTTCCAAAATATTTCAAAAAGGAAGAGAGTAGAATCTAAATATGAAATAATCAATCATAATAATTAATTATTACCTAAAAATAGTTTGTTAACATGGAATTTCATCTGCCTTTTTCCACTACTCCCCTCATCTTTACTAGTCTCTCTTGTGCTTTTGAGATTTTCTAATTTATGTTACTAAAATCACAAAAAAACTTGTGTAAGATCGTAACACGTCTCGGACCAACAAAAATATATTTTGAAATTTAATCCAGATGTTCCACATAAAGTTTGTTGAAATTGAAGCACATATACGTGTATATGTAGGGACATTCATGCAAAGAAGTTTATTGACCAACCCAAATCGAATCAAACCATTCATTTAATTAATCTAGGGTTAATTGCTAAAAAATTCACCATTTTAAAACAAATTTGTAATTTAAACATGACTTTTAAAACGTTGCAATAATAATCCAACATTTTAATTTGTAGTAAATTCGACACTCCCAATTTTTTTTTCAATCATTGAAATTATGAGGTTGCAATATTTTTTTCATGTGTACACATTAATTCAATTTTGGAGTGTCGTATATGAAGATTTTTATTGTGCAACATCAGTTTTCTAATAGTCAAAATTTATTGAGATTTCTATTTTGCTACAAATTAAAAGGTCGAGTTATTATTGCAACGTTTCAAAAGTCATGTTTAAATTGTAAATTCATTTAAAGGTGGTGAATTTTTTAGCAATTATCCCATTAATTTATTCCTATCCTCATCAAGATTCAATTTCTGCATACAAAAACACATGTTATTAAATTCAATAATATCATAAATACATATACATTTATATAAAAACACATGTTATTGATACTTCATACATGTGTGTGCTTCACTGTGTTATATATATATATATATATATATATATATATTATTTTCCTTTCAAATTATGAGTTTTTATTCTTGCATTTTTCAATTTTATTTTTTGTAGTTTAGTTTAATTTTGTTTTCAATTTTTATTCTTTTTCCAGAAGAAAAGACAAACATATCATTTTCATTTTCACTTGTTACAGCATTGAAAGTCAGATTCAGATTTCAATCAACAATCCTTAGGAAAATCTATCACAATGGCAAGTAACACAATTAAGTAAATAAACCCAACTAACTGGTGATTAAACATCGTCAAACCTTCAATTTCCAGCAATTCAAAAGAAGAAACTACTAACATCAGGAATTTTTAATGTAATCTTGAAAATAGTTTATATCAATTCTCACAACAAATAAAGTAGGCATAACTACTACTACATGCATTCATAACTTCAAAGAACTTGACATAAATACTAGTAAATATCATTCAAGTAGTGTAGCTCTGTGTCAAATAGATAGAGCCAACACAATAGATCAAAACCCAAAAAACATGTCAATATGCAAAAAAGACTAAAATCTAAAAACAAGCTAACAATCAGTATCCAAAAAACTAAACCATAAAATCAAGAAATCAAACTAGTTAGTTATAGGTTAAACTATTGCTGCAAATGCTCTCGAGTTCCTCAGCAACTTCATCGATCTCTTGATCGCCCTTCGACTCGAGCTTCGCCTTCATGACAGCAGCCTCTCGCCTCACAACTGCTCCTTCAGCCTCCATCACCACAAGATTGATAGCTGCAGCCACTGTTTCTCCACAGAGCTTCCCATCTGAGTCTCTCAAGACCTCCTTCCCAACCCCGATTTCTTCGACTAGCCTAGCGTTGATGGGCTGGTCTAGATGCATTGGCACTGCAATGATAGGCACCCCAAGCTTGATGCTCTCCATCACAGAATTCCAACCACAGTGGCTCACAAACCCTCCCACGTTTGCATGTGCTAGGATCTTCGTCTGTGGCGCCCAACCCTCCAAAATCTTGCCCCTATCTCCAACTCCCTCAAGAAACCATTCTGGAAGCTTCTTCTTTTCAAGAGAACCTTCTGGAAACCTCACAACCCAAATGAAGTTCACACTGCTGAGCTGCAGACCACGGGAAATCTCTCATCCATGTCTGCTTCACTGAGGAAGAACTCACTCCCAAACGAGACGAAAACCGTGGATTTCGCCTCTTTCTTGTCCAGCCATGACAGGATTTCCGAGCCTGCATCTAAGGTGGGCTCTCGAACTAGAGGGCCAACTGGGACAAATTTCTTCCCAACTAGATCAGAAACATAATCGATGTACTTACCCTCAATCTCTCTAAACCCGGTAATCAAAACTATGTTGCAGGACTTATCAACTCCTGCAGAACCCTTCTCCCTCTCCCTCGGATCCCTAGCATTAGCCAACAACTTGTCCATGAAACCAGACTCATAATCACGAAACCTTATGTTCTTGTAAGGGAACACGGTGTCGGGATTCTTGAAGTGGTGAAACATGAAACTGGTCATGACAGAGCTGCTGGTGATGAATATGACAGATGGGATATGATGAGCTTCAGCAACAGAAGGAGCCCATGGCTGGAGAAAATCGAAGATGAGCAAATCGGGCTTCAAGTTCTTGAGAATGGCTGACAAGTTTTCGACGGAGTTGTCGAAAGCTGCCTTCAGCTTCACCATGAGGTGGGGTGGGAGGCCATTTGTGGTGTGAAATTTAGCAGGAAGGTCTGACGAAACCTCCAAGAGAAGGGGCACTAATTCTATCGATTTTGAGAAGTTTTGAGTGATTCTTTTCTCGATGGAACTCAGTGTTGCAGGAGTAGAACACAGGTAGATGTGGAAGCCTTTGGTTGTGAGTTTCTTCGCTAGCTCGAGATAGGGTGTTATGTGGCCATAACCTAACTATGGGAACATCAGAACACGACGGGAGGTCTTGGTGGAATTCATCGTGAAATGAAGAACACACGCGTTAACGTTCGAATGATTCTTTAGAGAGAGAAAAGATGATTGAAAGTTGAAACAACCGAGCAAAAATGGATGTATTTATGCATATCTTCTCTCTCTAGGTTTGTGGAAGGTTTCTGCATGCATGGATAGAAATGCATGTAATTTGGCAAGTAGTATCTGAGAGAAAATAAAGAAAACGAAGTAAGATTTGAATGAGAAAATACCAAAAAAAAAAAAGTAATCCAATTCTTTTAATTTTTTTATGTTAACTTTCAATAAGATTTTCTTAATTAATTATCTATATATTACATTTAATAAATAATATACTAAAACTATGAATTTGGAATTCATATATCGTTAATTACTTAATTGCATCTATAATCACAACATTTACACTTTTTTGAGAAAATTTCGATTTTAGTCCCATAGGACATGAGTTAATCCGATTTTGGTCCCATTCCTATCACTTTTGGTCCCAAATCGATTGAATTATCAATTTTAGTCCCGCCGTAACGTTTTCCATCTAAAAAATTATCGATTTTGGTCCCATTTTGATATCGATTTTGGTCCCAAGTTTTCCATTAAAAAAATTATCGATTTTGGTCCCATTTTGATATCGATTTTGGTCCCAAACAGAAAAATGCTAGAAATTTTTTTCTTTTCAATTCAATTGGAGGCAAAATTAAACTGATTTGGTAGAAATTTAACCTAATTTGGTTCCAATTTTCGCACGAACATGCATCTATATATATCTACTCACCAAATCATCAAATTACAACTACTAAATTAAAAGAATGCCATTTTTTTTTATTTAGTTTAATTTTCTGTCGAGCTCAAGTTCGATCAAGAAGATACTCGGCTCGTTTACACCCCTAAAGGAACGTAATTTTTTTATTTAGTTTAATTTTACAATATTGTTTATGAGCGTTGACCACATCTAATTAGCGTTTATAATTATTTTTAATATTTAATATTTAATTTTAATTTTTAATTAATAATTCATTATTATGGTTGATTATTTCATAATTAAATTCTTATAAAATGTAAAGTAAAAAATCTAGGAAAAAATTATACTTTCATAATAAAAAATATATATAATATTAAAAATGTAAAATAAATAAAACATTAATAATATTAAACAAGTTAATTTCAAATTCATAATTAATTAGTAATTAAAAAATTAATAATAATAAAAAATTTAAAAATCATAAAGTAAAATAAATAAAAATATTAAAAAATTTATATTCGTAATTAATTAGTAATTGAAAAATATATAATATTAAAAATAATATATATTATTAAAACATTAAAAATAAAATAAATTGTAAAATGTAAAATAAATAATATTAAAAAGATTGATTTCAAATTCGTAATTATATAGTAATTAAAAAATTAATAACATTTAAAAAAATTAAAAATTATCATGTAAAATAAATAAAAAATTTAAAAAAAATATATATTTTCATACCTACATTTTGAACTTTCACTACAAAAAATTCACATTTTAGCTATGGAAGCGAGCCAAGTCAAGCCCAAAATATTAAAAATAATATAAAATAATAAAATATATATAAAGTAATATAAAATTTTAAAAATCGTAAAGTAAAACTAATAAAAATATAATAAAAATTTATACTCATAATTAATTAGTAATTGAAAAATAAAAAATATATATAATATTAAAAATGTAAAATAAATAAAACATTAATAATATTAAATAAGTTAATTTTAAATTCATAATTAATTAGTAATTAAAAAATTAATAATATTAAAAAATTTAAAAATCATAAAGTAAAATAAATAAAAATATTAAAAAAATTATATTCGTAATTAATTAGTAATTGAAAAATATATAATATTAAAAATAATATATATTATTAAAACATTAAAAATAAACTAAATTGTAAAATGTAAAATAAATAAAAAATCAATAATATTAAAAAGATTGATTTCAAATTCATAATTATATAGTAATTAAAAAATTAATAACATTTAAAAAATTAAAAATTATCATGTAAAATAAATAAAAAATTTAAAAAAAATTATATTTGTTATTAAATCTGGTCCCATAGGACTTGGATTATCGATTTTGGTCCCAAAACTAGCGGCCGTTACCCCATTTATTTTTTCCGTCTAAATTGTGGGACCAAAATTGATAATCCAAGTCCTATGGGACCAGATTTAATAACAACTTCTGAAATAGGACCAAATGTGATAGAGTTGGACCAAAATCGGACTAGGTCATGTCCTATGGGACCAAAATCGAAATTTTCTTACACTTTTTTTAATCAAGATCTTTTAATTTTCGCAATGTCAACATAAAATGGTTTTTTTTTTTCATTAAAACATGGGGAGCAAAAATGAATGTCTTTATTTAGTGTGATGACTACATTTTTTTTTTTTTTGAGAAATACAGAGCAATATATTTGGTTTGAGTCATAACTCATAAATAAGATTATTGATAGGTACCGGTAGATAGATTCCTAATATTCATCATCAATAACCAGTTTGTTCAAGAAGGAGTAAAAAAAAAAACAGTTACGAAAAAAAAAACAGTATTTTAATTATTTTCTATTAAAGCCGCAATTAGAAATCTTCATTTTTCCGCCCAAACAAAATTTCTGGATTTAATAATAATAATTATATATATATATATATATATAAACTAATTTTTTGGTCATGGGAATCATTATATAAACTAGGAACTATGAACTATCCTTAATTAAATAGATTATATTTCCAAAACACTTCTATATACTAATATACTCCTAATATAAATTATTTATACTAATATATTGCACGTGCAAATCAATATACACAAATACTATAAATCCATAAAAATTGTGAATACTACTACTTCTCAAAATAAAATATATCCGATAGTTATGCAATTATTTAGAATACATTGCTAATTAATTTAATTTAGATTAATATATACGAATTACTTCAATTGCACAACTATCAACGCATAACAATTACGCTAATTAATTGAGTTTAATAAAAGGAGATAATTATATAAGTGTAATTATGTTATAATACTATATAATTATATAATATATAGTAATATTAATAATGATGACATTGAAATTGAAATTTAATTAATTTGCACTCTTTTCAATCTTCTGAGGATTGATCAGAAGAAATAATAGTATAAATAGTTGCACTATGTCTAGCAATTTTCACATTCTCAACATTCACACAAATATATAGAAAACATCTATAAGCACTACAATCTTACAATGTTAGGACAGAAGAAAAAAAAACTCGAAGAAAAAAATAAGATCGACAGTGTATGTTGGGATTAAAGTCAAACATATCTAATTATCGTCCAAAAAATGGGTTAGAGAGAGATCGATGGACGTTGATTATTGAAAAGAAGAATACGAGAGATATGATGTATTTTTTATTTAAAATATTTTTACTAATGAAAAATATTTCTATTGACAGTTGATTTTATTTATCAACATCATTGTATGTAGAGTATTGGAAAATGATCTTTCAACCAAGTGTAATTTTATTAATTATTTCAATTGTTGTGCTTTAATTTTTAATTTTTATTTCTATTTTTGTAATGAATGGGTGATCGATGAATTCATTTATTGTGTTCAATTTCTGTAGTAAAAACATGTGTATATATATATATATATACATATATATCTTTATTAATCTCAAAATAATTAAAGTAACATGTCTTTCATATTTTGATTAGAAAAAAAATATGACTTTAGTTCACTTTTATCATGATATATCGCTTAATTTTATATTTCGGTTTTTTAATTTATGGATTTTTACATTACTTAATATAATATTTTGGATTTAGGCTCTACTATAATATTTTTTAGTAACAAATTATTCATATTTCAAATAACATACGGATGGTCAACATGATAATATAATATTAATTATTTATCATATAATTTAAAATTAAAATATATTTGAATAATGTATCCAATTTTATTATAAAATAAGAGAATCATTATATTGTACTTAAAAATATTTATCATAAAATTTATAATAAATATTTGTATGGCCACTTCATTATTTATATATTACATGTGTATCATAATTCCCATAACGTTTTATCGAAATGTGCATCTAAACATTTAATTTATGATAAAGATTAATGAAAATTTTGTAATGATTGCATTATAAACATAATAATTTAAGTATTATGTTTTGCATTCATTTTTTATTTCTGTTTTTTTTTATAAACACGAAAATAAAGAATTACATCTACAATAAAAAGAGCCTTGAAATCTATGCATTAAATGATAAAATGTATTAATTTAAGATATGTAAATTTACATAAAAAATTAAAATAAAAATTTTAAAATCATATCAACATACATTTGGTTTCTTTTATAAAAATAAAAAATGCATTAAAAATATGATAATAATTTTTTTATGACGAGAGTAACCCGAAGTCATTACGAGAGTGCGCACTACGTAAGTCTCACTTTTGTGTAATAACCCATAAATCACATTGAAGAATGTAAATCATACTTTGAAAATGAGGCGTGACAGGCGAAAAGGGGAGCGGTGGGGTTCAGATATGAAACATCTCCATTTTACATAGGGGATTTACGTTGCTCGGGTGTTGTCGAGGGGCCAATAAAAATTTATTTTTAAGGATCTCCAATACTATATTTAAATATTTTCATTATATTTCTTTCATATTTATAACTTCTAATAAAACAATAATAAGTGTACATACCTTATCCGTGCATCGCACGGTTGGTCAATCTAGTCTTATATGTTCTAAAACTGTGTTTCATCTTCCATTCCTTAATCCAAATTATTGATTTGCTTTCTTCTTCTTCTTTTTTATTTTAATTTTTAGTGCTATAGTTTAATTTTACAAATGACAATAAATTAAAAATTCCACTCCCTTAATTTCTAAATAAATATCATTTTATCATTTTATTTTTATTTCATAATGAATATCGTTTTACACATTCGAGGTGAAAATAATATATTTTTCTCCTATTTATAACTCTCATTTAATTTATTCAAATATCTCATTTTGACTCATTTATTGTATTCACATGAATGTATATTTAGTAATTTGATTATTTGATTAATACGGTGCATTTTTCCAAAATGTCTCAGAAACGAAGAGAGTAGAATCTAAATATGAAATAATTAATCATAATAATCAATTATTAATTAAAAACAGTTTGGTAACATGGAATTTCGTCTGCTTTTTTCCCACTACTCTCCTCATCTTTACTAGTCTCTCTTGTGCTTTCAAGATTTTCTAATTTATGTTACTAAAATCACAAAAAACTCGTGTGAGATCGTAACACGTCTCATACCAACAAATATATATTTTGAAATTTAATCTAGATGTTCCACATAAAGTTTGTTGAAATTGAAGCATATATATGCATATATGTAGGGACATTCATGCAAAGAAGTTTATTGACCAACCCAAATGGAATCAAACCATTCATTTAATTAATTTATTCCTATCCTCATCAAGATTCAATTGCTGCTCACAAAAACACATGTTATTGAATTCAAAATACATATATACATTTATATAAATACTAGATTAGGATATACACATCATAAATACACGCACATTAAATTTCACGTTGCATTCCATGTGTTTCACTATGCATCGCCTTTTGTTTTAATGATGAATTTTCTTATATTCTTCAATTTTAATTTTTATACTTTAGTTTAACTTTACAATATTTAATTGTGATTTATCCCACTAAATTAGAGTTTATAATTCTTTTTTATTATTTAATTTTTAATTAATAATTCAGTATTACAGTTCATTATTTCATAATTAGAATTTATAGCATATATAATTCAATTTTGTGTTTATAAATATTGACTATGATAAATATTATTAAAATTATATTATAAATTTAATAATAAAACATAAAAGAAAAAAAATGCAAAAGTAAATTTGACCCCCTATAAAGGACTTTTTGTACATGTGCTTATTTAATTTGATGTGCAATAAATTATATATGCATTTATTTATGGTTGGGCTAAAAAAGTAGTTATTAGTTAAATATTAATGTCTTTACAACTTTATTATTTTGTTGACTTTACACATCACTATATTTAGTTGGATCATAAATAAATAAGATAGTTATAGGTGGATTCACACTCTTCACCATCAATATTCATAAATTCTATTTTTCATCAAAAAAAATAAAATAAAAAAATAACACCATTTTATTTATTATTTTCCATTAAAATATCGACACTAGTTGCAACGAGACAAAATCATTACTCTTATATTTAATGAAATTCCCTCTCCTAAAATTCCTTCACAAATTTATTCCCATTTTTTTTTCTCCCTTAATTAATCCAAAAGGCGATGGGAGCCTCCTGCTTCAGCGTCGCCTCTCTCTGCGCCACCCTCCTCCGCCGCGCCGCCACGGCGGCGGGCCTCACCTCTCAGACGGTGGACATCGACGCCGACACCACCATTCACTTCTGGGGCCCGCCCGCCGCCACCTCAAAGCCGAAGCTCGTCCTAATCCACGGCTTCGGCCCTCCGAGCCTATGGCAGTGGCGGCAGCAAGCCGCCTTCTTCACCGGAGAATACGACGTCTACATGCCCGACCTCGTATTCTTCGGCGAATCCTTCTCCAAGTCCCCCGACCGCTCCGAGGTTTTCCAGGCCGCCTGCATGGCCAGACTCCTTGAAAACCTCGGGGTTACGAGGTAAATTAAATTTAAATAAGATAAAATAAATGAATAGTCTCATAGATGCTACACTTAATTAGTTAATTATATTATATATATATATATATATATATATATAGTGCTCGTTCCACAAACGAGTTCGTCTATATATATAATGGTGTTTAATTATATGTAGGTACTCGGTCGTGGGGACAAGCTACGGCGGGTTCGTGGCGTACCGACTGGCGAGCATGTGGCCGGAGAGGGTGGAGAAGGTGGTGATCGCAAGCTCCGCCGTGAACATGCGGCGGAGCGACAACGTGCGGCTGATGCAGAAAGCTGACGTGGACAAGATTGAGGATCTGCTATTGCCGGTCAATGCGAGTCAGATGTGGTCTTCGTTCCGATTCGTCGTCTCTCGGCGTGTCTACATGCCGAATTTCGTCCTCAACGACTTTATTAACGTGAGTGGGTGGATTTTTCGGTACGAGATTTTGTGTTATATTTAATGTCGCGTGAAATATGAGATGGTTACAGTTTGAAAATCCGAGAGAGGAATCGAATGAAATTTTCGTCCTCGATAATTTTATTCACGTGAGTGAGATGATTTTTTGATACGAGATTTCGTGTTACATTTAATGTCATGTGAAATATGGGATGGTTACAATTTGAAAATGCAAGAAATTGAATTTTGTTAGATGTTTTCTTTGTGAAATAATTAAATTTAACCAACATTAATTAACATATGGAAGCATAATATATCGACATGCCTAATTTTGACCTCAACGACTTTATTCACGTGAATGGGTTGATTTTTCGATACGAGGTTTCGTGTTACATTTAGTGTCACGTGAGATATGAGATGGTTACATTTTGAAAATGAGAGAGAGGAATCGAATGTAATTTTTGGTATATGTTTTTCTTTTGTGAAATAAGTAAATTCAACCAACATTAATTAATGTATGGAAGCATAACATGTGTGTGATTAATATTAGTGACACTAATTTTTAATCTATTTATATTTTTTTCCAGAAATTATATTCTGAAAACAGGAAAGAGAAGCTGGAACTTTTGAAAGAATTGACTATTGGGAAGGATGAGACTGTAAACTTATCTCCTTTGTCACAGGTACGTTGAAATTTATAAGACGGGTCGAGATTCAAAATTCGAATCCAATTTTACATTTAATGAAATATTTGATTATTTGTTGGTGTTTGGTTTATTTGGATCGGTATCTGACCCGTTTTACGAACTTCAACTCGTAAAATCATCTCACACGAGATTATCCTTTTGTTCTTATATTTTGGTTTCTACTTGAAGAATTGGTCAATTCGAATCCTATATTCTACATAATATTGGTACTAATTCTTATATTTGATATTTCAAATTATGTGTATTAGTGATTATATTAACAATAATCATTGTTCCCTCAAAAATATAAAAAAATAATAATCATTTGTTGATATAGTAGGTGTAATTTTGTGTAGATTTAAGTGGGAATGAGATCTTCTATTGCATTTTCATGTTGCATTCCTTATTATCGATTTTTTCTACATCTATCAATATTTTTCCATTTTTTTTTTTTGCCTTTTTTCTAAATGAGATATGTAATTTAATTTGGTTTTACAAAATTCAGGAAGTGTTGATTGTGTGGGGAGAAAATGACCAGATATTTCCATTGGAGAAAACAGAGGAACTCAAGAAGTATGTATTCATTCAATATATTAATTGTCATATTTATTTTCTTCACATGAAATAAGTCTTATTAAAAAATCACAGTCGTTGGTAAGGGGATTGAAATCAGCTGACGATAAAAAAATATAGAAATTAAATGGTCGATATAGCCTCTTTGGATCTGCCCCTGAATATTGTCACGCCTATATTAGTTGAGTTTTTAACGAATACCAACAATTATATGAACATGATCAATATATCAATTCACACTTTATAATATCAAAAATAATTTACATCGTTCAGATATTTATACACGTATAATCATATTATATGTATCCTCATGTCTAAAAAAGTTTGTAATTATTGCAGATTGCTTGGAGAAAAGGCAAGATTGCAAGTCATAAAGAAGGGATCACATGTTCCTCAACTAGAACATGCAAGCCAATTCAACAAAATTCTCAATAATTTCTTACATGAATTGTCATAGATTAATTCAAGATTACATTAGTTTCAATTTCCATTATGAAACATGGACAAAATTAAAATTAATTGAAAATTATTTCCTTTTTACATTTATGTTGCAGTTTCACCCCGATATAATTTGATACCACACTATATATCCATTGAAATATCATGAAAAGATAACTATTACGTGAAGGTGTAATAGGAGATTTTCGGACCCGATGTTGCCTCACGTTACTTTCACATAAATGTATCGGTAACCATTTCTTCTAGTATTGTGAATTTTGTTTGACTCAAAGCTAATTAAGGAATTTTTTTTGTTGATATACATGTCTATTGGGACCGTTTGAATATTTACTTTTATCTTATGATTATAATGTAGTTTCACCCGATATAATTTGATATCATACTATATATCCATCGAAATATTGTAAAAAGATAAATATTATATGATGGTGTAATAGGAGATTCAGGTCCGATATTGTTTTACATTGCTTTCACATAAATGTATCATTCACCATTTCTTCTTTTTTGACTCAAAGCCAATTAGGGAATTTTTTTTCACTTTTTATATTTGTTTTGATAAATACATGTCGATTGGGACCGTTTGAATATTTTCTTTTTTATCTTATGATTATGATGTAGTTTCACTTTGATAGGATTTAATGTCACACTACCCATCGAAATATATATCGTAAAAATGTAAATACTATATGATGGTGTAAAACAAATTTCGGACCGAATATCATTTTACATCACTTTCACATAAATGTATCATTCACCATTTCTTTCTTTCGGTATTGTGAATTTTTTTTACTAATAGACAATTAAGGAAATTTTCCAACTTTTTTTTGTGATATGTCGATTGGGACCGTTTGAATATGAGTTTAGACAACAAACAAGATTTATGCTTCTGAAATAAAGTAATGGCAAAATTGCTAAAATATACTCAAATTTTGTCACGTCAAATATCAGCCTAACTTTGAAATTAATTAGGTCCAATTATTTTTTAAAAAAATTCAAGTATTTTCATATAGAACAACTAACATAGTTGTTTATGCTTTAACTCAATTTGCTCCACGTATTTGTGCTATGATTTTGTGGTTCATAACTATTTTTTTTATTTTTTTTTAATATATCATAATTGGGGAAGGATGAATTCTAGATATAAAATTTAAATTAAAATAAATCATAAGAAATTAAAAAAAATAAAATATTTAAAAAAAAATTAAAGAGTTAAAACAGAAAATGCAACAGAAATTGTAACAGCCATTTCGAGTATTAATGTTTTGGATAATAGATAATATATTGATTTGAGTTTTTTTAGGGAAAAATAATTGAGGTATTTTTTGCTTCAAAGATGGAAAAACAAACGAGGTTTTTAATTTAAAATGTACCACGTCATATATATATATATACATATATATCATGATTTATTATTTCTTGTTATTTAATCAACGCCATAATTTTTCAATGATATATGGGAATTCTTGTACCTATATACTTCTATTTATTTAAAGGAAAAATGTCTTAATTAACAATTAAAGAAAATAAAAAAGAGTGCGTGTGTGTGTATATTCCTAGTGTCAAGTGAACATCAAGAATAAAATGCATGACTTATATATATATATATATATATGTAATTTTTTTATATTTGTATATTTAAATACGAAGCTTTTAGACAAGTGTCTATGGAAATTGTGAAATGTTTAGAGAAAATGCATTTCAAAGTTCATCATATCCACAAGAAGTACAACAATTTAAAAACCTACAACTACAAATTTACGCATTTTCAAAATAAACTTTTGAAACAAAGTATCTTTCCAAAAATATTTTTAAAGATGCAATATTTTCTAAATAAAATTTTATGACAATATATATAAGGGTTAATTGCAAATTTAAAAACCACTTTTAAGTTTTGACCAAATTATAATTCCGACCGTCACTATTAAAATATTGCAATAATGATTCGACTTTTCGGTTTGTAATAATTTCGACACCTCTAATTTTTCCGACAGTTGAAAATCGATGTGGTAGATTACTTTTCCACTTCAGCGATTGGAATATGTGCATGCTTGGAAAAATATATTATCATGCCTGGTTCTGATCGTCGTAAAATATTGTGGGTGTTGAAATGGCTACAAATCGAAATATGGAATCATTATTAAAACATTGTGAAAGCGGTATCAGAATGGCAAATTGAGTAGTACTTAAAATCATAACTAACCCTATTTTAAATGCGTTATCAAACAATTCCATCGTGTCTTGAATTTCCACCCGATTCTCATACTTTAACATGCCATAAAATCCATCACTCATATTTTTAAAATGTGGGAATCTTGTGTGAGACCGTCTTCTGAATCAAAATGTATATAAACGCTAATAAAAAATTACAAATATACCACTAAATATGAACTTCCATCGTAATTTTGACCCTTCTACACATGTTTTTGTCTTCCAAATAACGTCAAAATAACACCCATTTTTTGAATCAACCAATAAAAAAAATACATATTAAAGAAAAGTATTCAAAAATTGGAAATGCAATTATTGAAAAAAAATAAAAATAAAAATAAAAGATCCAAGAGTTTCGAGGCCCAACTCTCAAGCCCAACCAACCCAATACCAAACCCATACCCGGACCCACAACAGAAAACGGACCCGGGTCGGGTCGAACATCCAACCCGGTCAAAAAGTTGACTGATAGTTTGACTGGTCAAAAAGCTTAAAACCGCCGGATCTATCTGAAACCTACCACCACACCAACCAAACCCTCATCACTCCAATTTCTCTTTCCACGGCCGATCGCCGCCGCGGCCACCTCCATCGCCGCCGTGAAGCCGCTGATTACCGCTCTAGATCCGCACCGCAGTGTTCTGGCTTCCGCATTTGGCGAAAAGAGCTGATCCTGCTCCGCTAAATCCGGCTTTAGATCCAACTGCCGCCGCATCTCGAGCTGCAGCTGAGCTGCTTCTGAATCGCCGCCGTCGCCTCCATTCAGCTGGTGCAAATTCGGACGGCTCGTTTCGGGGGAGGTATGGAGCTGCATAGAGGATTGGGCGGTGGAATTGGTGATTAGTCTGGTTGGCGGATTGATTACGTATGGTGTTTGTGTTGTGCACGTTACTTGATAGTATGGGGTCACTCTGCAGTAGACAGCGTCATAATCAAGCTGGTTCTGAAGAGAATGAGCAGGTTAATCCTTCTCGGAAGTTTCGAAGCTTTCGCATTGATTGAAGTTTGGTGTTGTTTTGTTATTCGTTTTGTGTGGATTGATGGTATTTTGGTGTTAATATTTTATGCCGATTGGATTTTCAGACTGCAGAAATAGAAAGGCGAATTGAGCAAGAAACTAAGGCGGAGAAACATATTCAGAAACTTCTGTTACTTGGTATACAATCCAATAGTTTATACATGAAAAAAAATCTATTATTGTATGTTTGATTTGTTTGATTACACTTATTTGACATTTACGGATTTTTTTTGTTCTTTTTTCCGGTGGTTAAGGTGCTGGAGATTCTGGAAAGTCCACCATTTTCAAGCAGGTATGGCGTTCTTTTTCTATATCGAGGTCAAATGTAATGCCTATGTGTCTGCATTGCTTGAAAATTGTTTGAATGCATTGCAGATAAAACTTCTGTTTCAGAGCGGGTTTGATGAGGCTGAGCTGAAAGGCTATATTCCAGTCATCCATGCCAATATTTATCAGACAATAAAAGTATGAATATATGAAAGGGTGTGTTGGTTGTTACCCTTTGGTTCATATGGCATTTGATTGATAGGATGTGTAAATTTTTAAAATAACATTGTTGTATATGTTGAAGTTGTATACTTGTATGAGAAAATTATTGCTTAGTTTTGCATTTTTCTTACAGATATTATATGACGGGTCAAAGGAATTGTCCCAAAGCTTAGAAGATTCCTCAAAGTTCGTTATATCTGATGAAAATAAGGTCTGCCTCTTTTCTTCATGGCATAGCGCTCATTTTTCCTTTGTTGTCATCGTCTTAGAGCATACATTTTGAAACGAGTGGGCTTATGGAGATTGAACAAATCTGAAAATGTCTGTTGCTGGGAAAAATATTAATATTCAAATTTCTTTCAGGAAATTGGAGATAAATTTTCAGAAATTGGTGGTAGGTTGAATTATCCACGCCTAACTAAGGAGCTTGCACATGAAATTGAAACTCTTTGGAGAGATAGTGCCATACAGGTTAGTCATGCTTTATCTAAATGATTTGGAGTAGTCTTTCCCTGAATTTGAGTTCTGGGATTTAGTGAACCATTGTACAGATTTACTTATTCAAATGTTTGACCCTGATCGGCAGGAAACATATGTCCGTGGTAATGAACTTCAACTTCCAGATTGTGCTCATTATTTTATGGAAAATTTACAAAGATTATCTGATGCAGACTATGTTCCAACTAAGGTATGTGAGAACATGAGAGCTGACATAATCCCTCCTCCCTTCTCTCACTTAATAATTTCAGAATGCATACTCTAGTGATCCTGATATATATTAACAATTATGGTCTGCGGAAGCTATCATAGTTCAGTCTTACAAGAGCTGGCTATATGCTTTCAGGTCAGGAAGTCAAAAAGAGAACAAAAAGAAGATGTGAATAAAATTCTTAAATGGCCAATTTCCTGATAAGATCGTATTCTTATTTCAAAAGGAGAATATTTCATTGATCTAGGGACAAATTTGATAGAACATGTTATGGACTTATAGATTTGGTACAAGAATGCAAGAGTGCCACTAAACCAATATGACTAGTTGATCTGATGATTTGACTGTGAGTTTAAGGTTCGCCCGTTGCACGGTCATTGGACTGTATTGGTTTTAACTTCAATATGTCTTTATGGTAATTTTTGGGCATAGATATATTCAAACCAAGTCTATTACTATAAGTGAGCCAATGTTCTCATATTTACTTTTTCCTATAACAGAAATAGAAGCTGGCGCATGATGGTTCATTTAGTGGTCTGAATTCTGAAATATTTACTTATATGTTATTATCAGTTATACTTGTGAACATGATAAGATTCACATCGGAGAACAAGAAAAATAAAGAGAGAACACCCATTCAAATTTAACTATCTGCTTTTAGTCATCTGATCTATTGAAAACCATCTCATCATTCTTGCGGCCTTTTATTTCATTATTTTCCTAGTCAATCTATTGTACTTCATTCTTTATACCTAGTTATTTTTGTACATGTTGAAAAATATGGTTTTTTATGTATGTCGTGATGTAGGAAGATGTTCTTTATGCCAGGGTTCGGACAACAGGTGTTGTAGAAATTCAGTTCAGGTGATTACTGGTTTCCTTTTTCTCCCTGTACAAAGACCGAAGCTTGTATGTTTGTTTGTTTCCTGCTTTATTCATCACCAACCTCATGATTTGTCTGCATTTCATAATTGAATGGAGTCCTTCCCCAAGCCCCAGCAACTAGATCACCTAACACTGCCTTCTTTTTTCTGGTAAAAATCACTTTCAATTGTATCATGTTCTTAAGATACTAGTCCTCTAGTGATCCAATCATATATGATAAGTTGATAATGAGGTAAGTAAAACAGCATGCTATCTGACTACTCAGACATTTCTGTTCCCAAATGATTCAACTTGGTTTTTTTTTTTCCGGGAGTTGGGCTTGGGGGTACTAGGGATTCAACTTAATAGTTTTAAGAATAGTATATTGGTTGAAAAAATTTAGAGGCACATTTTAGTCTTATTTCAATTAAGGAATGTGATTTTTTTGGAAATACTTTAAAATTTTATTGTTTCAATATTAGAAATTTGAAGATAATTTCATGAATCTTACATAGAGGAGGTAAAAGAGAAAGAAAAAGGAACAGAACAGTCTTCTCTTAGTTCCCACTTAGAGATGCTGCAGCCTCCGTCATGTTTGATATTGGTGCATCTACATCTGCATGGACATCCTTGAGAATCCATCATCGCTTATGCCTTATTTGTCAATAATGTTTGGCTATCACTAATAGATACTGCTGTTTCCTGCTATGTGTGCCAGCATCCTTGAAAGTTCAAGGTGTGATTTAAATGACTGTTATGTAAAGCAGTCTCTAATTATGGAGATATTTGCAGCCCAGTTGGAGAAAACAAGAAAAGTGGAGAAGTATACCGTCTCTTTGATGTTGGAGGCCAGAAAAATGAAAGAAGAAAATGGATTCATTTATTTGAGGGCGTTTCAGCTGTGATATTCTGTGCTGCTATAAGCGAGTATGACTATATTACTCTCTCATTTACCCAGAACAAATGAATTCCTCTCTCACTGCTTGTGTGTTTGCTGTAGTGATGGTATCACATGATTTCATCACAGATACATGTTTTCAGTTTCCTATAAATCTGACTTCTGATGTTGTGATTTTGATTTTTACACTTAGACATTGCACGAAAGTATTTTAACTCTGTATACGTACAGGTATGACCAAACTCTCTTTGAGGATGATAACACAAACCGAATGATGGAGACGAAAGAACTCTTTGAGTGGGTCCTGAAGCAACCTTGCTTCGAGGTTTTATCTCATGTTACAAGACTGTCTGTTATTGCTATTCCATGATGCGCATGATCACTTATTATTACTACCACTTTCCATGCAGAAAACTTCGTTCCTGCTATTTCTCAACAAATTTGATTTATTTGAAAAGAAGGTTCTCAAAGTAAGTATCTAAGAATTAAGGGCTCTACGCATGGGACGATTTCATGAGATTAGGATCATAATGTTTTTGTATGCAGGTCCCGTTGAATGTATGCGGGTGGTACAAGGATTACCAGCCAGTTTCAACTGGGAAACAAGAAATTGAGCATGCATATGAGTAAGTACTCTCATGCCGTCTCCGTCTAAACTTGTTCTACGGTATTCTACTATTATTATATATCATTTCTCGCGATAATTGGCTTAACATCTAATGCTAATCCATTTTCTATTAGCAAAAAGTGAATCAGACATATTTTACTTTGCATCTAATGGTGGCATTTCATTCTTTCTTCAAGTTTTTATTCTCCTTCATTTTCCCAAATAATATTCTATCTATGCACTCAGATTTGTGAAGAAAAAATTCGAGGAGCTGTATTTCCAAAGCGCTGCACCTGATCGTGTTGATCGGGTCTTCAAGATCTATCGAACCACTGCCCTAGATCAGAAGCTTGTGAAGAAGACGTTCAAGCTGGTGGACGAGACTTTGAGAAGGCGGAATCTATTCGAAGCGGGACTCTTGTGATGCCATGAAAGCTTCACAAATCGAAGAATCGACAGCCGAAAGAGTTTCAGGTTTCTGACTTCTTTCTGCTGCTTCTTTTATCCCCAGGTTACATAATTTGGGTCTTATATTACCTGTAATTTAGCAACAAAAAAAAAAAGAGAGAGAAAAAAAACCTTTAATTATTTAATTTTCTTGCTGAAAAGACCTTCCATTTTTTTTCTTCACTACGACGATTGACAAAAGCCCCATTTCAACTATATGTTCTTCGTTATTCATCATCTGTAAATGAGGTGGTCTTGCTGTAAATCACATTGATTTTGCACCTTATGCTATATATATTTCTTTGATATTCAGAAATAGCTTGAGATATTAGCTGTTTGTGTGTTGTAATTGGCTGCACTTGATAATTAGTATTGGACTGATATTTGAAATATATATTATGATTTTAGAGAATAAATTGTGATTTTGTTTCAGATAGGGTTGTAAACGAACTGAATTGAGCCGAACGAACACCCTATATATTAATGATTTTAGAGATTAAATTGTGATTCTTTTTCAAATAGGGCTGTAAACGAACTGAATCGAGCCGAACGAACACCATGATGTTCGAGTTAGTCTCGTTAAGTAATATTTGAGTTTGGCTTATGAAATGCTAAAAAATTTACTAATAGAGCCCAATCTTGAATTTTAAAAAAAAGTACCTCATTTAATTTACATGTTTAAGCTCAAGCTCGAAAAAAAAGAACTTATTTAATTTATCCGTCATATATATTTATAATATTCATGAACATGTTCGATTAAGTCTAAACTTGAATGTCCACGAGATGGCCAATCCGAATACTATACTGTTTAAGCTCGACTCGATAATTTTATCGAGCTCAATTCGAGGCTCAAGTTCGATTCGTTTAAAAAATGAATGGTTTTTTTTTTCGAACCGAACTTCGAACAGCCCGCGAGTGATTCTGTTCATTTACGGTTCTAATTTCAAGTCTCAATTATTTGCTAACCAAACCTCCATTCGTTTGGATGGACTTTGATTTGGTATAAAGGCGAAGAGGAACATGTGATGATGTTTGGATTAGGTACAACGTCAAGTTTGAATCGTAGCAATTTGGGTAGTGAGATTGATTTTCCTAAAACTAGAAAAACATACGTGTTTGAAAGTTTTCGTGACGAAGAGAAATCGGCAACTGCAACTGCTACTCGTGGGTGCGTTTTGCAATTAAAATCATTTATTGTACATTTCGTGTTGCATTTTCTATTACACTCGATTATTTTAATTTTTTTTCAATTTTTTCTTCGATTTCAAGTTTCTTATACTTTAGTTTCATTTTACGCTTATTATTTATGATTCATTATGCCAATTAGAATACATTATATTTTATTTGTATTTAAATTTAATTTTTTAGTTATTAGTTGATTATTTTATAAATTAAATACTAAAAAAAATTAATTTTTTCTTCGATCTCAAGTTTCTTATGCTTTAGTTTCATTTTACGCTTATTATTTATAATTCATCGAACCAATTGGAATGCATTATATTTTATTTGTATTTAAATTTAAATTTTTAGTTATTAATTGATTATTTGAAAAATTAAATACTAAAAATTATATCGCACAACACTCTGTTAGAAATGGATATTGGGTCCAATTCATTTTCATAAAATCGGCTTGTAAGGGGAGGGTTGCCTTCACCTTATTAAGTGGAACATGCCAATTTACCCAATCAATGTGGGACCATTTCAATACGCCCCTGATGAGCTGCGTAGAACTATGCTAGAATCACAATGATATCGGGGGTTCATAACATTGAAATTGGGCTCGGCTCTGGTACCATATTAGAAATGGATATTGGGTCTAGCCAACCCTCATAAAACCGATTTATTTTAGTTCTTTTTTCAATTTTTTCTTTGATTTCAATTTTCTCATGCTTTAATTTCATTTTACATTTATTATTTATGATTCATCATATCCAATTAGAATGCATTATAATTTATTTGTATTCAATTTTCAATTTTTAGTTATTAATTGATTATTTCTAAAAATTAAATACTAAAAAAGTATAACAAACCCTAATTGGGCAGGAGGAATCCTAAATAACAATTGTAAAATTAAACTAAAGTATAATAAATTGAAATTAAATAAAAAAATTGAAAACAATTTTGAAAAAATTGAGCGTACAATCAATAAAGAGAGTTTCTATTTGTATCGACATTTTTACCCTTTGCACCATAAATTAATTTTCATTTTCTTTTATTAGTTATAAATTTACCTAAAAGTTTTTACTAATAAAAAAAAAAATTCGCATTCCGTTCGAAGTCGTGTATTCGAACATTCTGAATATGTTCAAAGTATTGTGTTCGAACATGATGAATATGTTCGAAGTCGTGTGTTCGAATGGTACTTAAAAAAAATTCATGGAGTCTGTTCAAAAATGAATTTTCGAAAAAACATGGTGTGTCCGAAAATTCATTTTCGAATGAGACTTATTTTAACTATCATGCTTGTTCAAAAATAGAATTTCGAACAAACATGGTGAGTTCAAAATTTCATTTTCGAACCACATTTTTTTTAAATAAAGGACATTTAAGCAGCTTCAAAATTATTTTCTTTTATAGTGCAAAGAGTAATTTTAATGATACAAATAGAAACTCCCATAAAAAAATACAATAACAAATGTGCAATAAACGATTTCATAGGTCGGTTTCGGTATAGTCTAACATGAATATAGTTGGCGTGTGTTGTTCATTAAGCTGAATCCCGCGTATAAAGAGCCGACGTGTCAACATCATTTATGAATTTTGTTATTGGACGGCAGTTGGAAGATTTTGACCTATATTTGTAACTTGCACGCACAATTTGCAATTCATGTATATCACATGAGAGAGAATTAGGTGTCAATCATGGGAAATTCTCTATGATTATGATACCATTTTCACAAAAAAATGTGTGAATTGACCCAACGGGTCAAAATCCATCAGACGAATTTCGGGTTCGATGTAAAAAGTTGGTTCGAAAAAAAAAATCATTTTTAATACTGAAAAATAAAAAAACGATGATAATTTTATAATTAATCGGATCAGCAAAAACACAAAAAGACGGTAGCATTTTTGTAAGGGTAATAAATTACATTGGAACTTTGCAAAAAATGGTCTATTTTTTAAAAATTAACAAAATAATATTTTGTTTTACAACAATTTTACAAATCTAACATTTAATCAATTTTACGTCCCACAAATCGTATGTAATTGAGAGTAATTTTAATATTTTTTTATTGATGATTTTTTTTCTATGTGATTGGGATAATAGGAATATTAAAATACAATTAATTAAAAAATTAATTAAATGTTAGATTTGCAATTTTTTTGAAAAAGTAGGTACCTTTTTGTTAATTTTAAAAAAGTGGGCCATTTTTTAAAAAATGCTCAAAATGTAGGTATCAAAGTGTAATTTACCATTTTCGTAACTATTAGGATTGAGAAAAAAATATAAATTCTAATACTGAAAAATATCATTTTTTGGATCGACCATTTGTCCTTTTGTCATTATTAAGATCGAGAAAAAAAATATAACTTATAATATTAAAAAATATTATTTTATGGACCGAGTCGATTCGAGTGATCTGTATGATGGATTTAGTTCGTCACATAATCTGAAATGTGATTTCCTCCTTAATGTCTTTATCATTTAATTGAGAAATACGATTAACAAAAACAATAACTCGCAGCCGCTACTCGGGTTTGACATAAAAAAAAATGTTACATATTGTTAGACTATCATACCAAAAATCTTTTCTTTTTGTTTCCCAAACTTGAGGAAGGAGTTAAAAATCCAAGTTAAGAAGAAAGTGATGTGATGTTGGTGGCCAGAGCAAGAAAAAACGAATGAATGTGAACGTGAAAACAGGGCAGAAACATTTCTATATCTATATCGAGAGAGAGAGAGAGAGGGCAATGCCATGATTCATGAATGAAACCAAAGCCCTGTGTTGGCGTTGGCGTTGGCCGATTTAACGAAAAAAAAACAATTAATGATTTAAAAACGAAGAGCTGAGATTATTCGGTGGGATTTCAAACAGAGGTCAGAGATTTCTTCTCCCTTTTGCCTTTCTCTCTCTCTTTTTTATTTTTTTTTATTATTATTTGGTTCTTTGTTTTTTCCGTCTGTCGCGACACCGTCCAAAATCAAAGCAATAATATATAGTCAAAAAATGATCTTTTTTATTTATTATTAATTAGTTCAGAGCGATTTTCCGGAAAAAAAGGTATTTGAAAAGGAAAAAATTGATCTCGGCTGCCTTCATTTCTCTGTTTCTTGGCGAGATCAAACAAGGCATATTCTTTACCTTGCTTCCACCTCTCTCTCTCTCTCTCTAAAAATGCGAAAGCCCTGATCGGATTTTCGAGCCCATTATCGAAAAACGATATAAAAAATGGTTCTTGATCTTTCCTTTTGAACTTTCTTTGCTGACGTTTCCGAGGTTTATATTCTGCCCTTTTTGTCCTTTTCATTTATATTCCATTTTTGTCTATTGATATGTTGAATGCAGTTTTCTTGAATTGTTGAATTTATTTGTTTTCACACTGTTTGATTCTTGGGAGGTCTTTGTATTGCTCATGATTGTGGATTTGTGATTCTGATTAAACCTTGTTAGGGTTGATTTTGTGTTGCATGATTAGGCCTAATCTTGGATTTTTCTGATTTTATTAACGGTGTGATTACCAATGCGTCTGCATTTTTCTTCAGGGTTGATTTGCCTTGTGTTTTTTTCATGCTTAGGTGAATTTTTCTTGCATATCACCTTTTTATGGTGTTATTATAATCTTGGAAATGATTGAAGATTACCCTTTGGTGTATTGTTTACTTGAGGAAATTAGATTCTCTGTTATTATCGGTTGTATATTTTCCTGAAATTAGATTTCAAAGGCATTTATACAACATGTTCAATAGGCTTAAATGCTTTGAGTTGTCAGTGTCTTCATACTTCAGCCTTTTCGTGTTATCGAGACTGCCGCTTGTTGTTGAATTGTCAAGTTACTATCTTTGCTGATTCTTGATATAACTTCAGCAGGTTTTGCTGTCGTTTTCGGGTCCAGTGATAGTTACAAGAACTGAGGATTGGCAACTGATCTGTTTGTAGTTCAATATGGGAAATAATTGGTTGTTTTTCGTCGAACCAGATGGGAATACCGGTGGCATTTTTCCTATCGATCCCCTTCTGCCACACAGTTTGGGGGCCCATTGGATCTCTCATATTGCATCATTGGTAGACAATTCAAGAAATCTTTTTGTGCCTGGAAGTATGGCGATTCAAGAAGCTTTCCACTGTATGTCGAAATTCGCTGGTGCTCTAGTAATATGGTGTGCTGGTGGTTCCAATGTCAATGTTAAACGCAAGTTACCTGGTGATCATCTTGGTTCTCTTTCCAGTTGCTCCGGCACTTCAACACGAGTGAGGCAGATTTCTTCTGTTAGACGTGACCTTTCAGGGGTTTTCTGGAAGTTGAAATATAGCAGGATATCTGCAATCCCAGTGGTGTTTAACAAGATATCAAGCTTTGCTATGAAGCAATTGTGTAAAGAGGCTCAATGGCTTCAATCGTTTCCCATGCTGTCGTTGGGGGCAGCATTGGTGCCACCATTGACTAATCTGTAAGCTCGACTTCTGCTTCTACTTTTACTGAACAACTTGAGATTTTTAATGCATTTTATCATGCTTCATCTAATACTCTTCATGTGAGGACACGTTTTTGCTCCTTTCCATCTTACAGGGTTCTGATTTTACGTATGTTCTTTTAGCTCTACAAATGTCCTAGCTATTCCACTGGACACCAGTTCCATGGAAGCACAGAGATGCGCGGATCAAAAACATTGTGACATTGAAAGTCGAGGATGTGGACCCTGCAGTGATCTTTATTTGCAGAGTTTGGCTTGGGCTAAGACAACTGAGCCCAGAACTGGTGTGGAGTTTCCAACCATGTTGGACAATACAATATCGGGAGAAATTAATTCCTGTTTCACTCCAGAGGTAGCAGTGTATAGTTTTAATCTTAAGAAAATCTCTATTGTTCTCTTTGATGTGAATGCTCTAAAGTACGAAAAGTTCATTAACTTTTTCTTCGGTTACTTCCGAACTATCAGATCCTTGTAGGAACTGGATCAAGAACTATGACCATTATAAGAATCAAATCTCTCAAAGTCTACGCATTTGGTTTCTGTAAGTCCTTGGCCAAATGTTGACTCCCTTGAAACGTATTAAGTTCATTTTAGAAAGTGTTCCCTGAAGATTTAGCTCATTTTCCAACAGATGTTCATCCGTTTGATGTTTGTGAGAAATTGGGTCCAAAGTATGCTTGCATTCCAGAGCATGAGTTGAACAAGCACCAAGATTTCTATCGGGATCTTCTAAGGTTAGTTGGAATGATGCAGAGCAAGAGCTTCGTTTATGGTATTATAATGTTTTGTATAGTTATGTTGTTTATACAATCAATCAGGCACATCCCATGGCATTTTTCCTAGTTAAGTTCACCTAGTAAGAAAACAATAGTTTGGATAATGATAGGTGAATGTGGAAAAAATCATCTGACATCCTAGCAAGCTGTTTCATCATTTCACCTTACGACTCATCTTTTTGTTCATCTAATGACTGAAATCCATGTGGGTAGCATGAAATCTCTTGAAAACATTAGTCAGCGACAGTCCTACTCGAACAGGTTACACTTCTATGCCGTTTGTTGCTCGGAGTCCTTTACAGAAAAATATTGCTGATTAAATCTTCTAACCTAGGATCCATGTAAATGTAACTGAGATTGGCAATTATAATCTCACTTGGCAAACACAAGGCCAACATCTACAGATCTACTGCATATGAAGTTACCTGAAGGACAGTGTCATATTAGTTGTGTTGATTTAGCATAAATAACACTCCAATAATGGAGGCAAATTGTCTAGCTTCATTCATGTACTTTGAACAAATTGAAGTTGATAGAAACTTCATTCTGTAATATTTGATGGATGTGGTGCAGGTCGGATATCAACATGACAGTTCGGCTCGTTGTTAGTTGCAATGGGATCAAAATCAATACTGTGAAAGAGTAAGTTAACTGCTGCTGTGGTATTTGAAATGCAATGAGGCACACAGAATAAAGATATTAATGACATAAACCGAGCGGGAAAAAAATACAATTGAATATGATTGTTAATGTATCTAATTATTTTATAAATTCTCCTGTAGTGTTTTTGAGAAGTCTCTCCGAGCTCGATTAACAAAGGTAGGCAAATTCTAGTGTTTGCTTGTTCTTGATGGTAGCTTTCTTATACTGATGGATGTTTTCGTGATTATCAGATGAATCCGGAAGCTGATTTCAGCTGCCTACAAGCATTTGGTTCCATATTCAAACAGGATATTCCCTTACGTGTGGTACGAGCTTTTGAATCCGTTATTTTCCCATCTTTTCGTTTTTAAAGGAATTTCACTGAAGCATGGAAAAATTTACAGGGTACAACAATCAATTTTCGGAGAACAGCCGACGGGCACCTAGTTACCGAAGGTGAGCTGCACTATGATATATCAACGAATAATGACATTGATTAACGGGCTTTGAATTTGTTTGAAACTCTATGTGACGGGGTCTCACCTTTTTCTGTTTGCTCGTTATTCACGTGTGGAGATTGATTTACTTGACAAGGAAACATTTATTTTTGCAGTTGAAGGGAATAACATCGGAGCAGTTCAGAGCAAAGATCTTTGCAGTAAGTGTGCTCGTTTTCTAATGTCATTTTGGTCGCTATATAACTGTCCGTAACAATGCAACATTCACCACCCCGTTATTTGAAGGAAAGATTGAACAAACCTTTAGAAGAACGACTATCCTAACTTTGCTGCTTCTTTGTATATCCAGGAGCCTTTTTTGACATGTATATCGGTGAACTTCCTATCTGTGAGCAAACTAAAGAAGAAATCGGGAAAAATGTAGCAAATATCATCAGGATGTGCTGACTGAATGATTCTTTTGCTGGAAACAACCGATTCAAGGCAAGCTAACAACGAGCTCGTTGGAGCTGTCATTTATACCGGCTGATTTATGCACGTTGCTTTGACACGGTGGTACGTGCTGCTATCCGACCTCGTTAGCCCCGTGGTTATATTATACGAACTAGCCATACTGTAGTATAGAGCGAACCCTTATATTATACCGGGTTTCTCGAGAAAAAGATCCAAGATTTTCGCTTGGTTTGATGATTCTTTGTAGTGAAAGCAGGGGAATTTGCAGTTCCTGCTTCCTTCAACTATTGTAGATTTAATTCTGACTATTTTCTTGATTGACAAATGAATATCTATGGTTCCTTGTTGTAAATAGAAAAAAAAAGAGCACATTTGTTGTTTCTGCAATATATTCTCTTCCATTTTTAGGTTTCTGGTTGGAATGTATTGATAAAGAAAGTTAGTTGTATGTATTGATTGTGATTTGTGTATCTGAAAAAAGTTAAATATGATGAAAGGAATATACACGTATAGAGGGAGTCGTATGTGAGACCGTCTCATGGGTGAAAATCCGTAAGACGGGTCAATAAACGGATTCAAACGCAATTAAATTTTTATCTATTTAATAACAAGATCGTTACTTAAAGTAGTTTTACTTCTAGTCATTGCTAGTTTTGGAAATTATTTTTTTTATTATTAAGTTTAATCCATTAAGCAATATTTTATTATAAATTATGAATCACTTCGAGAAAAGATTCGCGTGCTTTCTTTGGAAAACAAAAATTGTTGCATAGTGTAGCAATTAATACATTTTCCTTGTAATTACAACTGAATTTGAATCTCAAAATTTGATTAAAACTATCATTTTTTTTTTGTTTGAGCTTAATATAAGTGACCATTAATCATGAATGTATGATATAATTAACAAAAAAATGAATAATATAAAAATTCATATAATTTACGAAGTTATAAATTAATTTTATTTTATTATAATAATTTTTTAATTTTTTTTATAATTATTATTTCTAATAAATAAAATTGTACATTTCTCATTTATGCATCACTCAGAGATACTTTAGAGGTGATAAAATTACAAAATTCTCATTGAATATGAATTCAAATACGGATGTTAATCCATTTTACGAATTTTGACCCGTAAGATAATTTAACATAAATTTTTATCATGAGAACACAATTTATCGAATAGCCAAACACGTGACACTAAGATCTTGGGATACCTTAGTTGGTGTAGTTGACGATTTTGCAACTAAAATAATGGGATTATATTAAAATTAGTTTGATCAAAATAAAACGAGATAATCTTGTACCCCGTTTTCGAATAAGTGTCATTCTAATATTTTAATTTTGTTTAAAAAAAATTATCATTCTACAAATTTGAGACAAAAAATTTACATTTTCCACACATTTGTTCCATTTAATGTATTCAAACATTTATATTTAACTCATTTAATCATTTAATATATTCATATAATGATGTATTAGATAATTTAATTAATTTTTTAATTTGTACGCATTCATTCAAAATGACGTTTAAATGAAAATGGAGGGAGTATTTGTTTAGAAGTGTTTTAATTTTATCATGTGAATTGAAAAACGAATTCACATGAATTTCATTTATTGAAACTTTACTTCACCTATAAAAAAAAACAGAGAAATAAATAAGATATGAGAGTTTGACAATCTAAAAAAAAAGTCAAATGGTTGACTCTCCAAAATTATCTCAATAGAGAAAAACTAGTCCACTTATTTTTTTTAACCCTCCAAAAAAAAATTAAAAATAAAATAAAAGTCCACTGATTTTCAACGCCTTTAACTAACTTTTTCCCTCCATATCACACAAATTCAACATCCCCACAAAAATTTCTCTTCATTTTTACCCACTTCTTCTAACCTAATTTATCTTGCTTTATCCCAACCAAAAACACCTATCTCCATCACAAAACACACACACTAGAATTTTTTATTTTTATTTTTTACATGTTGCTATTGAGCCACATTTTGATCTTGAAATGAAGGTTGTTTGGACTAGAATCCATGTAATAACATGGCTCGCGCTCTCTCTATGTCTCTCCTCCGTCGCGCGTGCAAATTTTGATTATAACAGTGCCCTCAAGAAATCGATCATTTTCTTGGAGGCTCAGAGATCGGGCAAGCTCCCCAAGAGCAACAGGCTCTCTTGGAGAGGAGATTCAGCTCTTGAAGATGGCAAGCTCGAAAATGTACACCCTTTTTTTTTCTAGTATCGTGTCAGACCATTTGATAGGTCTTGACCTGTCAGATGGTACCTATATCCAAATTCAAATACAGTCAAATATCACCTAGTTACAAATATATAATCAAATATGAGTTTGGATCTAATTATGGGTACCGCCTGATGAATTGTGGCCAATTAGGGTTCGGGCACAAGTTAAGTAAAATACAATTAACGTCATTCCAACAAACGAACTAATATATGACCCTATTGTTGTTATTGTGGTTGTTGTTATAGGTGGACCTTGTGGGAGGCTACTACGATGCGGGTGACAACGTGAAGTACGGCCTTCCACTGGCCTTCACGGTGACAACCCTAGCATGGGCCGGGATACAATACCGGTCGGAGCTTCAAGCAACCGGAGAAATGGATAACCTACGCGAAGCAGTCCGTTGGGGGGCGGATTTTCTGATGAAAGCGAGTTGCAAGCGCAACCAGCTCTACGTGCAGGTGAGAACACAATGCCTTCTAAATCGAGATACTCTGCTCAAAATTCTAACGCCTCTGTGATTCGAGGTAGGAGATCCCGTGAAGGATCACGAGTGCTGGATTAGGCCGGAGAACATGAAGACACCAAGAACTCTATTGAAGGTTGATAAAAACACACCGGGAACTGAGATTGTAGCCGAGACTTCCGCTGCCTTGGCCGCAGCCTCTCACGTCGTTCGAGGAGGAGATCGGGCCTACGCACGTCGCCTCCTAAACAGAGCCAAACGGGTATGCACCAAGAAAACGAGGGGCATAAGCAGACAGTGCCCACAAACCCTATCCACCATATACCTATCCCACACACATGAATTTAAAACATACAAAAAAAATAATCTCATTAACATGTAACTACATTCTACCTACATTGACGAGATTTTTATTTATTTATAACTCCGAGCACATGGGACACGTGTATGGTGCATGAGACTTCATTTTTTGAATGGATTAATTCTTACATGATCTCTTTTTGCAGCTCTTTAAACTTGCAAAGGATAACAAGGGAACCTACGATGGGGAATGCCCCTTTTACTGCTCTAATTCAGGCTACAATGTACTCTCTCTCTCTCAAACAAGAAACCATGCATGTTGACACATTTTATCTATCTCTGGTCTACAAAATATCTTCTCTCTCATCCCCTCTCTCTCTCTTCAATCCACACTATGATAGTAGGGACTCAACTACTACTCCTAAAATGGTCTGAAAAATTGCAGCTCGATCTCACTATCTTTCAAGAAACCATAACAAGAAATCAAGCATATCTTGACACATTTTTGTTGCAGGATGAGCTGCTGTGGGCAGCAACATGGCTCTACAAAGTCACACAAAAATCGGAATACCTCGACTACATAAAAGAAGAGGCAACGAGTGCAACGGTGTCCGAGTTCAGCTGGGACCTCAAATACGCGGGAGCACAGATCCTCCTCTCACGTGTAACGCCACACTAATCCTCGTTTGAATCAAATCTTCATTACATCAAATTACTTCATCTAAAACAATCAAGAATCTGTCAAAAATATGTGCAGTTCTACATGGAGGGAGACAAGGATTTGAAGAAATTTAAAGAAGAGGCTGATAATTTTATCTGCTCAAATCTCCCAGACAGCCCTCATCACCAAGTTTACATTTCTCCAGGTTAGTTAGTTAGTTAGTTAATTAGTTCATAACATCTTCATTTCTTGATCACTCAAAAACCCTAGAAAAAAAGAGTTCTAGAAACATCTTCAAATGTTGATGCCATTCTAGAAAACAAAGTAAAACCTAAACATTAATTTCGTCTTACAGAGAAAGAGTCCGTATTGCTCTTGCATCGGCTGCAAATTTAGTCATTTCCGATTACATTGTAATAACACTGTGTTTTGGTAGGGGGATTGATTCATCTGAGAGATGGAGCCAACACGCAATACGTAACGGGAGCTGCATTCCTCTTCAGCGCCTACAGCGACTATCTATCGAAGCACAAGGAAGAAGCCGTCTGCGGCGACAAGAAGTTCTCCTCGACCAAACTGATGGCCTTTGCCAAACAGCAGGTGAGGAGATATCGAAGGGATAATTGCCTTAAAATACACGAACTCTCTACCCGTTTTGCTTTTTCAAACATATTTTCAATAATATAAACTTAATAACTTTTGCAATTACAAAATTATTCACATTTTAAACTAATTAATTGAAATCATGTTGTTTCCGGCTAATTGTAAATTATGCAATTATAGCACGATTCACGTAATTTTCAATTTGTTGAAAATGTGAATAATTTTATAAATGCAAAAGTTGTTAAGTTTATGTTATTGGAAGTCAGATGGGATCACATAGTCCAAAGTTTAGTGTGTCAATATTAAAATTATGTAGTTTAAACAACTTTTTCATAAAAATAAAATTTATTATATTATAACTAATCCTAATTAATATTTATTGTTAAAATTTGAAATTTTAAAAAATTATATACCCTAAGTTTGAAATAATAAATCCTAAAAATAATTATATTAACTAAAAATAAAAATTAAATACTAAAAAATAATTATAAACCCTAATTGAGTGGAATAAACCCTAAATAATAATATAAAATTATATCAAACCAAAATAAATTAAAATTGAAGAAAAACTAGAAAAAAAAACTAATAATTTTGAGGTTTATTAAGATAATTTAAGTTCGTGTATTTTAAGATAATTATCACAAATAACTAAAACATCGATCGTAACAACAAGTGCAGATGGACTATCTACTAGGCAAGAACCCTAGAGGGAGATCATACATGGTAGGGTTTGGCAAGAATCCACCAACACAAGCTCATCACAGGGGTGCATCTGTGCCCAAACTGCCCCCGAACGAGCCGGTCAGCTGCCCGATGAGCTTCGTCTATTGGTACAACAAGGATGTACCCAACCCGAACGAGCTGACCGGAGCCATTCTTGGCGGCCCGGACAAGAACGATCAGTTCGAAGATAAACGCACGAACTCAGCCATGACTGAACCAACTACCTACATTAACTCTTTGGCTGTTGGTGTTCTAACAAAGCTTGCTAGACAGCATTCTCCATCTTGATGAGTAAGTACTGCTTTTAGTCCGGTTCGGGCGGGGTTTGCACACGAGATCCTCGATTTTTCTAATGTTGTCGATACATGCTACGTGCATAAAATGACCGGACCTCTTCGGTATGCAAAATCAAAGGCTCTTGGTATAGATACTAGCTAGATACAAAATTTAATTTCATTGAATCGGCCTTTTTTTAGGTCCCTTAGTTCTCTATTAGGCTTATATGTTGTTACATAATTTGATAGCGAAATAAGAAAAAGTGTATCATGAAATTCGAATTAGGCACGTGATTCTCTCTCTTAATGTTGGACGTACAAGACTATTATATTAGATAGAAGCCCACTAAATTGTACATGCTATATTTGTAACTACATTATTATGTATTACTAGCTGCAGCAAAGCACATGCCTAATTGTGCTAGTTTTTCTTAGTCAATCAGAATTTAAGGCTCTTGCTATAGACATTTAGATTCATGTCCCATTTCTTGTTCAAACACTTCTTTCATAATATGAAAAGGATTACATTAGTCATTTAATTTTCATATAATACATTTGTGTGTGTGTATGTGTTGGCAATACAAGAATCCATGGTCAAATATTATTCAAATAACTCTCATATATATACAATCAATTTAGGTGTTCATATATAAATAGGCCACGATATTAAGCTAATCCAAAACTGGTGAGCTGACCCGAAAAACCTAGAAAAAAAAGGTTATAGGGCTAGAAGATTTTAGTCCAATATGGTTCTAGTTCAAATTGGCTCAAACCTAATATCTCAACAACTATTCGATATGGCTAGTCCGAAATTGAGTGGATTAGGATTATGATCAAGAATTTCCAATCTGAACTAACCAAATCGAATAATCCGAATCTGGTAAGATTGACCAGAAACTGAATGAATTATTCAATTGACTTCCCTGCATATAAACGTGGGTTATTAGTACGATTTACCCCTACATACATAAATAACATGTATAATTAGCTACGTATAAGTAATCAATCTATATATATATATATCATGTAATTATATCCACCGTACCACCCTCAAAATTTATAATATAAACGTGCATGGTTATTAGTACGATTTTTCCCTACGTACATAAATGACATGTATTAATTAACTCAGTATAAACAAATAATCTATACATCATATAATTATATCCACGACACTCAAAATTTATAATATAAACGTGGGTTATTAGTACGATTTTCTCCTACGCACATAAATGACACGTATTAATTAACCAAGCATAAGTAAACACTCTATATATCATGAAACTATATCCACCATACTCAAAATTTATAATATAAACATGGATTATTAATACGATGTTCCCCTACGCACATAAATGACACGTATTAATTAACCAAGAATAAGTAAACAGTCTATACGTATCCACCATACTCAAAATTTATAATATAAACATAAGTTGTTAGTACGATTTTTCCATATATATATAAATGACACGTATTAATTAACCAAATATAAATAAACACTCTCTCTCTATATATATATAATATAATGTAACTATATCCACCACACTCAAAATTTATAATATTCGAGTAGATTATGAGTCTCAATAAGCTTGATAGCAAATATATTATAGATAAACAATTACTTAAAAAGGGGAAATAAATTTTATGGTGGGAAATCATTTTTGTGGTATGTGTGTGTGTCCGTACAGATGGTGAGTCATCACCATGTGATTGAATTAGTTTAGATTATCGGTTGAAAATTCCCAACTGTAGAAGTGAAACGTGGTCGTATCAAATTCCGACAATTAATTAATAATTATTTGAGGGGGTTCGTTTTCAAAGCTTTAGTATCATATGTGGGCCTATTAATTGGATCATGGCCCATCTTCCATATCCTATTTTCTTAGGGTGGGCCCACAACATCTTAATAGTCATTTATTAGGAATTAAATTGAGATCATACAAAAAAAAAATTGGTTAATTGAAAGTTTTAATCACAACTTTTGACCAACTTTGTAATCTTGACATGAATTTTGAAACGGTGTAATAACGACGCCATTTTTTTTAATTCGCAGCGATTTCGACAGTTTCAGTTTCTCCGACGGTCGAAAATCGAACGTGCAGTTTCTTTTTTGATTATGTATTGAACTCGTATGAGATGTCGACGAACATGTCCTGTCCTGCTTGAGTCATGTTTGCCACGTCGAATTTTCGACGGCCGGAAATATTAGGGTTGTCGAAATTGCTGCAAACTAAAAGATGGAATTATTATTGCTATGTTTCAAAAGTGGTATCAAAATTACAATTAATTCTATAAAAAATTATTATATGTTTGTGTGTGTGTGTGTGTTTATATGTATTTTTTCTTTCTTTTTAGTTATTTTGGATCTTGGAGAAAAGGAAGTTTATTTGGGAGACTAACATCTTTGCAACGTGTCGTTTTATTTTTCATTACTTATTGAAAGAATTTTGTAGATATTTATTGGGTTGAACCAATTAATTTAATAATAACAATAAATAAATAAATAAATAAAAACCTTGTACGCCATTTATGTTTTCTAGATGAATCAATTGTGGCATGTCAAATCTTTAAAAATACAAAAATTCAAATTATAAGAAGCTTTTTAAGCACAAAAAATAACATGGTAAAAATGGCCCACTTTTTCAAAATTAACAAAACAATGTCTATTTTTTAAAAAAATTTACAAATTTAACATTTAATCAATTTTACGGTCCATAAATCATATGTAATTGATTGTATTTTAATATTTCTTGATTGGAGGGATTTGTCTGTGTTTGGTTAGTGAAATAGGAATATTAAAATACAATAAATTATGTATGATTTTTTGGCTGTAAAATTGATTAGATGTTCTATTTGTAAAAAATTTGAAAAAAATGGACACTGTTTTGTTAATTTTGAAAAAAAATGATCATTTTTTAAAAAAGTACCCAAAATGTAGATGTCAAAGTGTAATTTACCCAATTAAGAAAATAAATAAACTTGTGGCTATAAATTTTACATAAAATCGCATTTATATTTAATTTATTAATATAATGCATTATACTTATAATATCTCGTGTGAATACAATAATTCAATAGTAAATCTTACACGATATTATTGTATACTCAATATAGATAAACTTCCATGTAGTTGTTGGAGACAATGTTTGAATTAATAAATGAAGAAGTAGATACATATCTTATCTAGATCAAAATGTTGGACTATTAAATCGATTTTATCCTAAAAAAAAAACAACTATAAAAAATGAAAATAGTATCATGTGCATTAATAGTCTTAGGTCAACTAAGTTGATTTACCTTATTATAAAAAAAGAGAAAAAAATAAAAATAAAAAATCTTGCTTTGGAGAAGGTGTGATGGGTGAAAAAAAGGCAAAGATCTTATAATCTTTATCCTAGGGCTAGTGTGGGACCCACGTTAAATAATTGAAATTATAGTCTTTATGACTTACATAGATTATTTTTATGCTGCAATTATCTCAAAAATAAATAATTAAGACTTTGGGTGTTGCATTGGATAATTGTACCTCAAGGTGCAACTTGACGGTCATTCATTCTTGATTTTATTATAATTTGATCTTTGTATATTGTGCTATGTTGCATATATTATTTTTGACTCTATGATCACTACTTATGAATAAGAGTTGGGTAGATTACAATTTGTGTTCTAAATTATTAAAAATTTAATAAGGATGTCATGAACTATGTCTATGAGTATATTAAATTTTATATTCAAAATTATTGACAAATTAATAAATTTATCTCGTGACTCATATTTTTTCGATGACTGAAATAGTATCCTCTCATTCTCAAACATAAAGTCACACTTCTTCACGTATATAGGTTTAATCACACTTGTTTATGGAATAACTGGCAGCCACGTCAATTTTCAATTGTTGAAATTTGACTCTTGAAACAAATTTAGTAATTTGTCAATACTTCAAGACATAGGGTGTAAGGGATAATTTCACTTTTAGTCTCATTAGAATACGATTGAAACAATTTTAGTCTTACATTTGATTTTTTTTTTCTATCCCAATGTTTAGTTACTCAACATTTTTGGTCCAAGATTTTATTTTTTTTCTACCTTTTTAGTCCCAAAACCGACAACTTACCATATAATTATTCGGGGGATGTTAATTTTTGAATTGAAAATTTTGAAAAATAAAATTTGGGATCACGAAAGTCAAGAACGTTATATTATGTGCATTGTAATCACTTTATATAATATAGATATGACATGTTGATTTCATTTTCCCAACAAAACATCCAATCATATTTTCATTCTCTACACATTTTTTTCGATCTCAATCTTTACATTTTTTATCCTAAATTTTATTTTCTCGACTTTTGTGGTCTCAAATTTTATTTTTTGACTTTTTTTGTTCCACAATTAATATCCTCAAACGGTTGTAAGGTGACTTATTAGTTTTGGGACAAAAATGTCTAAAAAAATGAAATTTTGGACTAAAAAGTCAAGTAAATAAATTTTGAGATCAAAAAAATCAGATGTGGAACTAAAAATATTTTTACCCTATTCTAATTAAACCAAAAATGAAATTATCCCCAGAATGTACGTAATCAACCATAATTCATAACATTTATATTAAAACATTAATAAATTAAATCATATAGTGTAATTTACCCATAAAAGTGGTCATTTTAGATTTTTGCTCTATATCCTAATCAAAAAATAAAATAAAAAATATGCACATTAAATAGATATTCATTTAATATAATTCCTCAAAAAAAGCACACCTAATTTTCAACCAAATATAATGACTAGTAATTGTGGTTGAATTGATGAGATTGGAGATAAGCATTAATTTGAAATGAAGACAATCTCATAGTTGAGGCCAGCAGATATTTATTGTCCCATCTTCATCAACATTTTTATCATTTTTTTAATTGGTCCATTTGTTTTGTTACAAAATTTGTCTCCCAACATTAAACAGCTAATATGTTGGCCAACATCTTGGAATTTCAACTTAGGATTGAGAAATATACTCATATAGAGTTTATTCAAATGAAATATTAAAATTGCGAAGATGCGTTTTAGATCGAACTATTCAGAATTTATTAAATAGTAGTATTAATAAATAACAAATTAACAAATTTATCTCGATGTATCAAATTTCAGCAATTGAAAATCTATGAAAATGGATGTGGTTCGGAATAAATTTGTTAATTTATCAATAGTTCGGAGACATAGAGTGTAATTAGTCATAGTTCAATATATTTTTATTACAACATTAATAGTCTGGATTATAAGGCGTATTTTTTCCTAAAAAATCCATCAATTTAGGCATGATACGATTACATGTGAATAATGCATATGCAGAGTTGTGTTACACTCTGCTTACACCTTATCTACATAGACGTGATTTTCTCCATCCATATTATAATAAAAAAATAACGACTTTCATGAAGCGATGCAACGACACAAATCGCTTCACGTGTCGTTACAAGATTGTAAATTTGGATTTCATTACAAGTCATATGTCACATGCATTACTATTCACGGAAAAATCTATGCTACCTATTATACACGACCACAAGAATTATGACACGGGGTAAATATTGTGATATTATTTTAACAAACTCTAATCTAATTTAACTGAACAGAACATTCACAATTATCACGTATCACGATTCTTATACTCATGAACAACTTCTCATAAGATATCATAAAATTTTTCTAATATTCACTATATATATATTTTATGTTAAAAATTTATAAATAAAATACGAGATCTAAACACGATATAAAATAGGGAATTGACATGATTGGTGCCAAGGAAAGTTGTGAGCCAAAAATAAAAAGAAGAGATGGTGTTGGTTTGGTGCAGCCACTTGACTAATCCAATCCAAGCCCTCACCAAATCAAAAAAGGAATCTAAACTAGTAAGTTGACCGGATACAAACAATACATACATATATATATATACATACATACATACATGTGTGTGTAGGAATAATAATAGTGAAACATGAGCCAAAAGACAGCTACTTTTCATCTAAGTAATATTACATAAATTTAGTACTACCATCATCTTTAAACAAACATTGTTACCTTTTTTTTATGGCAAACTTTTTTAAATTTTCCCCTCTAAAATAGAATAACCAATGGATGAGGATTTGAGGATAAGACCTAACCCTCCACCACCCCCCAATTTTATCTCATCATTTATTATATATCCATCCAACAAGAATATTCAACACTCAAATCCATTTTGTTTAAACTCTCTCTTTCTCTCTCCTCTCTCTCCCTCTCTCTTTGTCGTTAAGATCCAAGATTATAAATAAGTAAACAAAACACATAGTTGCTTGTGATAAAATATAAATATATATGTGTGTGTGTGTGTAGTGATCCGTATATTTCTGGAAGAGATTTTGTATCACAGTATATTCCTTCTTGAATTCTGCTTAGATCCCACTACAGATGGAGAAAATTTGATTCCGGGCTCCATTTATTGCGAGAGCCCTTTTCTCAAAACGTGATCTTTTTCATGATCATTGATTTTTCTTGAATTTTTAGGAAGTGGGGTATTTGGGTTTGGATGACAGTGAGCGATATGCCTACAAGAGTGATGAACAAGGCTGGTGGGGTTGGAGATGGTGGATTTGTTCATGGGATTGATGAGATTTACAGTGGGGATCAGAGGTTTTTTGTGGGGAAAAAGGTTATGTTTAAGGATGTTAGAGAGGAGGAGGAGGAAGGTGGGAGAATTGGGTTGTTGAAGAATTCTTGCAAGAATAGTGTTTGTTGCTCTGATGAATCATCTTCTATAGGGAAAAATAGTGATATTTCTGAGAATTTGTCGGAGAAATCTGGTGATGGTGAAGAGGTGCAGAGTTCATATAAAGGGCCTTTAGATGCTATGGAAGCTTTGGAGGAAGTTTTGCCAATTAGGTTTATTTTTATTTTTCTAATTTGAAGATGATTTTTTTTTTTTTGGTGGTCTATGATTATGTTTGTATTTATGAATGTTTTCGTTGGATTTCATGTTGCTTGCTCTGTTTTGACCTTCTGAATTCTTGTGGATTTGTGTTTTTGATTGTGTGATCTTTGATCAATTCCTTTATATGTTTAGGAAAGTAAAGATTTTTATGACAAAGTAGCTTTTTTTTTTGCTATTTAGGTTGCTGGAATTGTGAAAGATTATATTCGAATTTTTAGCTAACTGCAGTCGCTACTCGTGAGTGCGTTGTGAAGATTATATTCGACTTTTTAGCTAACTGCAATCGCTACTCAAGAGTGCGTATTTGATTACATTTTCTTGAATGTTGATCAATTCAAATTCATCTCTATGTTAGAAAAGTTAAGATTTTTATGACAATTGTGAGAGATTTTCCTTGATTTTTGTAGCTAACTGCAGTGGCTACTCGTGAGTGTGTATTTGATTACATTTTCTTGAAACCTGATCAATTCATCTCTATGTTAGAAAAGTAAAGATTTTATGACAAAGTAGTTTTCTATTTAGATTACTGGAATCGTGAAAGATTATACTCGATTTTGTAGTTAACTGCAGTCTCTACTCAAGAGTGCGCATTTGATTACATTTTCTTGAAAGTTGATCAATTCATCTCTATGGTAGAAAAAGATTTTTATGACAAAGTAGTTTTCTATTTAGTTTGCTGGAATCGTGAAAGATTATACTCGATTTTTGTAGCTAACTGCAGTCGCTACTCAAGAGTGCGTATTTGATTACATTTCTTGAAAGTTAGATCAATTCACCTCTATGTTAGAAAAGTAAAGATTTTTATGACAAAGTAGTTTTCTATTTAGATTGTCGGAATTGTGACAGATTATACTCGATGATTTTTGTAGCTAACTGCAGTCGCTACTCATGAGTGCGTATTTGATTACATTTTCTTGAAATTAGATCAATTCCTCTATGTTAGAAAAGTGAAGATTTTTGTAGATTTCTATTTAGATTGCTGGAATTGTGAAAGATTATACTCGATTTTTGTGGCTAACTGCAGTCGCTACTCATGAGTGTGTATTTGATTACATTTTCTTGAAAGTTGAAATTGTGAGATTTTCTCTTAGCTGCTCGCAGTCGCTACTTAAGGGTGTGTTTGCTTCGTTCCACGTTCGTTTTTTCTCAAAAAAGCTGAAACTGTGAGGTGGTAATGCAGGAGGGGGATCTCAAGGTTCTACAATGGCAAATCAAAGTCATTTGCAAGCCTAGCAGATGCATCATCTTCAACCACGATAAAAGAAATCGCGAAACCAGAGAATGCATACATGAGGAAACGGAGAAACCTGCTCGCCTCCAACCTCGGCTGGGACAAGACGAGAAGCTCCCCGCTGAGGGGCAATGGAGGTGGCATAGCAAAGAGAGTAACGAGCTCGAGCAGAACCACGTTGGCTCTGGCCGTAGCCATGAACAACTCGGAGAGCGAATGCAGCTACGCAGGCGGATCATCATCGCCTAGGAAGGAATTCTGCCCGTGGAGATCGTTTTCGTTGGCTGATCTGCAGCAATGTGCAGCAGTCGCAATCTCGAGCTCGAATGGAATCGGGGTGAAGCCGTCGAGATAGATGCAGGCTAACTTGATCGTTCGAGATCGATCGATGATTTTTTTTTTTGTATTTTTTTCTTTTTTTGTGTAGAAAACTAATGTTTAAGATTGAGGGATCAGAAAATTTTGTATGTAACTGGAAATGGAGTATGGAGGTGTTGTTGCAGAGGGAGAGGGTTACTAAAATGAATTGGAGCTTTCAAAACTAATTTTAGTTGTGTGGATGATGATTAGGGGTGTAAATGAATAAAATCTTTGGTGAAATTTCAATTATGTTCCTTAAATAAAGGGTTAATTGCATGAATTAACACAACGTTTATTACATCTTGTAATCTTCGGATAATGTTTATACCGTTGCAATTGAATCATAACTTGTCATATTTGTTTCTTGTTGCAACTGTAGCATCGATCAAGATTTGTTTATTCGTACATTATGTCGTTTAGAATATCGTTAGTAGAGCTGTCAAAATCGGCTCGTCCCGATGGGTCGGCCTGGGCTGGGCTGTAATTTTTTTTTTAGGCCCGGTTTGATTTTGCTACGGCCCAAAAAAATTAGCCCAAATGGACCGGACTGACCCAGTGAAAAAATGAATTTTAGCCTTAGACCGACGGACCGACTGGGCCATAATTTTTAGGGCCGAAAATTTTTCGGGCCGGGCCGGCCCAGCACGAATTTTTTTGGCCAGTGGGCTCGGGCCGACCCGACCCATTTCACATCTATACTTGTTGGGTGTGATAAATTGACATCATTTAAATCCAAATTTTGAAATATTGGAGTTTGGGATCATGAATTTCCGAATGAAATTCTAGAAGATTATCATCGCCCTTCTCTCTCACTTGGAAATCCCTCACTTCGATAATCATCGCCCAAATTCTTTAGGTTTCTCGCTCCTCCGCCGTGGAATTCCATTGCCGCCGTCGTGCCGTGAGCCACTGCGAAGTGGTTTCGAAATTCAACTCCGGGTAAGTTTTAAGTTTTTAATTGCCGATTGAGCTTTAGGTAGAGGTAGAAGGAAGCATCATTATAGTGTATTTGGAGCAAGCTTTGAGTTCTGTTTTTGGTCTGTGTTGTTTGCCTCGTGAATTTTCCCAGAAATAGGGCGACATATTTTGATGGTTTATCGCATATCTGCTTTCCATAAACTTGAAATGAACAAATTGCTTTTGGACGTTGTTGTTGTTGTTGTTGTTGTTTGTGTGCGTGAGTGAGGAAAAAAAAATTATGGCTTTTGCTGCTGTGATTTCTCTCAAGAATACAATCCACCGCCTCGAAAATCTCATCAATTTCCCACGAATCACAAACGCTGCGTGTGATGAGGAGCTGGATTCCTTAATATCTATGCTGAAAAGATTGGATGATGAAAGCAAAAGAGGCATTGATAGGAGTGTGATTCATGAATTGGATGCAAAAATAAGAGATGAGGTTTGGAAAGTAGAAGATGTTCTTGATTCATATTACTCTCTGATTCCTCCTTCTCATGGCCTTGATGAGAAGGGCGTGGAGGAAGAGATGAATTCGTTCTTGAAGAAAGTGAAGATTTTGAGGGAGGAGTATGACAGAGCGCTACTACAAAACCCATTGCCTGCAGAAGAAGTAGAAGAAGACGAGGCATTATCTTTATCTGGTGCAGTTCCGCCAGTAAACAACTCAACCACGGTCGCCTTATCAGATCTATCTCATAAAATCATATATCAGCTTCTAATTGTTCTGCTTGACCGCCATGTTGTCTCAGTTGTGGGGATGGCAGGCATTGGTAAGACCCATCTTGCTGCACTAATTTATCACCACCCACGCATCGTTCAACATTTCCATGTTAGAGTGTGGGTGAGAGCAGGCCCTAAATATCAAGCAAGCGATATCTATGCGGATATTCTTTCTCAATTACTGGGTAAGCCTAGAGATCTATTTAAGAAAAAAAAAAAGGATACATTAATGGATCTTATAGGAAGCAGTTGGATTAGTGGTCAGAGATACTTAATTGTATTGGATGATATATGGATAATAGGAGTCTTGGATTACCTTGATTTAAGCAACACCCGATTTTTAATCACAACAAGGCTACAGGAAGTCGCTGAACATCGGTGCCCTCCAGATAGAATTCACCGGATTCCATTTCTGAACAATGAAGAAAGTTGGAATCTACTTTGGCAGAATGTGTTTGTAGCTGAAAAGTCTTTCCCTTCTCAACTAGAGAAACCGGGAAGGAAGATTGCGGAGAAGTGTGAAGGTCTTCCTCTTTTGATCCTCACAGTTGCCCACATCCTCCGTGGTCTCGACAAGACGGAAGAGTTCTGGATCGAGGTAGCAGAGGATAAAACCACTACCTTTACAGATGCGTATGAAAACATTTACGAGGTGCTGCTCTCAAGCTACGAGTACTTACCTCAACGTTTAAAACCGTGTTTTCTGTACATGGGAGTTTTCCCTCAGAGTTGTGAGATTCGCATCTCCAAGCTCTTTAACTTGTGGGCTGTAGAAGATTTTCTTCAACCAACTCAGAAATATATGCCTATATATGTGAAAATGAATTTTTATATGAAAAGTCAGGAACAAAAGTGGGAAGGGTTTGCAATTAAATGTGTGGAGGATCTTGTCTCGAAAAGTCTTGCTATTGTCTGCGAACAGAGCTTCTACAGCTTCTTCGATGTGGATAGAAAAATCAAATCCTCAAAGCTCCATTCTGCCTATTGGTACGTGTGCGTTAAAGAAGCTAGGAAGAGCAACTTCTTACATGTCTTAAACAAGTTAACCGATGTTTCTGAAGATAGTATTGAAAAGCAGCGTCGGTTGTCAGTCCAAAACAACATATTATTAGGCCTAAAAGAGGTGCATGACACAATGGCTGCAGCCCCATCAACGACACGTTCACTCCTGTGTACCGGTGAAGATCATCAGTATCCAGTACGGATATGTTTTGATATGATGTTACTAATGAGGGTGTTGGATGCTCTGGCAATCCGTTTCTATGAGTTTCCAAATGAGGTACTGAAACTATTACAGTTAAGGTACCTCTCCCTCACTCATAATGGGGAACTCCCTTCTTCCATCAACAAGCTCCAACAGCTGCAGTGCCTGATTCTCCGTCCACATCATAACATCAAATTCCTGACAGCTCCAACAACTTATTTGCCTGATGAGATTTGGGATATGGAAGAATTGAGGCATCTTCGGATCACGGGAAGCAACCTACCAGACCCAAGTGAGGGAAAAAAACTATCAAAACTCTTAACACTTTATGTGAATGCTCATAGTTGCAGCAAGGCTGTTTTCAGAGGCATCCCTAATCTGAAGAGTCTAGGAATTAGAATTGAGTTAGAGCCAGACGCTGCTGCTGAAACCGTAAGATGCTTGGAGCATATTAAGCTTCTTCGTGAATTAGAGTCAGTTAAATGTGTGGTTGTGAATCCTCGACTGAGGTCTCAATTAGCTGTTGCCCCACCAGATCACATTTCAAATTTGCCTGAGAGTCTGAAGAAGTTGAGCTTGAATGGGTTAGGATATCCTTGGAAGTACATGAGAGTAATTGGTTTACTGCCAAACCTCAAAGTGCTGAAGTTGCGACGCTCTGCCTTTCAAGGTCCCCACTGGGAAACAGAGGATCCAAGACAATTCAGGAGTCTTAAATTTCTGCTACTTGAAGATATTGATCTGGTGCATTGGACAAATAAATATTACTGTTTCCTAAGGCTCCGCCACCTAAGTGTTCGACACTGCTACAAATTAAAGAAGATACCTTCAGAAATCGGACATATCCAAAGTCTGGAGATGATGGAGGTAGATGATTGCAGTCCTTCAGTTGTGGCTTCTGCGCACCAAATAAAGGGGAAAACAAATTCTTCTCATCTTAAAGTTGTCATCAATTCTTCATGGAGTCTTTGATGATTAGCTGCCGGATCATTGGATCAAAAGGTAAGTGAAGGAATGATAAAATTATAATCACTTGGATTTTGGTCAATGCTGGTCGAGATAGATGCAGGCTGTTCGAGATCGATCAATGATTTTTTTTTTGTATTTTATTCTTTTTTGTGTAGAAAACTAATGTTTAAGATTGAGGGATCAGAAAATTTTGTATGTAACCGGAAATGGAGTGTGGAGGTGTTGTTGCAGAGGGAGAGGGTTACTAAAATGAATTGGAGCTTTCAAAACTAATTTTAGTTGTGTGGATGATGATTAGGGGTGTAAATGAATAAAATCTTTGGTGAAATTTCAATTATGTTCCTTAAGTAAAGGGTTAATTGCATGAATTAACACAACGTTGATTACAAAACTACATTTTGTAATCTTCGGATAATGTTTATAGCGTTGCAATTGAATCATAACTTGTCATGTTTGTTTCTTTTTGCAGTTGTAGCATCCATCAAGATTTGTTCATTTGTACATTATGTCATTTAGAATATTGTTGGTAGAGCTGTCAAAATCAGCCCGCCCCAACCCAACCTGATTTTGGGCCGGGTTGGACTGTAATTTTTTAGGCCTGATTTGATTTTAGGCCGGCTAAAAAAAAAATGGCCCAAATAGGTTGGGTGGGTCCAGTGAAAAAAACTGAATTTTAGCTTTAGACCCATGAACAACCGACCCGTCCTGATTTTCCGGCCAGACTGGGCCCATAATTTTTAGGACTGAAAATGGTTAGGGCCGGGCTGACCCAACCCAAATTTTTTTGGCAAGTGGGCTCGAGCCCACCCGACCCATTTGACAGTTATAATTGTTGGGTATGATAAATTGACATCATTTAAATCAAAATTTTGAAATATTGGAGTTTGGGATCATGAATTTCCGAATGAAATTCTAGCCAGTTGTGGCATCATTTTCATCGGCTAGGGTGCACAACAGGGGATTATTTTGTTCAAATGGTTAGAAACATATTTTTTATAAATAGTGGCGAGAAACATTTTTATTAAATGAAAATGGCTATTTAAAAATTTACCCCATCTTAATATTCTAGGCGGATAAGATGGAAAGCTTAAAATAAGAGTTGAGGGCCATATAAGCCTCTTGACTATTCTACAAGGCTCAAATTGCCTCATTTTTTTTTATTATTTTGCCCATTTAGCCTCCTCGATTTTCTAAATGGTTCACATTGACTCTTACATGAATGAAAAGGTTAATACCATTAATAAACATCCACTAACACACATTTTTCTTACACTAAGATTTTTCACATACTTTTATACATAATTTTACAATTAATCAAAATTGTTACAAATTAATAAATTATGATTAATAATTAATAAAATAACAAATACCCATAAAATGATTAATAAATTAATCAACACTTAATAATAATAATAATAATAATAATAATAATAATTCTTTGGTTAGTTTGATTTGATTTTCGGTTTAACCGAATTTTCAAATTTTTTTTTGAAATAATTATATTTAAAGAAAATAACATGGACTCAATAGATAACAAACGATATATTAAATAAGTAAATATTTTAAAAATTCTAAAACTAGAAAATTGAAACTAAATATTAAAATTACTAATTTAGGTATATAATACCTTTTAAATTTATTAATTTAGGCATAATTAATATTATAATTATAAATTCTAAATTATAAATATAGTATATATATATATATATATATATATTGGTTGGTTCAGTTTTAATCAAAATATTTTTTACTTAAATCGAAACCGAACCAAATTATAATTTGATTTTAATATTCGAAAGCCAAACCAAAATTAAAGAAAAAATTACCAAATCAACCGAACCAAATAATTCGATTTGGTTCGATTTTTTTATTTTAGTTCGTTTTTGCACTCCCCTACTTTCTAAATAAACTAGTATATACCACCTGTGCGATGCACAGGAGATGTTATTAAAAAATATTTGTGTACAATAATAAAATTATGTTCAATCATGAATTTCACATATAAATATATGAATTACATCGTTTGAATTATAAATTACTTATGTATTTTTCATCATTAGAGAAATAAGCATTGACGGCTCTAGTCATGCTAGAAACACCCAAGTTGGTTGTAAAATCGAGAAGGCAAAATCCTGGCTACCCAGTTGGTCTCGACAATGATTAATCGACCAATTAGGCACGAATAATTTTTTTAAATATTTTTGTTCAAAATATGATTAAATAAAAATTTTGAGGTTTTCCACCCTTTTATACAACAACATACATCCCAATATTTCAATCTAAAATCAATGTGGGATGTAGGAAAATTAGAAAAAGTTGCGGAACTAATTTGAGATTTCGATTTAAGATTACCCACTCTTTTATAGAACCTACATCAAAATATTTCAATCTACAACCGATATGAGATGTATGGTAAGTGAAATTTAATATGTAAATAGCAACATGTAATAATATATTATAAAAAAAATAAAAATACTTAGGTGAAGACAATCGAAATATATTTTATATGTAACTTTATGAACCTACTTGTCGATAAATAAAATATCATAATCCTGATGATTGATATGTAACTTTAGAACTTCACAAATCTAAACACATGCGCGCACACACACGAATGAGGAATGATAAAAAAAATTATTGAAAAAATTAAGTGCATTATCTTTAAAGATTTTAACTCATTAAAAGATTTTTGATGTGGATTTGAATTTTTTAATATATTTAATTAACTTAAAAAATTAAAAAATATTTTAAATTAATATAGTTAAAATATTTTATTATATTTGTTTAATTTATTTAATTAAATTTTAATTAAAAAATATTTAATTTCTAAAAATTTAAAGTGTATCGTATTAAATTGATAAAATCAAATATCAAATATTATGCATGATCTCAATTTGCAGAGATCATTGTTGAGTCTAACAATTTATAGTTTGTTCATATACAATATTATTTCATTGTTCTTTAATGTGGGTTAAATTTTGGTTTAAAATTAAAATATATAAGTTTTAGCTATTTAAAACATCTTTAAAGTTGAAAACTTAAATATGATAACTTGAAAATCTTAAAATCATCTAACATTAAAATGATAAGATCAATTAATACATTTCAAGTTTCGACCATTAAAAATTTAAATATATTTAATTTAAAATTTTGTATGGAGATCTTGATTTTTTAAAATACATTTAATCAATGAAAATTTCTAAATACGCCACTAATTTTTCTTCATACACCGTTATTAAATTTAATTAAAAAATAAATAATTATTAATTTACATAAATATCATTTTTAATTTTAAAATTACTTAAAAAAATTAAAATTAGAAGCTTTAATTTTAATTTGTAAGTTTTTTTATGTGTGATGATTTTTGTTTGAAAAACTAAAATTATAAGCTTTAACTATTTAATTGATATATATATATATATATATAATTCATGACATAAATATATTTAACAATTAATTGCCAAGTTCCATTAGTACATTTAATTCAGAAATTTAAGTAGATTTAATTTAAAATTTTCAATGTGTATCTTGATTAATACATTTAATTCGAAAATTTAAATATATTTAATTAAAATTTTGATATGGACCTGAAATTATTTTAATATATTTAATCAACTTAAAATTTTAAAATATTTTAAATTAATATATTGGAACATTCACTCATAACACTTAAAAGAATGATAATTAATAAAAAATTATGGTCCATCGTAAATAAAAAATAGGTGTTTAGAAAATTCACATATAAATCAGCAATTTAAAGGCCACAATTTCTTTCATTGAATGAACAAAATAATTTTTGATAAAAAATAGTATTTTTGCAATATGAAAAATAATAATTTATAATATTGAAATTCTAGTATTCAATGACTATATAATATAAATATTAATTAATTAATAATATTATATCTTTTATTTATAGAAAGTGCATTTAGACGGGAAAACCTATCATTACTATTTATAGTGACTATCTTACTTTTAGATATTATATAGATTGTATAGATAGAAAAAAAAAACACAAAACCTAATTAAAAAAAAACTCGAACTAATTCAAAATACCATAAATTTGAATTTTTTTTTTCAGGATTGCATTTACAGTGAATTAATTTTATAATATATTAATTAATTTGAAATCATAATCTGTAAAATATAAGAAAAAAGGAAAGCAAAAAAATACTCTCCCTTCTCTCTCACTTGGAAATCCCTCAATCCTCCGCCGTCGAATTCCATTGCCGCCGTCGTGCCGTGAGCCACTGCGTAGTGGTTTTGAAATTCAACTCCGAGTAAGTTTAAGTTTTTAATTGCCGATTGAGCTTTATGTAGAGGTAGAAGGAAGCATCATTATAGTGTATTTGGAGCAAGCTTTGAGTTCTGTTTTTGGTCTGTGTTGTTTGCCTCGTGAATTTTCCCAGAAATAGGGCGACATATTTGAATGGTTTATCACATGTCTGCTTTCCATAAACTTGAAATGAACAAATTGCTTCTGAACGTCGTTGTTGTTTGTGTGCGTGAGTGAGAAAAAAAGAAGAAGAAACATTATGGCTTTTGCTGCTGTGATTTCTCTCAAGAATACAATCGACCGACTCAAAAATCTCATCAATTTTCCACGAATCACAAACGCTGCGTGTGATAAGGAGCTGGATTCCTTACAATCTATGCTGGAAGAATTGGATGATGAAAGGAGCAGAATGATTGATAGGAGTGTGATTAATGAAGTGGATGCAAAGATAAGAGATGCTGTTTGGAAAGTAGAAGATGTTCTTGATAAATCATATCACTCTCTAAATATTTCACCATCTCAGAGCCTCGATGAGAAGGGCGTGGAGGAAGAGATGAATTCGTTCTTGAAGAAAGTGAAGATTTTGAGGGAGGAGTATGACAGAGCGCTACTACAAAAACCATTGCCTGCAGAAGAAGAAGATGATGAGGCATTATCTTTATCTGGTGCAGTTCCGCCAGTAAATAACTCAACCACGGTCGGCTTATCGGTTCTATCTGAAGAAATCATAGATCAGCTTCTACAACAGCCTAATTGGCTTCTAAGTTTTGTGCTTGACCGCTCTGTTGTCTCAGTTGTGGGGATGGCAGGCATTGGTAAGACCCATCTTGCTGCACTAATTTATCACCACCCACTCATTGTTCAACATTTCCATGTTAGACTGTGGGTGACAGCAGGCCCTAAATATCAACCAAACAATATCTATGTGGATATTCTTTCTCAATTACTGCATAAGCCTAGAGATCTATTTAAGGAAGAAAGTAAGGATAAATTAAAAGATCTTTTAGGAAGCAGTTTGAAAAGTAATGAGAGATACTTAATTGTATTGGATGATATATGGGCCACAGGAGTCTTGGATTACCTTCATAGTTTCCAGAATATCCGATTCTTAGTCACAACAAGGCTACAGGAAGTCGCTAAACATAGGTGCAATACAGAGAGTGTTCACCAGATGCCATTTCTGAACAATGAAGAAAGTTGGAATCTACTTTGGCAGAATGTGTTTGTAGCTGAAAAGTCTTTCCCTTCTCAACTCGAGAAACCGGGAAGGAAGATTGCGGAGAAATGTGAAGGTCTTCCTCTTTTGATCCTTGCAGTTGCCGACATCCTCCGTGGTCTCGACAAGACGGAAGAGTACTGGATCAAGGTAGCAGAGAATCAAACCAGTACCTTTACAGATGCGTATGACAACATTTACGAGGTACTGCTCTCAAGCTACGAGTACTCACCTCAACATTTAAAACCATGTTTTCTGTACATGGGAGTTTTCCCTCAGAGTTGTGAGATTCGCATCTCCAAGCTCTTTAACTTGTGGGCTGTTGAGGATTTTCTTGATCCAACTCCGAAAAATCTGTCTACAATTTTGATAAGTTTTGTTATTACAAAAAGTCACGAACAAATGTTGGAAGAGTTTACAATTGAATGTGTGGAGGATCTTGTCTCGAAAAGTCTTGCTATTGTCTGCGAGCAGAGGTTCTGCAGCTTCTTCAGGAAGGTTAGAAAAATCAAATCCACAAAGCTCCATTCTGCCTATTGGTATGTGTGCGTTAAAGAAGCTGGGAAGAGCAAGTTCTTACTTGTCTTAAACAAGTTTACTGATGTAATTTCCATTGAAAGGCCACGCCGCGTGTCCGTCCAAAACAACATTCTATTAGGCCTAAAGGAGGTGTATGATACAATGGCTGCAACCACATCAGCAACACGTTCACTCCTTTGTACCGGTGCAGATCATCAGTATCCAGTACCGATATGTTTTAATATGATGTTACTTATGAGGGTGTTGGATGCTCTGGCAATCCGTTTCTATGAGTTTCCGAATGAGGTAGTGAAACTATTACAGTTAAGGTACCTCTCCCTCACTTATAATGGGGAACTCCCTTCTTCCATCTCCAACCTCCAACAGCTGCAGAGCCTGATTCTCCGTCGACATCATAACATCAAATTCCTGACAACTCCAACAACTTATTTCCCTGATGAGATTTGGGATATGGAAGAATTGAGGCATCTTAGGATCATGGGAAGCAACCTACCAGACCCAAGTGAGGGAAAAAAACTATCTAAACTCTTAACACTTTATGTGAATGCTCATAGTTGCAGCAAGGCTGTTTTCAGAGGCATCCCTAATCTGAAGAGTCTAGGAATTACGATTGAGTTAGAGCCAGATGCTGCTGCTGAAACTGTAAGATGCTTGGAGCATATTAAGCTTCTCGATAGATTAGAGTCACTTAAATGTGTGGTTGTGAATCCTCGACTGGGGTCTCAATTAGCTGTTGCCCCACCAGATCACCTTTCAAATTTGCCTGTTAGTCTGAACAAGTTGAGCTTGAATGGGTTAGGATATCATTGGAAGTACATGAGTGTAATTGGTTCACTGCCAGACCTCCAAGTGCTGAAGTTGCGACGCTCTGCCTTTCAAGGTCCACACTGGGAAACTGCAACTCAGTTCGGGAGGCTTGAATTTCTGCTACTTGAAGATATTGATCTGGTGCACTGGACAGCTGAAGATAACTCTTTCCCAATTCTCCACCACCTAAGTGTTCGACACTGCTACAAATTAAAGAAGATACCTTCGGAAATCGGAGATATCTCATTTCTTGAAATGATGGAGGTAGATGATTGCAGTCCTTCAGTTGTGGCTTCTGCGCACCAAATAAAGGAGAAAAATGAAGATTCTTCTCATCTTCAAGTTGTCATCAATTCTTCATGGAATCTTTGATGATTAGCATCCGTATCATTGGATCAAAAGGTAAGTGAAGGAATGATAAAATTATAATCACTTGGATTTTGGTTGATGCAGGTCGAACCAGATGGTGAATTTGAAGTAAACAGCAGATGCATTTTTGTTTTGGAGATTGTGGATTCTACTTTGTTTTGAATTAATTGATGATGGTTTGGAACTTCAGAATATATGTTGTTGTGTCATTCAAGTAAAGTGAACTGATGTGTTCTGTTTTGATCTACACATTTGAACTTGTTCTCTTAGAATTCAGTGTCATATTAATTAAAAAAGAATATGTCAGTTGAAATTAGAAACTTACACACACACATGCACATATCAAATTGAGGCACAAATCGAAATTATATATCTATTTTAATATGACATTTTTTTTATCATATGTATACATATCAAATGAATGATCATTTGCAAGCAATAAAAGCTACAAAGCATATAAGATTGAGCAATGCATTTAGTTTTATTTTTTATTTTTTATCACGGATCAAACCAAATATCTTCTCAACACAAGCAGTCAACTGTTGTTTGAATAATAGAGCAGGATAAACCATTATCCAGGCCATGATATTTGAAAGTTTACCGTGGGCCCTATGAAGAAAAAAGAATGCTCTATGTTAATTACAAAATTACCACAAGTGTGAAGTATTTCTGATATTAGGAGTCATCAAAGTTATTAGAGTTAGCATAAACAATAGTTCAAAATATATAGATACAAATAGTATCTATACATGTATTAAGGTAAAATCGTGTGATAGACAACGGTTCTGATATAAACCATTGTCTATTACACATTTTTATCATAGACAACAGTTTTGAGTTATAGACAATCGTAGTGATATTTATTGTTGTAAAATTTTCTCCTTTTTTTTTGCATTTTTCATGATAGTTTAGATAACAACCGTTGTATTTTAAGAAATTTTTGCAATCTTATTTTTTATTTTTTTTACTTGAAAATTTGAGATTTGTAACATTTTTTATTTTATTTTTTTATGCATAGGCCATAGGTGGTTGATTTATAGTAGTCTGCATTTGTATAAAATAGGGATTAATCTTACCCATTAAATTGTTGATCTCAACGGTCATGATTATAAAGGGAAAAATTAGAAAATTGAACAACATTTTAATTATATTACACGCTCAATGGCATAAATGTCATTGTATATTGTAGGATCTTCAATTAACATAAATTTTCGGCTAGATATTTGGGAAATCAAATCATACAAATAACACAATTATTAATTACCTAGGCACGCTAACATTTAATTATAGATATGCTGAAGATTTTTTAACTTTATTTTTTATGGATTTTTTTTGGCGTTTAGGTTTCTTGAGTATTCTTCTAAACACTATAAAAATATATAAATCATCAAATTCATTTTAAGGTGAACCTATATAATGCTTTAATATATAATTAGTGTCTTACTAAGTTATATATACGTTGCTACTTTTTTGTGTTATACATGATGCTTGTAATTCAGTAGTATAATAATGTTTAATATTAAATTGTTTATATTTATCATATATATATATAAATATATATTGGTACAACTTATAATTTGATGAATAGTTGTTTTGTTTAGTTATATATGCATGATGTTATGATTTAATTTGTTTATTTTAATATATATATATATATATATTAAAATAAACATTTTATCTATTAAATTAATCATCGTGTCATTTTTAGTCTTTAAAATGCATATTTTATGATTTTATAATGCTTTAATTTATTATTAGTGTCTTACTACTTTATATGTTGATGCTTTTTTTAATGCAAGTTGCTTGTAATTCAATAGTCTAATATATAGTATTAAATTATTTGTATTTAATTTATCATATCATGGTATGACTGATAATTCGGTTAATATTTTTAGTTCTAAATTTAATTACATATTTTTAATCATCGTTAATGACGACTTTATTTGGATCTGTCATGTACGTGCACTAATCATTTGAAATTGTAATATTTTCCATTTTCAGTTGAATACACCCACAAAATTTTAAAAAGTATTATTAATTAGTTTGCAAACAATTGCAAAAATGTCAAGTTTTTTTTAATGAAAAATTGGGATGTTTTTCCTTTATGTTTATGATGTATTTAATTTATTGGTTAATTAATCCTTCTGTGATTTCGTGAATTTGTCGATAAGAATGTTAAGGCCTTTTACTAGTATTTTTTTTTTTTATAGTTCTCAATGTTGTTTTTGTGAATTTAAATGCTTTAATTGTTATTTTTGATGCTTTATTGTTAGAATAAGCAAAAGTTCATCTTTTGTGAGAGAGAGAGAGATATTTTGTATTTTCAAAAGTAATTATTGAATTAGCTTTGATTACAATATAAAGCTTTGAATTGAAAACTAAACTAAAGGGGGTGTATTGGATTGAGATTTCATTGGATTTTAATCAAGACTTTTAAAAGTCATTTAAAATCCTCATGTATTCAATCCAGACTTTTAAAAGTCTTTTAAAATCCGGATGTATTCAAAAATCCATGGACTTTAAAAAGTCATTGACTTCACTGGATTTCACCAGGAAATGACGTGAAAATTACAAAGGATAAAATCCGACCTCTGGACATGAGATTTCGATGGATTTGGAAAACCCGGCGAGCGCTATGTCCCAGCGGCCGGTGAGGAGTTGAAATCGAGCACCCCAACCGTCACCCAACCCCAGCGGCCGCTGGCTTTCACAGAACTTAACATTTTAATTGCCAACGGCCGCTGGGTGCCAGCAGTCGTTGGGATTGTTTGACCCGTGGCTCCAGCAGCCGTTGAGCCCAGTGGTCGCTGGGTTGTCTCGGCTTGCCTTCCCAGCGGTCGCTCGGTTCAATTTTTTTCCGTGTTCACCGATCGCTGTGTTCCATCGAGCGCTGGAAAGAAGGATTTGAAATCCATTAAAATCGTTCAAAATCGATCCGAAATCCATACACGAAATCCGCCAGACTCTGCGTGGAGTTGGAAACTCCATGTGGAATCTATGGATTTTATAAATCCATATACATTTAAAAGTCAATCAAAATCCAATGAAATCCCAATCCAATACACCCCTAAGAGACCTCTAAATAAAGGAAGTAAATCAAAATCCAATGAAATCTCAATCCAATACACCCCTTAAGAGACCTCTAAATAAAGGAAAAAAAGGTAACGAGGAATTGAAAGATTTTAAAAGATATGAATGAATTTAGAATGACATTTATGACCTTTTCTAAATAAAATCAATATAAAAACACAATTAAATTAAAAAGATCCAAACCATTCATCTAACAAAATTAACGGATCCTCTATTATATTACATGGATTACCAAAAGGACACAAACCAATTTTGTTAAGTTTGGTCTACAGAATAAATATATATAAATATATACATAAAATCAGTAAAATTTCATTTTTTCACCAAAACCGACCTAACCGAACCGATTACTTTAGTTTCAGTTCGGTTCGGTACCATTCTTAATTTGATCAGTTTCAATTTGTGAACATTCGGTTTCTGTTTACTTCGATTTTGGAGATTCGGTTTGGACCGAATGCTCACCCCTAGATCTATTTAAAGAAAAAAGTGAGGATAAGTGAATAGATATTATAGGAAGCAGTTTGAAAATGAAAATGCTTTAGTCATTAGATGTATAGACGATATTTCCGCATCATTATATTATTAAATTGATAATAATTAGCTGGGAAATTTTATTATAGTTGAATAACTATAGACTTCTAATTCACGGTGTTGAGATAACTTAATTAGTACTTGACTGAATGCATTTTGTTGGTGACTTTATTGTGAGCCAAAACTGATGTTCGTGAACATGTTCGAGAACAAGATGAGTTAATTTGCGGTGCAAAATCGATCACAAAGAACATGGGTGCAAGTGTTCCACTAAGGATGTTCTAGAATATGTTCAAACCAAGTTATTAATTATTAAGTATTGTTAAACAAATGAATCTTTAACAACGCACGAGAACTTTAACAAATTCATTTAATCTCAAACAAATAAATTATTATATTTGACCTATTTTGCAATTCGACATAATTTTTAAAAATTTCAATTATATCACCATTTTTTATTTGTATGTTCAACAACCACAATATAAAAATTCAACATTCACAAACTGATGTTAAAAAAATTTAATTCCTCAAATAAAAAACCATGATTTTTTTTTACATGATGAATACATGGCAAAATATTTATGATTAATTCATTTCATATCTAATCGGTATATAAGGAATTAAGGATATTAATGAATTGTCTAGAATTTTATATTAAATTAAAATATGTAAATGAAAGAAATTCAAATACACACACACATGACATCATTCAAAATTAAATATATATATATATATTTTAATATAACAGAGATACAATAATAATGTTTTAAAAGCTACCATATATAATATTAAATGTAAGCACCGATTTTTTCGAATTCTCACAAATGGTTTCTTTTATTGTCAATAAAAAAATATATGAACTTTCTTTTTCTTAATAAAATGTACATGTAAATATATTATATGATTATATTGTCTTTAAAGAAAATGTACTATATGGATATAATAGGCAAACTAAAATTTACAAAACTTCTTTTATATAGTAGATTATATATATATATATATATATATATATAGTATAGAGATCAAATGAGAACCAAGCACCTGTGTAGGAACTAGGAACTAATCTGGAGTGTTGGATCATTTATTTTGTAAGGCTGAGATTAATCTTGAAAAAATGGGGTCAAAAATGCAATATGTTAATAGTTATATTAAGTTAAGGGTATTTATGTCATTGTAATGCATATTAAAAATCTGCAGTAAATATATTTGTTCCATATATAGTGGGATTTTAGATTGGAACGGTTTTTTTTTTTTTTTTTATTTTGAGCGGTTATCTCTGATATTTTTTTACAGTGTTGTATCTATCGTTGTTTCATATTTTAATTCATCACACACCTCTCCAACATCTTCAAAGGTACGACTCTTACAATCGAAGAAGCCGTTCCAGATTAGTTTTCATCATCTGTCTGTTCATCGGCGTCGACTTTGTCGGATTTTATTGTCTGTCTGTTCATCTGCAGGAGTCATTTTTCACAAGTTCTTATTCGATCATATATTTCACAAGTTCTTATTCGATCGTATATTTCACAAGTTCTTATTCGATCGTATATTACCATCACGCCAGTTATCATATATATTATGAAAGATACATGTATTATGTTCTCCATTAATGTTTCTTTGTAGGTGTAGAGTTATGGGCGGAATCTGTTAAGGCATCGTATGGCCGAATTTTAGCAAATTTTTCATACATTATTAGCAAATTATATATGTGTTAATAGCAACTCAGTCATACATTTATTTATGAGTTTAATTTTTTTTTTTACGATAAGGTGGATATTTTTTTCGGAAATTATTTCAATGTGTTTTATATGATACTGAGATGTTCGCATATAATAATCATATCATATTTATTATAGAATATAGATGCTTTTTCGTATTTGGTTGTGCAAGTTTTCAAGTTCTTAAGAAAAAAATAGTTAAAATCGCATGAATGTATGTGAGCAAAAGAATAATGTATTTTTAGCAGTGTATGCATATGTTTATTAGCAAAATATATATGTGTTAATAGCACGTCAATCTTTATTTGTGAGTTTTCGTATGTCCGAACTTTAGCAAATTTTTCATACGTCATTAGCAAATTATATATATATTAGTAGCAAGTCAGTCATATTTTTATTTGTGAGTTTAATTTGTTTTTTGATTATAACGCGGATATTTTTTTTGAAATTTGTTTCAATGTGTTTTACATGATACTGAGATGTTCGCATATAATAATCATATCATATTTATTATAGAAGATAGATGCTTTTCGTATTTGGTTATGAAAGTTTTCAAGTTATTAAGAAAAAAAAATATTTAAAATCGCATGAATGTATGTGCAAATTTTGTATATGTGATTAGCAAATTATAGATATGATAATAGCAAATCGGTAATATTTTTTATGTGAAAATCGGTATTTTTTTTTGTACAATAATATGGTCATTTTTTTTAAATGGGTTCAATGTGCTTTTCATGATACTGATATGTTCGCAGATGATGACCATTTCATATTTATTATAGAAGCTAAATGCTTTTCGTATTTAGTTGTGGAAGTTTTCAAGTTATTAAGAAAAAAAATACTTAAAATTGCATGAATGTATGTGTGCAAATTTTGTATATGTAATTAGCAAATTATAGATGTGTTAATAGCAAATCGGTAATATTTTTTATGTGAAAATCGATAATATTTTTTTTTACAATAATATGGTCATTTTTTTTAAATGGGTTCAATGTGCTTTACATGATACTGATACGTTCGTAGATGATGGTCATTTCATATTTATTATAAAAGGTAGATGCTTTTCGTATTTGGTTGTGGAAGTTTTCAAGTTATTAAGAAAAAAAAAACTTAAAATCGCATGAATGTATGTGTGCAAATTTTGTATATGTAATTAGCAAATTATAGATGTGTTAATAGCAAATCGGTAATATTTTTTATGTGAAAATCAGTAAATTTCTTTTGTGAAAATCTATTTTATAGATGTGATTATAGCATTATTTTTAAATAGCAAGAATTCAATTTTCTATATATACAATATCAATTTGCAATAAACACAAGCCAAATACCATAACTTTTTTTTAATCACCTGTAAATCATTTGAAAACATATCTTATTAATTTACTTAATACATCAAGCCAAATAAAATCAACACAAATAAAGATCATTAATAATATGTTACAAATTTGCTAAATACACCAAATCATATTAATTAAAAACCAATACATACAACGATTAAGCAAAACCCAATACCTATAACCTTCTTTAATCCCCTGTAACTCATTTGCTAAAAACAAACTATAAATTTGCTAAATACAGTAGGTAATTTTGCAATAAACAAAAAACACCCGTTAAAAAAAATATTTCTTAATACTTTGCTATTAACATTTAACTAATTCGCTAATTATATGTATATAACGTTCTAAATACACAATCATCTAAGATAAAATCGAAACCAATGAATAGATCAAATAATCAAAAATCCAAACCCATAAAAAATGATAATCATATCTTAATAATATGCTATAAACAAATTTTAATTCTGCTATATATTTAAGGCTAATTTGCTATTAACAAAACCCAACAATAAAACAAAAATATATTCCATACAATTGGGTAATTGGATAAACCATACAAATATTCACATTCGAATGAACTTGTAGCTGCAATTTGAAAAGACCATGGAAAGAACCACCGAATATATTTTGTGTCCAAATGATTACTAACTTGCTAATAATTGCATACAAATTTGCTATTAATAAAATTTAAAACTGCTATCAACAACCTAATTTGCTATAAATATCAAAAAATAAATACTCATAAAAGCACATCATATCAAGCTTATCTACTAAACATATATTACTACCTTGCTAATAATATCTTACTAATTTGCTAAATGTATCAAACCAAACCAAACCAAATGAAAACCATTAAATAGATCGATTTAAAAAAAACCCAATCTCCATAAAATTTGCTATTCATATCTGACTAATTTGCTAACAAATCCAAACCAAATACAATCAAAACCAATAAATTGAATAATTAAACAATAAACAATACCATCAAATTTGCTACTTAAATCTGATTAATTTGCTGAAAAATTCAAACCAAATGAAATCAAATATTGAACATTGCCGAATAATTTTTCAAGATATATATAGGTCTAAATATTGTATATTACATAAACGACTAACAAATGTTAACTCAACTTAATTTCAAATATAAAATCGTTAACAAAATTCTCCCACCGTCTATAATCATACAACCTATCAATTTGCTAATCATACAGTATATCAATTTGTTAATCATATATTCATAATTTGCAATAAACTAAATATAAATATGCTATAAACCAACCCAATTTGATATAAATAACAAATATTCATAAAACAACAACATATCAAGTTAATCTGCTAAACATACATTACTAACTTGCTAATCAAAACTTACTAATTTGCTAAATATATCAATAAAAATCAAATCACAATCAATAAATAAACAATGAAATAATAAGAAATACCAATCAAAGTTGCTAATCATATCCATTTAATTTGCTAATAATATTCATTTAATTTGCTAAAACTCAAACCAAATCAGATCTAAACTAAAGAATCAATTTTTAAACACGTTAAATAAGAGCAATATAAATGTAAAATTCCACAACCAAAAAAACGCAATTGCAACTATGTGTACAACACAAGCACCACCATACATAATTCAAAACATAAATCCTGCCGCAACCGAATTGTCAAGAAGTATGAGAAATCAACAAAACTCCTAAACCCTACTTTTATCAAAATTAAATCATAGACAAAAACTAAAATATTGCAAACATAGCATATAATTAGGATTTTGATTATGCAAACACTAGTAGATTAATTACCTTTTCTCACATTCAACCTTTTGAGAAGAACACATCTATCAGTCATTCTTAAATCCTCTCTGCTACGAGTTTTGATTTGCTATGTTCAAGCATATAGTGATTTTTCTCTGTTGGAGGAGACGATTGATATGTGAATGATGAAACCCCTTTCTCAGATTGTGTTTGATGAATGAATCTGCTATTCATCTTTTTGTGGTTCTCTCGATTTGGGGAGTTGAGGAGGCGTGAGTAGGTCGTCATAATCAATATATGTGGTGGAGTAGTTTATCTGCTCTCTTGAAGGAATATCGTTTTTCTCTTTCTTCTCTGCCCTGTGTTTTGAGAAACACTGTTCTTGTTTTTTCTCTCTGCAGATTTAGGTGATTTCAAAATCTTTAATGATCTTGTGTCATGATTAAGCCGATAAATATGGATGGGTGATTATGTAGATCTATTTGTCCCGTTTTTACCCCTATCAAATATTGCAGGATCTGAAAAATCAATTTATTTGCAATTAGATCCCCAAATCACCAATTGATTTTTGACCGTCTAGATCAAGTAGATGAGTGGTTGATATTAGTTCTTAGTTCCTACATAGGGATGGGTTCTCATTTTAACCCACCCCTATATATATATATATATAGGGGTGGGGTTATATAAAAATAACCCCTTGTGTGAGAAATGAGAACACATCTCACACCACACATCCATCAAAAATCAAAAATCCAGATTTGATGAAAAAGGCCGTGGCAATTTTGTAATATCTGAAAAGTTTTTCGAGCGGGGGTATTACTGTAATTTGGTAATTCTTATAAAAATCGCGGAGGATTTGATAACAGATAGTTATGCTAATGAAGTATTATCATAATGCTAACGAAGTATTATCATAATGCTAACAAAGCATTGTAGTTATGCTAATTAAAGTTTTCAAATATTGTTGGCGAAAAAAATATTCTAAAAATTAATTATAAACCTAATTCGATTTAATAAACCTTAATTAAATGGAAAAAATCATAATTGGATGAAATAAACCTAATTAGATGAAATAAACATTGATTGGATGTGGCAAATCCTAAATGAGTTGAAAGAAATCATAATAATAATATATTTGTACTACGTTAGCATTATAGTTTTGGTTCGTCAGCATTGCGAATACACTATGTTAGCATATGACAATACTCTATCAACATACGTTATAAATTATAATTGGATAGGATAAACCATAATAATCAATTAAGAACTATAAACAAAAAATTAAATTTCAAAAGAATAATGATAATTAGATGAAATAAACCATAATCGATATTAAATAAACTATAATTGAGATTTAATAAACCTTAATAAACTTATACTATGTTAGCATTATGATAATTCTTTGTGAGCACATCGAATATATTATGTTAGCATATGACAAATGCTTCATTAGCATACGTTCATATGTTATCATAATGCTGACGAAGAATTATTATATGCTAACGAAAGGATTTACAACCTGGGCATGCGTAAAAAAATTTCTTTTTTATTTTTCGCTCATATTTTCTTCATCCAAACATAGCCTTTCGACATCTTAAATGAAAGAGTATGAAGAGAGCTTTAATTTGATATATTTTTTGTGTGCATTGGATTAAAAACGAGGAAGTTATGGTCGATTAAAGTTTTTAAGATTTTTTTTTAATTGCTGACATCATCAATTTTAATGGATTTGGACGAAAATAGCCCTCCTTCCTTTATTTTTTGCCCTATTATTTATGAAATTGCCACCTTAAATCTCAACCATTGGATCATTAAATTGGATGGTGTAAGATGTGTTCTCATTTCTCACACCAACAAGGTGTTCTCATATGAACCATCCCATATATATATATATATATATATATATATATATAGTAGATTATGAACTCATATCAATGGGGATTATATCTGATTTTACTAAAAAATGATATAAAGAAAGTACAAGCTTCTTATATTATGTTGTTTATCAGTATGTGTCTTTAACGTCTTTGTTATTATATTTTTAAGAATATTATAGCATTTTTTGAATTTTATTTAATGAATAATTTAATTTATTAATTGAAAATATGAAATATTTTATATTAAAATTGTATCAAATTATAAATTTTATCGATTTCTCCTTTTCGGTATACAATTAATCTTGCCTTTAAAGTAAAACATGATTTTACTTGTGGTTTACAATGTTTATAAATTTTAATTTATATCAAGGATATGGAATAAAGTTTATTTATTTTTTAATTTGTTAATTCACGTGAGTTTGCTTGAAACTTTAAGTTTTCAAATTAAATATTCTGAAATTATTGAGTTGGATCAATATCATGATTAATTATTTAAGTGATATAGTTAGAATGGTAATAATAATATAATACTCCCTCCGTCCTAATAGCAAGGTCCTTATTCTATTAAAAACTCTATATTTTAATAGAAGGATGACCTTGCTATTGAGACAGAGGTAGTATTAGATTATATTATACTATATTTAAAATATATTATAATATGTATATAATAGGTAAACTCAGGATTACATTATTGCTCTTAAATAAAAATATATAATAGTGATATAATAGGTAAACTCAAAATTGTTAATATAATTGATTAAGGGAAAAGGGTCTCGCATGCCCCTGAACTTTTTGACGGGGACCTCACAGGCCCCTGTACTTTTTTTTGGCTCAATTGAGCCCCTGAACTTTTTTTTTTTCGGATCTATTGGGCCCCTCCGTCAAGCCCCTCTTGACGGGGCCGTTAGCAAGACCTAAAACGACGTCGTTTTAGGGTTTATTTATATTAAAAAAAATCTAAATTCAATTAAAAATGCACCCGACCCATTTTGATAGAAACCCGACCCAAAATGACCCAAACCCCTCAACCCATTTCCCACCCCTGTGGCCGCTCCAAACGCCGGGATCCCCCCAACTCGGCCTGCCGTTCCGTCTCCACCCCAGCTTTCTCCGGCGGCTTCCATCAATACATTAATCATAAAATGAGATGTAAATTAAACTAAAGAGTCTAGAAAATCTGAGATTTAAGCATACACTTGCTATGTACAAGAAACTGGAGAAACACAGCTCTAGTAAACCTTAAATTAAACAAAAATAGACAAAATTCTGAAGTCGGATCTACAAACTACAGAGTTTTTCACCAACTCGGAAACATCTAGGCGATTGTCCATCCGAGCAAGAATCCAGCACCAGCTAGTCCTAACCCTATGGCCACAGAAGCCGGATCTACAAAATGCTCTCGAGTTGCAGAAGCTGTAGCCACTGTTTATAGGCAAACAACTGAGATGCTTGTCTGAATACGAGCTTGACTACATGCTCTTTCTCTGCAGAGGCTTGTTTTGCTACCCTCTCAGCTTCTCTTGCACGAGTCTGGGAATGGCATAGTGCTTCCATTAGTCGGGCTTTGCTTGCATCCTTCTCGTACATATGCATCTCGCCCATTGTTTCATGGGTCGGGATATCATCCCTGGTTTCATGGTCACAAAATCATCAGTGGAGCGGCCACAGGGGTGGAAAACGGGTAGAGGAGACGGGTTGGGGGGTTTGGGTCATTTCAGGTCGGGTTTCTATCAAAATGGGTCGGGTGCATTTTTAATTGAATTTAGAATTTTTTTAATATAAATAAACCCTAAAATGACGTTGTTTTAGGTCTTGCTAACGGCCCCGTCAAGAGGGGCTTGACGGAGGGGCCCAATAGATCCGAAAAGAAAAGTTCAGGGGCTCAATTGAGCAAAAAAAAAGTACAGGGGCCTGCGAGGTCCCCGCGAAAAAGTTCAGGGACCTGCGAGACCCTTTTCCCATTGATTAATATGATTGATTATTCCAGAAGTATGGTATATAATTTTAAACAAAATTTAATTTTTAAGAATAAATGTTGATTATGATTTGTAATACTATAATAAAATTGCAAAAACTCCTGTGCATAAGATGTATATGAGACGGTCAACGCGTTGACCGGGTCAACGCGCGTTGACTCGGTCAAAGCGTTGACCAAAAAAATTGTGAAAATTGGTGATACCTTTTAGGGATACAATTGATACTTTTTTTAATTTCGAATGATACTTTTTAGTGTGTCAATTGATACTGATCTTAACAATTTTTTTCTTTATTTTTTTATTCTGCCCAATACTTTTTATTGATACAAATGATACTTTTTAGCCTTTGAAATGATACTTTTCAGTATTATGAATGGTACTAATTTTGACGGAATTTTTGGTCAAAGCATTGACCCAGTCAACGCGTTGACCGTCTCATGTACATCTTATGTACAAGAGACTTGCCCTAATAAAATTTATTTTTGTAATAAACCTTTTAAAATATTAAATTTTATTGTGGGACATGAAAAGTCAGATGAGATCCTCTATTCCAGATTTAATGTTTCAACCCATGTTCCACAATCAAATTTACTAAGTTTTTCTTCCATTTTTCATCAATTTTAATTTATTATGCTTTAGTTTAATTTTATGATTATTTTTAGGGTTCACCCTACCCTTTATAATTAATTTTTAGTATTTAATTTTCAAAGAAATGATTATCATGGTTGATTATTTTTAAAATATGATTTATAATAATTTTTAAAATTTCAATCTTTTGTTGATAAAAGTGACTAGATCGATTATGTTATAATTGATTTTTATTTTTGTTAAACTTGTGAATTCGAACGTGGAATATGAATTGAAACATTAAATCTGATTATCATGGTTTGATTAATCTGAAATGATTATCATGGTTGATTATTTTTAAAATATGATTTATAATAATTTTTAAAATTTCAATCTTTTGTTGATAAAAGTGACTAGATCGACTATATTATAATTGATTTTTATTTTTATTAAACTTGTGAATTCGAACGTGGAATATGAATTGAAACATTAAATCTGAAATAAATGATCCCGTCTCATGAAGAATGGACTAGAGAAGTTTATCCCTTATTATAGAAAGTATTTAAGTAAATGGCGAACATGATGTGGCCCCAAATATCTCAATTATTTCGGAAAAGGCACGCATATTGAATTGAAGATAAATGCATTGTTTCCACGAATAATCTCATCCACAAATGCTTATGTGATTAATTTCTTTATTTATTTTCTAAAAAAAAAGACTTATTTTAAAAATCATGGATGTTCGAAAATGGAATTTCTAATAAACATGGTAAGTTTAAAATTTCATTTTCGAACCACACTTGATTTTTTTCTTTTGAAGTAAAGGGTATTTAAGTAACTTCAATTTTTTTTCTTTTGTGGTGCAAAGAATAATTTTAGTTGTGTAATTAGAAACTCTCTTTAACAATAAACGTTAATTATGATTTGTAATACTATAATAAAATTTATTATTGAAATAAATATTTTTAAAACATTAAATTTTATAGTTTGTGCAATTAGAAACTCCCTTTAACAATAAATGTTAATTATGATTTGTAATACAATAATAAAATTTATTATTGAAATAAATATTTTTAAAACATTAAATTTTATAGTTTGTGCAATTAGAAACTCCTTTTAACAATAAATGTTAATTATGATTCGTAATAATACTATAATAAAATTTATTTTTGAAATAAATATTTTTAAAATATTAAATTTTATAGTGCACACGAAAAGTGAAGTAGAGTTGTAGAGCTTTTAACCTCAAGAATTGATATTCCAAGATCAAGAGCAGTAGAGGTTTGATCAAACTTGATCTACATCCACTATGAGGTGCCTTGATTGTATTGATACTTTGTAGTTTTACAGATCTACACTTTGAGATCTCACTCTACTCACCAATGTTACATGAGAATAATAGAGAGTAATCTGTTCTACTTTTACAAGAGAATGAATACAGATATATATCTCTAACAACTATTAACAGTTATGGCTTCACATCTCAACTGCAACGTCTTGACTCTTTGAGATTCCAACCGCTATCAGCAACTGCTCTAGCTAGCTTCAACTGCTGCTAACAGTCTAGAGAAATAATATGCTGCAATCCCATGCATACCATATTTACATATGTATCAATTTTGCTGCTTTATACATGAAGACCTACTTCACAAGAGTAATAAGTAAATGGCGAACATGATGATTGATGTGGCCCCAAATATCTCAATTATTCGGGAAAAGGCCCCCATATTTGAATGGGAAGATAAATGCATTGCTTCCACCAATAATCTCACCAATTTTCTCAATTTGAATGGTTCAAACTTGGAAGATAAATGCATTGGTTCCACCAATAATCTCATCCACAGATGCTTATTATGTGAATGATCAGCAAGAAAAAAGAAACATTATGGCTTACGCTGCTGTGATTTCTCTCAAGAATACAATCCGCCGCCTCAAAAATCTCACCAATTTTCCACGAATCACAAACGCTGCGTGTGATGAGGAGCTGGATTCATTAATCTCTGTGCTGAGAGGATTGGATGATGAAAGCAGCAGAATGATTGATAGGAGTGTGATTAATGAAGTGGATGCAAAGATAAGAGATGCAGTTTGGAAAGTAGAAGATGTTCTTGATAAATCATATCACTCTCTAAATATTTCACCATCTCAAGGCGGCCTTGATAAGAAGGGCTTGAAGCAAGAGATCAATTCGCTCTTGAAGAAAGTTGAGATTTTGAGGGAGGAGTATGACAGAGCGCTACTACAAAAACCATTGCCTGCAGAAGAAGAAGAAGATGAGGCATTATGTTTATCTGGTGCAGTTCCGCCAGTAAACAACTCAACCACGGTCGGCTTATCAGATCTATCTCAGAAAATCATAAATCAGCTTCTTAGACGAAGTCTTTATTTGCTTCTAATGTTTGAGAGCTTTGTTGTCTCAATGGTGGGGATGGCAGGCATTGGTAAGACCCATCTTGCTGCACGAATTTATCACCATCCACTCATTCTTCAACATTTCCATGTTAGACTGTGGGTGACAGCAGGCCCTAAATATCAACCGAACAATATCTATGTGGATATTCTCTCTCAATTACTGCATAAGCCTAGAGATCTATTTAAGGAAAAAAGTGTGGATACATTAAAAGATCTTTTAGGAAGCAGTTTGAAAAGTAATGAGAGATACTTAATTGTATTGGATGATATATGGACCACACGAGTCTTGGATTACCTCAGAGGGCTTGTTATAGGCTCCGAAAGTGAGAGCTTATTCTTAATCACAACCAGGCTACGGGAAGTCGCTAAACATGGGTGCGATACAGAGAGTGTTCACCAGATGCCATTTCTGAACAATGAAGAAAGTTGGAATCTACTTTGGCAGAATGTGTTTGTAGCTGAAATGTCATTCCCTTCTCAACTCGAGAAAGCGGGAAGGAAGATTGCGGACAAGTGTGAAGGTCTTCCTCTTTTGATCCTTGCGGTTGCCAACATCCTCCGTGGTCTTGACAAGACCGAAGAGTACTGGATGAAGGTAGCAGAGAATAAAACCACTACCTTTACTGATGCGTATGAAAAAATTTACGAGGTGCTGCTCTCAAGCTACGAGTACTCACCTCAACAATTAAAACCATGTTTTCTGTACATAGGAGTTTTCCCTCAGACTTCTGAGATTCGCTCCTCAAAACTCATTAACTTGTGGGCTGTAGAGGATTTTCTTCAACCACCTCTGCATACAGAAGTTGAGACAGAAAGTCAGGAACAGAAGTTGGAAGAGTTTGCAATTGAATGTGTGGAGGATCTTGTCTCGACAAGTCTTGCTATTCCCTGCAAGCAGAGATTCTTAAGCTTATTCAGGGAGGTTGGAAAAATCATATCCTCAAAGCTCCATTGTGCCTATTGGTACTTGTGCGTTAAAGAAGCTAGGAAGAGCAAGTTCTTACATGTCTTAAACAAGTTAACCGATGTTTCCAAAGATAATATTGAAAAGCATCGTCGGTTGTCAGTCCAAAACAACATATTATTAGGCCTAAAAGAGGTGTATGACACAATGGCTGCAGTGCCTGATTCTCCGTCGACATCATAACATCAAATTCCTGAAAACTCCAACAACTTATTTGCCAGATGAGATTTGGGATATGGAAGAATTGAGGCATCTTCGGATCATGGGAAGCAACCTACCAGACCCAAGTGAGGGAAAACAACTATCAAAACTCTTAACACTTTATGTGAATGCTCATAGTTGCAGCAAGGCTGTTTTCAAAGGCATCCCTTATCTGAAGAAGTTAGGAATTACAATTGAGTTAGAGCCAGATGCTGCTGCGGAAACTGTAAGATGCTTGGAGCATATTAAGCTTCTCGATAGATTAGAGTCACTTAAATGTGTGGTTGTGAATCCTCGACTGGGGTCTCAATTAGCTGTTGCCCCACCAGATCACCTTTTCAATTTGCCTTGGGGTCTGAAGAAGTTGAGCTTGAATGGGTTAGGATATCATTGGAAGTACATGAGTGTAATTGCTTCACTGCCATACCTTCAAGTGCTGAAGCTGCGCTGCTCTGCCTTTCAAGGTCCACAATGGGAAACAGAGGTTGGACGATTCGGGTGTCTCAAATTTCTATTACTTGAAGATATCGATCTGGTGCATTGGACAACTCGTGACTATGGATATAATTATAAGTGTTTCCGAAGTCTCCGCCACCTAAGTTTTCGACACTGCTACAAATTAAAGAAGATACCTTCGGAAATCCGAGATATCCAATGTCTGGAAATGATGGAGGTAGATGATTGCAGTCCTTCAGTTGTAGCTGTTGCGCAGCAAATAAAGGAGAAAAGATATTCTGATGATCTTCAAGTTGTCATTAATTCTTCATGGAATCTTTGAAGATTAGCAGCCGGATCATTGGATCAAAAGGTAATTGAATGAATGATAAAATTATAATCACTTGGATTTTGGTTAATGATCACTTGAATGATCATTTGCATAAAAAGCAAGCAATAAAAGCTACAAAGCATATAAGCTTGAGCAATGCATTTAGTTTTTTTTTTTTTTATAACGGATCAAACCAAATATCTTCTCAAGACAAGCAGTCAACTGTTGTTTGAATAATAGAGCAGGATAAACCATTATCCAGGCCATGATATTTGAAAGATGACCGTGGGCCCTATGAAGAAAAAAGAATGCTCTATGTTAATTACAAAATTACCAAGTGTGAAGTATTTCTGATATTAGGAGTCATCAAAGTTATTAGAGTTGCATAAACAATAGTTCAAAATATATAGATATAAATAGTATCTATATATATATTAAGGTAAAATCGTGTGATAGGCAACGGTTTTGATATAAACCATTATCTATTACATATTTTGTCTTAGACAACAGTTTTTGAATAATAGACAACAGTTTTGAGTTATAGACAACCGTAGTGATATTTATTGTTATAAAATTTTCTCCTTTTTTTTTGGCATTTTTCATGACAGTTTGATAACAAACGTTGTATTTTAAGAAATTTTTGCAATCTTATTTATTATTTTTTTTACTTGAATTTGTTTTTTTATTTATAGTAGTATACATTTGTCGCCTAAAAAATAACTTTAATTTGTGTTATACTATAATAATAATAATAATAATAATAATAATTTGCAATAATTTATTATTTTTTCTATTTTAATTTTATCATTTAAAATAATTAAATAATTATATTTTTTATACAAGTCATATATTCAAAAAAATCAAATGTTCTATAATCATGGACAATGATACATTGTTATTTATAAATTCATGACGTTAGAAATATTCCAATTCGATCTTTCTAACATGGATTTCCATTTAGTTCCTAAAATTTAATTTTCTTTTGGGTTTGTCGTAACTACACAAAATTCATCTTCTTATCTAATTAATTAATGTATGTGCATATCGTTTTATTAATTTTTAAAAATTGAACACAATATATACAATTAAAAAAATAATCATAACAATATAGATCTAAAAATAATTATTATTATTTGTGCATCATAGTGGAGAAATACTAGTTAATTATAAATTCATTAAATAGTATAAATATTATATTAGGGAAGGGTTATGATGCATATATACCCCTGGGCTCGTTTGCTAGGCTGTATGCAAGGATAAAAATATCGTTATCGCAACATATATCGCAACTTCAATTTTACATATATATCGCCGGATATATCGATATTGCAGAAAATTGAAAAAAATGACGGAAATCATATTAAAATCTTGGAAATTTAGCAAGAAATTTTAGGAACTATTATGATATATTATGCACATATTCCACTAAATTTTTTGATGGAATTGTATTTTGAAAGCAAATATATGAATAATACATTATATAAATACCATTTGAGACAATACATTTCACAAAATAATACATAATACAACATAAAATAACTAAATAAATATTATAAAGTATAATTAATACCCAAATGGGGATATATGAGGTTCAAATATCAAATGAAATCCTTTATCCCACTCTTCTCTATCCCATTTAGTGTCTCATTTTGATTTTTATTCGATTTTCATCAAACTTTTTCTTCAATTTCAATTTGTTATGTCTTAGTTTAATTTTTATAATTATTATTTAGGGTTCATTCCACCAAATTAGGGTTTATATTTATGGTTGATTATTCCAAAAGTAGGGTATATACTTTTTAAATTTTTTAATTTTTAGCAATAAATGTTGATTATGATTTTTCAGTTGGGGACATGATTTGTCCATCATGTCCCCAATTGAAAAAATGAAAAAAATAAAGCCGGTGCATCTCACTTTTCAATCTAAGACATTCATTGGTTTTTCGATCTTCTTTCTCTTATAATTTTTTATAAAGTGACATTACAAAGCAAAAAATATTGAAACTCAAATAATTACATTGAGGACCTAATAAAGACCACAAAAATATATAGTATTAAATAAAAAATCAAAATATATTATAAAAATATAAAAAAAATTGCGATATTTCGCCGATACTCGGGAAAAAATATATTCTCCCCAATATTCGTATCGCAATGTCAATATCCGCGATATTTCGCGATATTTCAATCCTTGGCTGTATGGTATAAGGTTGGATGTGTTTGACATGGGATGTGTTTCACCGTATAAGATATCAATATCATGTTTGTTTTGGTGTATTAAAATATATGTATTAATAATATATTGTTTGTTTAAATGTATTATATTCTCTATAAAATTTCAATTCCTAAAATATCCTTTAATTAGTTACCATATATTATGTGAATATTCTATAATAACATCTTTAATTAATATCTGCAAGGTTATTTTAGTCTACAATTTTTAATAATTCTGTATGGTATACCATATGAATGATTAACACATACCGGGCCCTTGCATAATCATGGGCTTCAATATTGCTAGAAAATAAAGTATTAGGGTGTCATAGGTATTTATCTCACCCTTATACTATCTAGCAAACAAGTCCTTAGTGTATAAAATAGGGATTAATCTTACCAATTAAATTGTTGATGTCAACGGTCATGATTATATAGGGAAAAATTAGAAAATTGAACAACATTTTAATTATATTACACGCCCAATGGCATAAATGTCATTGTATATATATTGTAGGATCTCCAATTAACATAAATTTTCAGCCAGATATTTGGGAAATCAAATCATACAAATAACACAATTATTAACTACCTAGGCACGCTAACATTTAATTATAGATATGTCGAAGATTTTTTAACTTTATTTTGTATGGATTTTTTTTTGGCATTTAGGTTTCTTGAGTATTCTTCTAAACACTATAAAAATACATGAAGCATCAAATTCATTTTAAGGTGAACCTATAATTTTTTTTCTAAGGTGGATCAATTATAATTTATTAAGGTTTATTTTCAACTTATAAAATATGAAACAATGTTAATTCTCATGTTATTTTTAGTCTTTTGAGTGCTTATTTTGTTATTTATAATGCTTTAATATATAATTAGTGTCTTACTAGGTTATATGTTAATACTTTTTTGTAAATCGTCATGTTATTTTTAGTCTTTAGAATGCTTATTTTGTTATTTATGATGCTTTAATATATGATTAGTGTCTTACTAGATTATATGTTGATTTTTTTTTTTGTAAATTGTCGTGTTATTTTTAGTATTTAGAATGCTTATTTTGTTATTCATGATGCTTTAATATATGATTAGTGTCTTACTAAGTTATATATATGTTGTTGTTTTTTTGTGTTATGCATGATGCTTGTAATTCAGTAGTATAATAATGTTTAATATTAAATTGTTTATATTTATCATATATATATATTGGTACAACTTATAATTTGATGAATAGTTGTTTTTTTTTTTAATTATATATGCATGATGCTATGATTTAATTTGTTTGAGGCACACTCCTGTAGGACGGTCTAACGGGTCGCTTCCGTTAGACGGATCCTAACCCGATCCGGATCTAATTTTTTCCTTTTTTTTTGCACCCAGCCCCACCCCACCCCACCCCCACTTTCTCTCACATGCACGCACATACTCGTCCATCTCTTTCTCTGTTTTTTTTTTTTTACAATTCCAATTCACGATTTATACAATTTTTTTTTCTTTTTTTTGGGAGCACATTTATACACTTTTTTTTTCTTTTTTTTGGAGCACATTTATACACTTTTTTTTTCTTTTTTTTTTTTGGAGCATATTTATACACTTTTTTTTTTTTTGGGAAATATTTTTCGGCTCCAATTTACGCTTCACTATGAATATTTAGAAGTTGTGTGTTTTTTTAATGATTTTATTAATGATACTTTATCTATAATTAATGATACTTCACAAGATAAAAGTTATATTTTCATTAAAATGAAAATTACCGATGATTAAGCATTAATTGTTAAATTAACAATAAAGAAGTATCATTAATTATGAAGTAAGTATCACTAGTAATAAAAAATAAAGCATCACTAATAGTGATATGTTCTTCTGCAATTAGTGATATTTTTCTTTCTAATTAGTGATACTTTCTTTGCAATTAGTGATACTTTTCTTCTAATTAATGATACTTTCTTCTGCCATTAGTGATACTTTTCTTCAATTAGTGATACTTTCTTTGCAATTAGTGATATTTTCCTTTCTAATTAGTGATACTTTCTTCTACAATTAGTGATACATTTCTTCTAATTAGTGATACTTTCTTATGCCACTAGTGATACTTTTCTTCAATTAGTGATACTTTCTTTGCAATTAGTGATACTTTTCTTTCTAATTAGTGATACTTTCTTCTAATTAGTGATATTTTATTCTGCAATTAGTGATACTTTTCTTCTAATTAGTGATACTTTCTTCTGCCATTAGTGATACTTTTCTTCAATTAGTGATACTTCATTTGCAATTAGTGATACTTTTCTTTCTAATTAGTGATACTTTCTTCTACAAGTAGTGATACATTTATTCTAATTAGTGATACTTTCTTATACCACTAGTGATACTTTTCTTCAATTAGTGATACTTTCTTTGCAATTAGTGATACTTTTCTTCAATTAGTGATACTTTCTTCTACAATTAACGATACTTCATCCCTAACTAATGATACTATAATTATTTTAATATATATATATATATATATATTGAAATAAATCTATACCCTAAATTAAAATTAGTGAACCATAAAATTGAATTGAATTGAATTTATTTTTTTAAATAAAATTTCACCGCATAAAATATATTTTTTTAAAAATAAATGTATACCCTAAAATGAAATTAGTGAGCATTAAAATTGAATTGAATTAATTTTTTAAAAAAGGAAGAAAGATAGTGAAAAAAAAGTAATTGAAATAACAAAAATTGGGCCGTGAGAACATGAGAAAGAAATAAGAAAAAGGGAAAAAAAAGAAGAAAAGAGCAAAACAGCCTATTAGCGAAAAAAAGGAAAAGTAAAAAAAAAAAGAAAAAAGGATAAAAAGAAAAAAAATTATCGACTCAATTAAAATCTATCTATTAAGTAGACCACCACTAACCTTAATCAATTAATTAGATACTCAATGTGGGCCTGAGAAGACTATATTATATAAAAAAAACATAAAAAATGAGAAGAAAGAAAGAAAAAAAAGAAAAAGAAAGAAGAAAAAGAATGAAAAGGACAAAACAAAGGAGAAGAAATAAAGGAAAAAAATAAGAAGAAAGAAGAAAAAAGGCAAGGCGAGCCCGCAGAAAAAAAAACGAAAAACAAAAAAGAAATGAGAGAAAGAGAAAAAAAGAAAAAGAAAGGGAATGAGAATTGGGCTCAGCAAGTTGTTGGGCCAAAAAAAATGAAAGAAAAAAAAAGAGAAATAAAGTGAATGGGAAATGGGCTCAGCATGCTGCTGGGCCAAAAAAAATGAAAGGAAAAAAAAGAGTGGGCTAGGCGCTGGTGGGTGGGTTTTGTGGGACGGGTCGGGTTATATTTGACCTGTCTAACATAAGAGACCCGTTAGACCGTCTCATACAAGTTTTTGTCAATTTGTTTAGTGATGTTTGTATATACCTATATATATATATTAAAATAAACATTTTATCTATTAAATTAATCATCGTGTTATTTTTAGTCTTTAAAATACATATTTTGTGATTTTATAATGCTTTAATTTATTATTAGTGTCTTACTACTTTATATGTTGATGCTTTTTTGAATAAAGGAAAAAAACGGTAATGAGGAATTGAAAGTTCTTAAAAGATATGAATGAATTTAGAATGACATTTATGACCTTTTCTAAATAAAATTAATATAAAAACACAATTAAATTAAAAAGATCCAAACCATTCATCTAATAAAATTAATGGATATGATCAATTCCTAATTTATACACTTGACTTGTTTACAAATGATCCATCCTCTATTATATTATTATATAATTAATTTATATGTATATTTTATTATCGATATAATGTACTATATATTCAATAAAAACTATAAAGAATTGAAATGTAAAGATGAGGATGAGGAATTGAACACGGTACCTCTAAGTTAAAGAGGTGCATGGATTACCAAAAGGACACAAACCCATTTTGTTAAGTTTGGTCTACAGAATAAGTATATACATAAAATCAGTAAAATTTCAGTTTTTCACCAAAACCGACCTAACCGAACCGATTACTTCGGTTTCAGTTCGGTTCGGTACCCACTCTTAATTCGGTCAGTTTCGATTTGTGAACATTTGGTTTCTGTTTACTTCGATTTTGGAGATTCGGTTTGGACTGAATGCTGACCCCACGATCTATTTAAGGAAAAAAGTGAGGATAAGTTAATAGATCTTATAGGAAACAGTTTGAAAATGAAAATGCTTTAGTCATTAGATGTATAGACGATATTTCCGTGTCATTATATTATTAAATTGATAATAATTAGCTGGGAAATTTTATTATAGTTGAATAACTATAGACTTCTAATTCACGGTGTTGAGATAACTTAATTAGTGCTTGACTGAATGCATTTTGTTGGTGACTTTATTGTGAGCCAAAACTGATGTTCGTGAACATGTTCGAGAACAAGATGAGTTAATTTGCGGTGCAAAATCGATCACAAAGAACATGGGTGCACGTGTTCCACTAAGGATGTTCTAGAGTATGTTCAAACCAAGTTATTAATTATTAAGTATTGTTAAACAAATGAATCTTTAACAACGTACGAGAACTTTAACAAATTCATTTAATCTCAAACAAATAAATTATTATATTTGACCTATTTTTCAATTCGACATCATTTTTAAAAATTTTAATTATATCACCATTTTTTATTTGTATGTTCAACAACCACAATATAAAAATTCAACATTCACAAATTGATGTTAAAAAAAAATAATTCATCAAATAAAAAACCATGATTTTTTTTACATGAATACATGGCAAAATATTTATGATTAATTCATTTCATATCTAATCGGTATATAAGGAATTAAGGATATTAATGAATTGTCTAGAATTTTATATTAAATTAGAATATGTAAATGAAAGAAATACAAATATACACACACATGGCATAATTCAAAATTAAATATATATTTTAATATAATGGAGATACAATAGTAATGTTTTAAAAGCTATCGTATATAATATTAAATGTAAGCACCGATTTTGTCGAATTCTCACAAATGATTTCTTTTATTGTCAATAAAAAAAATATATGGACTTTTTTTTCTTAATAAAATGTACATGTAAATATATTATATGATTATATTGTCTTTAAAGAAAATGTACTATATGGATATAATAGGCAAACTAAAATTTACAAAACTTCTTATATATATATGTATATATATATATAGTAGATTATGAACTCATATCAATGGGGATTAAATCTGATTTTACTAAAAAAATGATATAAAGAAAGTACAAGCTTCTTATATTATGTTGTCTATCAGTATGTGTCTTTAACGTCTTTGTTATTATATTTTTAAGAATATTATAGCATTTTTTGAATTTGATTTAATGAATAATTTAATTTATTAATTAAAAATATGAAATATTTTATATTAAAATTGTATCAAATTATAAATTTTATCAATTTCTCCTTTTCGGTATACAATTAATCTTACCTTTAAAGTAAAACATGATTTTACTTGTGGTTTACAATGTTTATAAATTTTAATTTATATCAAGGATATGGAATAAAGTTTATTTATTTTTTAATTTGTTAATTCACGTGAGTTTGCTTGAAACTTTAAATTTTCAAATTAAATATTCTGAAATTATTGAGTTGGATCAATATCATGATTAATTATTTAAGCGATATAGTTAGAATGGTAATAATAATATAATACTCCCTCCGTCCCAATAACAAGGTCCTCCTTCTATTAAAAACTCTCTAATTTAATAGAAGGGGGACCTTGCTATTGGGACGGAGGTAGTATTAGATTATATTATACTATATTTAAAATATATTATAATATGTATATAATAGGTAAATTCAAGATTACATTATCGCTCTTAAATAAAAATATATAATAGGGATATAATAGATAAACTCAAAATTATTAATATAATTGATAAATATGGTTGATTATTCCAGAAGTATGGTATATAATTTTTTAAAAAATTAATTTTTAAGAATAAATGTTGACTATGATTTGTAATACTATAATAAAATTTATTTTTGTAATAAATATTTTTTTAATATTAAATTTTATTGTGGGACATAAAAGTCTGATGAGATCCTCTATTCCAGATTTAATGTTTTAACCCATGTTCCACAATCAAATTTAATCAGTTTTTCTTCCATTTTTCGTCAATTTTAATTTATTATGCTTTAGTTTAATTTTATAATTATTTTTAGGGTTCACCCGACCCTTTATAATTAATTTTTAGTATTTAATTTTCAAAGAAATAATTATAATGGTTGATTATTTTTAAAATATAATTTATAATAATTTTTAAAATTTCAATCTTTTGTTGATAAAAGTGACTAGATCGATTATGTTATAATTGATTTTTATTTTTGTTAAACTTGTGAATTTTCAAACATGGAATATAAATTGAAACATTAAATCTGAAATAAATCATCCCGTCTCATGAAAAATGGACTAGAGAAGTTTATCCCTTATTATTGAAAGTATTTAAGTAAATGACGAACATGATGTGGCCCCAAATATCTCAATTATTTCGGAAAAGGCCCGCATATTGAATTGAAGATAAATGCATTGTTTCCACGAATAATCTCATCCACAAATTTTCCTAAAAAAAAAATAAAAAAAAATCTCATCCACAAATGCTTATGTGAATAATTTCTTTATTTATTTTCTAAAAAAAAAATTATTTTAAAAATCATGGGTGTTAAAAAATGGAATTTTTAACAAACATGGTGAGTTTGAAATTTCATTTTCGAACCACACTTGATTTTTTTCTTTTTAAGTAAAGGATATTTAAGTAACTTCAAAATTATTTTTTTTCCTTTTGTGGTGCAAAGAATAATTTTAGTTATGTAATTAGAAACTCTCTTTAACAATAAATGTTAATTATGATTTGTAATACTATAATAAAATTTATTATTGAAATAAATATTTTTAAAATATTAAATTTTATAGTTTGTGCAATTAGAAACTCCCTTTAACAATAAATATTAATTATGATTTGTAATACAATAATAAAATTTATTATTGAAATAAATATTTTTAAAACATTAAATTTTATATATTGTGCAATTAGAACTCCCTTTAACAATAAATGTTAATTATGATTTGTAATAATAATATAATAAAATTTATTTTTATAATAAATATTTTTAAAATATTAAATTTTTTAGTGGACACGAAAAGTGAAGTATAGTAATAAGTAAATGGCGAACATGATGATTGATGTGGCCCCAAATATCTCAATTATTTGGGAAAAGGCATATTTGAATGGGAAGATAAATGCATTGCTTCCACCAATAATCTCATACACAGATGCTTATGTGAATGATCAGCAAGAAAAAAGAAGCATTATGGCTTACGCTGCTGTGATTTCTCTCCAGAAAACAATCCACCGCCTCAAAAATCTCACCAATTTTCCACCGTTGAATTCATTAATCTCTATGCTGAGAGGATTGGATGATGAAAGCAGCAGAATGATTGATAGGAGTGTGATTAATGAAGTGGATGCAAAGATAAGAGATACTGTTTGGCAAGTAGAAGATGTTCTTGATAAATCATCTCTCTCTCTAAGTATTTCACCATCTCAGGGCCTTGATAAGAAGGGCGTGGAGCAAGAGATGAATTCGTTCTTTAAGAAAGTGCATATTTTGAGGGAGGAGTATTACAGAGCGCTACGAAAAAAACCATTGCCTGTAGAAGAAGAAGATGAGGCATTATCTTTATCTGCTGCAGTTCCTCCAGTAAACAACTCAACCACGGTCGGCTCATCAGATCTATCTCATAAAATCATAAATCAACTACGACGTGAGTCTTACTTCAATGTCTCAGTTGTGGGGATGGCAGGCATTGGTAAGACCCATCTTGCTGCACTAATTTATCACCACCCACTCATTGTTCAACATTTCCATGTTAGACTGTGGGTGAGAGCAGGCCCTAAATATCAAGCAAGGATTATCCTTGAAGATATTCTTTCTCAATTACTGCATAAGCCTAGAGATCTATTTAAGGAAGAAAGTGAGTATAAATTAATACATCTTATAGGAAGCAGTTTGAAAAGTAATGAGAGATACTTAATTGTATTGGATGATATATGGGCCACAATAGTCTTGGATTTCCAGCTTCGTCTTTTAAGAAACACCCGATTCTTAATCACAACAAGGCTACAGGAAGTCGCTAAACTTGGGTGCAATACAGAGAGTGTTCACCAGATGCCATTTCTGAACAATGAAGAAAGTTGGAATCTACTTTGGCAGAATGTGTTTGTAGCTGAAAAGTCTTTCCCTTCTCAACTAGAGAAACCGGGAAGGAAGATTGCGGAGAAGTGTGAAGGTCTTCCTCTTTTGATCCTTGCAGTTGCCCACATCCTCCGTGGTCTCGACAAGACCGAAGAGTACTGGATGAAGGTAGCAGAGAATAAAACCACTGCCTTTACAGATGCGTATGAAAACATTTACGAGGTGCTGCTCTCAAGCTACGAGTACTTACCTCAACGTTTAAAACCGTGTTTTCTGTACATGGGAGTTTTCCCTCAGAGTTGTGAGATTCGCATCTCCAAGCTCTTTAACTTGTGGGCTGTAGAAGATTTTCTTCAACCAACTCAGAAATATATGCCTATATATGTGAAAATGAATTTTTATATGAAAAGTCAGGAACAGAAGTTGGAAGAGTTTGCAATTGAATGTGTGGAGGATCTTGTCTCGAAAAGTCTTGCTATTGTCTGCAAGCTGAGCTTCTGCAGCTTCTTGAGGAAGGATAGAAAAATCAAATCCTCAAAGCTCCATTGTGCCTATTGGTACTTGTGCGTGAAAGAAGCTAGGAAGAGCAAGTTCTTCCATGTCTTAAACAAGTTAACCGATGTTTCCGAAGATAATATTGAAAAGCAGCGTCGGTTGTCAATCCAAAACAGCATATTATTAGGCCTAAAAGAGGTGTATGACACAATGGCTGCAGCCACATCAACAACACGTTCACTCCTTTGTACCGGTGAAGATCATCAGTATCCAGTACCGATATGTTTCGATATGATGTTGCTGATGAGAGTGTTGGATGCTCTGGCAATCCGTTTCTATGAGTTTCCGAATGAGGTATTGAAACTATTACAGTTAAGGTACCTCTCCCTCACTCATAATGGGGAACTCCCTTCTTCCATCAACAAGCTCCAACAGCTGCAGAGCCTGATTCTCCGTCGACATCATAACATCAAATTCCTGACAGCTCCAACAACTTATTTACCAGATGAGATTTGGGATATGGAAGAATTGAGGCATCTTCGGATCATGGGAAACAACCTACCAGACCCAAGTGAGGGAAAAGAACTATCAAAACTCTTAACCCTTTATGTGAATGCTCATAGTTGCAGCAAAGCTGTTTTCAGAGGCATCCCTAATCTGAAGAGTCTAGGAATTACAATTGAGTTAGAGCCAGATGCTGCTGCTGAAACTGTAAAATGCTTGGAGCATATTAAGCTTCTCGATAGATTGAAGTCACTTAAATGTGTGGTCGTGAATCCTCGACTGAAGTCATCTCAATTAGCTGTTGCCCCCCCAGATCACCTGTCAAATTTGCCTGAGAGTCTGAAGAAGTTGAGCTTGAATGGGTTAGGATATCATTGGAAGTACATGAGAGTAATTGGTTTACTGCCAAACCTCAAAGTGCTGAAGTTGCGACGCTCTGCCTTTCAAGGTCCATACTGGGAAACTGCAAGACAATTCAGGAGTCTCGAATTTCTGCTACTTGAAGATATTGATCTGGTGCATTGGACGGCTGAAGACGACTCTTTCCCAAGGCTCCGCCACCTAAGTGTTCGACACTGCTACAAATTAAAGAAGATACCTTCAGAAATCGGACATATCCAAAGTCTGGAGATGATCGAGGTAGATGATTGCAGTCCTTCAGTTGTGACTTCTGCGCAGCAAATAAAGGAGAGAACATATTCTTCTCTTCTTCAAGTTATGATCAATTCTTCATGGAATCTTTGATGATTAGCAGCCGGATCATTGGATCAAAAGGTAAGTGAAGGAATGATAGAATTATAATCACTTGGATTTTGGTTTACGCAGGTCGAACCAGATGGTGAGTTTGAAGTAAACATCAGATGCATTTTTGTTTTGGAGATTGTGCATTCTACTTTGTTTTGAATTAATTGTTTGGAATGAACTGATGATGGTTTGGAACTTTGGAATATAAGTGAACTAATGTGTTCTGTTTTGATGTACACATTTGAACTTGTTCTCCTAGAATTCGGTAAAGTGTCGTGTTAATTAAAAAAGAATATGTTAGTTGAAATTAGAAATTTATACACATATCAAATTGAGGCACAAATCGAAATTATATATCTATTTTAATATGATATTATTGTTACCATATGTATGCATGTCAAATGAATGATCATTTGCATAAAAATCACGCAATAAATTTTATATCTATTACTATATGATAATAAAAAGTGTATGTAGATTTATTATATTACCCTATTATTCTTAATTTAAATATATTATAGGGATATATTAAGTATTTTTTTATATATAGTAGTAGATTAATATGAAAACTAATATAGTATATTATATATTATATAACACAACTATCTTTAAATTAAAGTTGTGATAGGGATATAATAGATAAACCAAAATTTGTAAAACATTATCCTTTTATTATAGTAGTAGATAGTAGATTTAATAAAGTAAAATTTTAAATTCGAAGAGATGAGCATTTTGGTGTAAGAATAGACTACAATTTGGCCATTGAAAACCCAATCTTTCTAAAACTTAAATTGTGTTGAAATTGCAAAAAAAAAAAAGGATTATAGTTAAAATGTAACATTATAAATGTTAAGCGAAAATTACAAAAGACGGTAAAAAAATTATGTAAATTCCTACAATTAACCCTTAAATATACGAGATATTTTGATCTTTATTTTTGAGTCAAACTCGAATCTAAAGGTATTCGACTTGTAAGCTCAAAAACTCTCATTTATGACCAGCGAAAGTGATAATACGCTTGAACTTGACTCGTTTATTTTCTTTCAAGCCTATACACAAGCACGAGGCCGAGCTGGGCTCGTTTAAGTTGATAAACGAACCATTCTATGTCGAAACAAGCAACACGAAGAGAGGGAGATTGAAGAGATAGATGAATACAATTATACAACACGATGCATTAACAGCTAAATGAATAGTGTACATCGCTCAACAAAGGGCCAAAGCTTCAACAAAACTAAACTCTAGCCTTTTGAGAGAATTTAGCTACCTACTATTCTTCCTTTTGTACAAGCAATCCAACATCCTAACCTGCGTGTGATCCAGAAACGGCTAACAGAGTCGAACGGGAACCGGCACGGACATGACTAAATTTTACTTTTACATAATCTTCGACTACCTCATTTACAGTTGGTCACTCGACATTCCATGGAAACAGGGCACAAGCAATCGGAAACCAAGGTGTTTGCGCTTTGCAGTAATGTACAGTTAATCAGCTCTGCAGAGGAAACAGAAAAACGAGCATACACGAGCAAGAGAGATAACATACTGCTATGCAACGCGTGGTGGGGATCATTTACTTCACATTCTGCAACAGCAGCTGGGCAGAAGGGTATTCGGAGAAGAATTTTGGTGGCTCTATATCTGAAGGGTCCATTGCAGGAATGGCCATATATACATCTTCGGTGGAGAACGGGATGCTGCAATGAAGATAACACGGATGCAATATAACGAAGATTATAGAGCTACATAGAGAGACATTTCTGGAGACGATAAATTAGTCACTACAAATAAACGAAGAAAATAGTAAGAATGCCAGCATGACAAGATGGAGGGGGTTCGGTAGAGCAATTTAAATGTCTAACTCATATTTCGTAGTTTTGGTTCAAGAACATCTTATCAAAACACGGGTTAATGGTCACTGGTCAGTTGTTGTCTAAGGAATTCATGTTACACCGAAGCTTTCTCACTAGTCAAGCAGAAACATAGAGTTGGAACTTTATCAAGATAATACCGACTAAATAAGGAAAATTATTGCATAGGTTCAGTATTCAGAGCATATTATCATATGATTGTTGTAAGGGAATCTTAGTGAAAGCCTAAACATGGATATACTTTACAAATTATGACATGGATTTCAGTGAAAAAATTGAAGGTTGCTCTAGCCGTAGAATACAAGATATTCATTTGATATGCAAAACACATTTTTAGCCCACAAGGTAATGTCTTTACCTCAGGTCATCATCCAATAAGAACGAATTTGATGAGGACAAATTCTGGGAATCCTTATTTACTATCTCCCTCATCTGAGACACCACCTGCCGAAAACCATGAGGAAAAAGTTCAGTGCCGAACACAACCAATGCCACAAATTCAAAGGTAACCATATCAGTTCAGACATTATATGATTCATTTTACTTCATGCTGGCTCCAGGTATTTGAATTTACAAAAAAAAAACAAAAAAAAGAGGTGGAAGACCAGAGATTTGCTTAGAGTTACTTTATTCCTGGCTATTCAAGTTGAATAATTTTTAGGATATATTGTGCCAAATGTGGAAATCCGTTCATCTCTTGAATTACTACCCATGGGAGGGTCTGGAGGCACGAGTCAAAAAAAATGAAGGTGCGGAAGCAAGACTCGAAGCAATGTAACAGAACTTCTACATTCTTTTTAACATTTCGTTCATTTTAGAGACTAAATTTTGCAATAAAATGAACTGGCAAGACCGATAGTTCCATTTTTTCACACTCGAGGGGGATACATGGAGCCATAACAGAACGGCCAACTATTCATGGAAGTGCGGAGGCTGTCATAGTAACTTAGTACTGAAATGCCGAAAAAAAATACAGCAATTTAAACCACTTGCCTCGTTTGACACTGAGTCACATACTTATCATCCCAGTACATGGTGCTTATTCGATAGATCTGCCTCACTGTCAATTTCTGCGAAATATTTTTGTTAGAGATTGTATATATATGGTAGTAATTATGTTAGAGATTTTATATATATGGTAGTAATTATTAGGATTTAATTGTGTGATTTACTTCCTAGAATAGATTAGTCTTCCTTGTATATATACATGTATTCCATTGTTTCTTAATTAAGAGAATATTTTCCCACATACTTTTAACAATTTTCAATAAGACAAATATAGTCAGACATGAGACCAGATTAATTCATCCACGTCGAGAAAAAAAGACAACAGAGGAAGTGCAGAATAGCGTGTGTAATAAACTATTTCAGTGAACTGTGAAGTCCGATCCTACCGGACAGAGATCCTGTCGTATCTCTTCCAAAGATTTCCTCCTCTTTTGATGTATTACCTATTTAAATAGCAAGATACGTCAGTTACCATATTCGATCTCAAGGATCAACATCACTAGAAAATAAAGTATATATACCAAAAATCCAACGGCTTAGACGTAATTTAGCTCGTGCCAAGAAGTTCCTGCAAACTGCATACTAGAATGGCTCAGACTACAAGAGCTGGTATTCATTTTGTGCTAGAGATAGAGTCAAAGAAAACAAAATGAATACCTCCTCTGTTGCATTCAATATCCATTTATCCAATTCAGCCAGGCCAGATTTGACATATTCACCATTGGAGAATGTGCAGTATTCACATCGCAGCAGCAAACTGCCAGTGAATTTTATTAAAGATACCCTCATAGAATTGTAAGGAGATATGTGCAAGCATCCAAATTAGATAAAATACCTATTAAATAATTGTATATTGATGAAGCAGAAAACCTGTGTGGTGAGCTTCCTAATGAAAAACGAAGGAACCTGGGAATTCATTAATTCAATTTCCATGAGCATATAAATTAAATGAGAAAGAATGGGAGGACACAAGGAGCATATTGCAGCTTACATAGTTATTCAAGGGCTTCATTGTACATGTTTCGTCTCAAATAAATAATGGAATGGTTAAATCCAGCAACTTCTTGCCAATATCTTTTTGCCCACTGCTATCAGCAATCTGCTTCAAACTTGTCCATGACTTTTTCCTTCTCTTACTTGAAGATTGGATACTCTTTTCTAAATCCACTGCAGCTGAACTAATTTGAGGTTCAGCTACTTTCTTTGCATATGATCTGTTCCGTTTCCTCCGCTTCGAATCCAACAACGAAAGACCAGTTGCTGGCAATGGTGTTGCTGGAGAGCTTTTGTTTCAAGATTCTGTCTATCTAAAGGCAACAAAGCATCAGAATCCACCTTCTCATGCTCGGTAGTCGTTGCAGTCTCTCTGGCTTTCTTTAATTTCAATGCCGGTTTAGGCTTTGGTGGACATATTTCTTTGACATATCCATTTGGTGTTCCTCTCATCATATTTTGATGAGAACAAGAGTGGCATCTGGAAACAACATAATTTTGTGCCTTTGGATTTGATTTCTTTCGTCTACGCCTCCCTTTTGACCTGTTCTCCTCAATCCGGGCAGTGCAATTGTTACCAGGTTGCAGAATAGATTCACAACTGTTGAACAACATAGCATTGTCATGGACCATGAATATTTCTACTATCTAAACCTCATCATTTTCAAATGTCTGCTACACATTCTAAAAATATATGAAAACTTTCCAAGAGAGGAAGCTTAAAGAAACACGAATCTAGAAACACCGAATAAACATGTAAAAGTAGCACAAGTGAAACCAAGGATCTACACCAACTACACAAGAAGTTATCTCATATTCAATGCTCTAAACTTAAAGAAAGTAAAAAGGTGGAATAATAGCCCATGGATCTATACAAAAAGGTTAAACATCAACCTTTCAAGTTTCAAGTAGAAACCCATGCCTGACATAGTACACATGCAAACTCTTGAAACCTACATTGAGTCACAAGCCACGATTTACCTTTTTACAACTAATTCATAGGAACGGAGCAGTAGGAGCACTCTCGGACGAGGTTCATCCAAAAATAGAAAACACATGCAAATCACAAGTTGAATGAGCAAAACTAAGTTACTCAAGCAAATTATTATGAAACTATAATTACAGAAAGTTGGAGCTGTTCTTATTAGATTTGCAAGAACCAAGCTGCTGCTCACTCTTCAAATCTTCCAATCATTCTCATCTTTTTAGGTTGTCATCTCCAATCTTCATCAATTATGCTATCAACATATAATCTTGGACAAGTTCACTAAAGTTTTCAAGAAATGGGCACAATTAAATGCTTGATTTCATTGTTCAACCATCAAAATTAACTCCTAAATCCCTAAGCTAGCCAAAGTAACTTATGCATATTGCTGAACCAGAGACACATAGTAACTCTTGATAAAAATAGAATGGATGAGTAAACGAAACAAGAACAAAATAAAACCAAGCAATTCCAAAATGTTAACAATATAAACCACTAAAAACTTAACCTTTCACAAACAAACAAAGACAGGTCAGCGCGAAGGCCCAATGCTTCGCTTGTGGCGACAAAGAAAGCGCCAAGTGAAGGAACGCAGGCCGCCCACAATGCTAGATTTTTCAGATGGTCGATCTTGCTCATGGATTTAGCATTCACATTGCCATGTTTCATTTCTTCCCTCCCACTCCGCCCATCATATGCCAGAATTTCTTTCAGGAATTTTAATAAACAGTTAGTGGGTTGGAGCTGAGCCTGCACCTACAAAGATTTGGATAGAGATGAAATAATTGCAAAACCAATAGTCTGTGATTCAACCAAGCCAAATTAGGAACTCATGCTAATCTTAAGGCCTGAGTTTCAATCTTAGTCTTAGACTACATCTCCTGAAATAACAAGATGAGATATTGTTATCAACATTCATTACAAGGTCAATAAACAAACTCATTACTTGTAGTCACTCATGAACTAATTTCCATCTTCTAACAGCACTGAAAACAAAATTAAATGCAATAAAATTTATGATGTGAGTGAAAATAGCCTTCAATTTCGTCATTGATGCTCTCAAAAAGCTTTTTCAATAGATAAAATACGGTAAAATCGAGTGAGACGGTCCAATTGCAAAGTAACCAAGAAAAAAGAAAAAGCATCCAATGGAATATCGATCAAAAAGAGACGGCCAATAGTTGTTGACATTTCCAATTCTTTATTTATAGTTAACTCCAATTCTCAATTTTTATCTTCTAAAGTAAAATTTTCACATTTGCAACTCATAACTAATTTATTGTCTGCTTAAATTTATTAGTTGTATACTCTAATTACAAAAACAATATTACGACACAACCAATTGTAAATTTATCGAGATAGACCCTATGATGAGATAATTTTGTCAACCAATGATTTTTGAATGTTGATGCGAAATTAAGAAAAAAACTAAAGCTTTGTCAAATTTATCATCAACTTATTATTTTATTTTTAGACTTATGTAATAATATATAATCATATTAAATTTATTTTATCCTGATTATATTTGAGGTTGTTACTATTTCTAAAACATTTTTCATTCGTCATTTTTAATTTATACTATTTCTAAAACATTAAGTCAAGCACTAAGTTAATTACCTCAACACCGTGAATTAGCGGTCTATAATTATTCAACTATAATAAAATTTCTCAGCTAATTAATATCAATTTTGTAATATAATTACGCGGAAATATCGACTATAGTCTATATATCTAATGACTAGAAAACAACTAAATTTTTTTATATTATAAATTAAAGTAAATATAAACACAAAGGACGATTCAGAAAAAAGGGAGAAGCTGCATTTGTCATTATCATTGACGAAATGAGTTGCTTATGTGAACAAGCAATAAGGTTTTTTAAAATATTAATTTTGGAAAGGAAAGTTGTACCTGCCATTTCTAGTCCTAATATTATTATATAGTAGGGCAAATGGCCAAATAAACATCCGAACTATATGACAAGTCTTACGTAGACGTATGAATTATTTTTTTTGTCCGAATACACATCTAAACTATTTAAAAAGTATAATCGGTCTCCTCAATTATTTAAAATATATTAAATTCACACTTTTCATTTAACATCTTTAGTTTTCTCCATTAAATAAATTGTGCATAAAATCTTTGACTTAATTATGATCGATTTGGACGATGATACCATGTAATGTGGCATGTTTAGAAAGCACTCGTCAAGGGCTTTCTAATTATATTCTTAATGTGTCAATTAGGTGTCAAACGATATAATAATTACATAAAGAAATATTGTTTTATATATGAAAGAGTATAATATCTTCATTTAAGTATTGTATATGTTTGAATTATTTTTATTTTCCAAAATTTATAGCAATCAATAAATTTTATGCAAATATTTTGCAGAATGTAAATTTATAAAACGAGAATTTCTGAAATATTGTATAGGTTTTTAAATTAACGATGACACCAAAAAGTGTCATTAGAAATACTACTATTAAATAATAGAATGTCGCCAGAAATTAATATAAATGACATTTTACAATGTTAAAATTAGTCATTCTAGAACGTCTCAAAAGAATATTTATCAAGACAATGCAAGTTGTCATATTATGTTTCTTTTCCCAACACCAAAAATGTGGTATTACACCTATAATATATTATAGTAATATTTTTTGACATTTTTAGGTGTCATTATAGTTAATTAATTCTTTAGCAACACTCGCATTGGTGACATTAAGAATCGTCATGGAGAAAAGTGGGATGTCACAAAATAAAAGATAAACGCATTATAACTAATTAGCATTATATTATCAAAATATGCTATATATATATATATATATATATAAGGACAAGATAATTATTAACTCATCGATCTTGCATTCTACAAAATTAATTTTAGGGAGTTTCTATTTGCACCACTTAATTTACTCTTTGCACCATTAAAAAATTAAATGAAAAATAAAATAAATATGAAATGACTTATTTTTCCTTTTGTTACTTGTTTGCACTACAATTATTACTCAATGCACCACAAAATAAAATAAAATAATAGAAAATATATTATTAAACCTATTAAAAATCCAAAACCACAAGATCTAAACGTCTAAAAAAAAGATAGGAGTATTGAATACAATTTCACTCAACAACCTAGATTCAACTTGTGCAATTGTGGTGGGAAATATCGAAAGAGATACAATGCGGAATGAAAATGAAGAAGAACATAGCAATGTAAATCATTTTGATTAGTTTGTACCGATTGAATTATGAGTTTTCGCTAATTTTTTAGACATGTTAATCGCGTTTTGTTCGAGAAATACAGTCCGAAGAGTTTGAACACATTGAAACTAGAATTTTGAAATGGTGTTCGATCTATTGAGTTCGAACAAAAGCTAAAAGTTCGAATTATGCAGTCCGAACGAAACACGTTCTGGGAAAAAAATTCAAATCAACAACTCGCTCAAAACCTCATTTTTTTCCACACAATCAACTCAAACTAGCATCCAATCATTCTAATAACATATCATAGCATCTTAAACTATTGAAGGGTTGAAACTAGCATCGAATTCGAATAATCGATGGGTTGAAGGATTGAAATTTTTTCACTGCGTTATTTTTAACTGTTATCAAATGAGTTTAATTTTTTTTTTTACTTTCTTTATTTTTTTTTAAACTGATTTTATGTTTTTAAGTTTCTGATTTTAAGTTTTTTTTTAAGTAAAATACATATTTTAAAGGAAGGGCATTATTGTCAATATTGGTGGTGCAAAGAGTAAAATTGGTGATGCATTGAGTAGATGTGGTGCAAAGAGCAAAATTCGTGGTGCATTTAGAAACTCCATTAATTTTATTGGCCATGTTTGAATTCGTATATATTCATCAAGAAAGAAAAAAAAAACACCCTTCGAGTCTGGAAAATGGGGCTGGGTCTCAAATTAGTGAAAAAAAAATATATATATTGATATTATAGCAAATGAAATTCTCTATCCCACTTTTCTCTATTTTATTTGGTATCCTATTTTAATTTTTATTCAATTTTCATCAATTTTTTTTCTTCAATTTCAATTTGTTATGGCTTAGTTTAATTTTAAAATTATTATATATGGTTTATATTTATTTTTTAATATTTATTTCTTGTTTTTTAGTTAATATAATTAATTAACATGGTTAATTATTTAAAAAATATAGTATACAATTTTTGAAAAATTTAATTTTTTGCAATGGAAGTTTCTATTTGCACCACAAATTATTTTTCATTTTCTTTTATTAGTTATAAATTTACCTAAAAGCCCTTACTAATAAAAAAAATAAATAATTCGCGTTCCGTTCGAAGTTGTGTGTTTGAATATTCTGAATATGTTCGAAGTCTTGTATTTAAACATGATGGCTATGTTCGAAGTCATGTGTTCGAACGGTACTTAAAAAAATTCATGAAGTCCGTTCGAAGGGAATTTCGAACAAACATGGTGATTTCGGCATTTTCGAACCACACTTGATTTTTTTTTCTTTTTAAGTAAAGGGCATTTAAATAACTTCAAAATTTTTATTTTTTTTTTCTTCTGTGGTGCAAAGGGTAGTTTTAATTATGCAAATAGAAACTCCTTTTAGCAATAAATATTGATTATGATCTGTAATACTATAATAAAATTTATTTTTATAATAAATATTTTTAAAATATTAAATTTTTTAGTGGACACGAAAAGTGAAGTAGAGTAATAAGTAAATGGCGAACATGATGATTGATGTGGCCCAAATATCTCAATTATTTGGGAAAAGGCCCGCATATTTGAATGGGAAGATAAATGCATTGGTTCCACCAATAATCTCATCCACAGATGCTTATGTGAATGATCAGCAAGAAAAAAGAAACATTATGGCTTACGCTGCTGTGATTTCTCTCAAGAATACAATCCACCGCCTCAAAAATCTCATCAATTTTCCACGAATCACAAAAGCTGCGTGTGATGAGGAGCTGGATTCATTAATCTATGTGCTGAGTGGATTGGATGATGAAAGGAGCAGAATGATTGATAGGAGTGTGATTAATGAAGTGGATGCAAAGATAAGAGATGCTGTTTGGAAAGTAGAAGATGTTCTTGATAAATCATATCACTCTCTGATTCCACCTTCTCATGGCCTTGACGAGAAGGGCGTGGAGGAAGAGATGAATTCGTTCTTGAAGAAAGTGAAGATTTTGAGGGACGAGTATTGCAGAGTGCTACTACAGAACCTATTGACTGCTTTAGAAGAAGAAGATGAGGGATTATCTTTATCTGCTGCAGTTCCTCCACTAAACAACTCAACCACGGTCGGCTTATCAGATCTATCTCAGAAAATCATAAATCAGCTTCTTAGACGAAGTCGTTATTCGCTTCTAATGTTTGAGAGCTTTGTTGGCACAATAGTGGGGATGGCAGGCATTGGTAAGACCCATCTTGCTGCACGAATTTATCACCATCCACTCATTCTTCAACATTTCCATGTTAGATTGTGGGTGACAGCAGGCCCTAAATATCAACCGAACAATATCTCTGTGGATATTCTTTCTCAATTACTGCATAAGCCTAGAGATCTATTTAAGGAAAAAAGTGTGGATACATTAAAAGATCTTTTAGGAAGCAGTTTGAAAAGTAATGAGAGATACTTAATTGTATTGGATGATATATGGACCAGAGTCTTGGATTACCTCAGAGGGCTTGTTATAGACTCCGAAAGTGAGATCCGATTCTTAATCACAACAAGGCTACATGAAGTCGCTGAACATGGGCGCAACTATCCAGAGAGTGTTCACCAGATGCCATTTCTGAACAATGAAGAAAGTTGGAATCTACTTTGGCAGAATGTGTTTGTAGCTGAAAAGTTTATCCCTTCTCAACTTGAGAAACCGGGAAGGAAGATTGCGGAGAAGTGTGAAGGTCTTCCTCTTTTGATCCTTGCGGTTGCCGACATCCTCCGTGGTCTCGACAAGACCGAAGAGTACTGGATCAAGGTAGCAGAGGATAAAACCACTACCTTTACAGATGCATATGAAAACATTTACGAGGTGCTGCTCTCAAGCTACGAGTACTTACCTCAACAATTAAAACCATGTTTTCTGTACATGGGAGTTTTCCCTCAGACTTCTGAGATTCGCTCCTCAAAACTCATTAACTTGTGGGCTGTAGAGGATTTTCTTCAGACAGAGAGTGAGGAACAGAAGTTGGAAGAGTGTGCTATTGAATGTGTGGAGGATCTTGTCTCGAACAGTCTTGCTATTGTCTGCAAGCAGAGATTCTTCAGAGGCTCCTTGATGAAGGTTAGAAAAATCAAATCCTCAAAGCTCCATTCTACCTATTGGTACTTGTGCGTTAAAGAAGCTAGGAAGAGCAAGTTCCTACATGTCTTAAACAAGATAACCGATGTTTCTGAAGATAGTATTGAAAAACAGCGTCGGTTGTCAGTCCAAAACAACATATTATTAGGCCTAAAAGAGGTGTATGACACAATGGCTGCAGCCACATCAACAACACGTTCACTCCTTTGTACCGGTGCAGATCATCAGTATCCAGTACCCATATGTTTTAATACGATGTTACTTATGAGGGTGTTGGATGCTCTGCCAATCCGTTTCTATGAGTTTCCAAATGAGGTATTGAAACTATTACAGTTAAGGTACCTCTCCCTCACTCATAATGGGGAACTCCCTTCTTCCATCAACAAGCTCCAACAGCTGCAGAGCCTGATTCTCCGCCGACATCATAACATCATATTCCTGACAGCTCCAACAACTTATTTGCCAGATGAGATTTGGGATATGGAAGAATTGAGGCATCTTCGGATCATGGGAAGCAACCTACCAGACCCAAGTGAGGGAAAAAACCTATCAAAACTCTTAACACTTTATGTGAATGCTCATAGTTGCAGCAAGGCTGTTTTCAGACGCATCCCTAATCTGAAGAAGTTAGGAATTAGAATTGAGTTACAGCCTGACGCTGCTGCTGAAACCATAAGATGCTTGGAGCATATTGACCTTCTCGATAGATTGAAGTCACTTAAATGTGTGGTGGTGAATCCTCGACTGAGGTCTCAATTAGCTGTTGCCCCACCAGATCACCTTTCAAAACTGCCGAGGAGACTGAGGAAGTTGAGCTTGAATGGATTAGGATATTCATGGAAGGACATGACTGCAATTGCTTCACTGCCAGACCTTGAATGGCTGAAGCTGCGATGCTCTGCCTTTCAAGGGCCAGAGTGGGAAACAAAGGCTCGACAATTCCGGTGGCTCAAATTTCTGCTACTTGAAGATATCGATCTGGTGCATTGGACAGTTAATACTTCTGGATATTATAAGTGTTTCCCAAGTCTCCGCCACCTGAGTGTTCGACACTGCTACAAATTAAAGAAGATACCTTCGGAAATCGGAGATATCTTAAATCTGGAAATGATGGAGGTAGATGATTGCAGTCCTTCAGTTGTGGCTTCTGCGCACCAAATAAAGGAGGAAAGAAAGTATGCAGATGAATATTTTTCTAGTCTTCAAGTTGTCATCAATTCTTCATGGAATCTTTGATGATTAGCAGTCGGATCATTAGATCAAAAGATAAGTGAAGAAATGATAAAATTATCATTACTTGGATTTTGGTTAATGCAGGTCGAACCAGATGATGAATTTGAAGTAAACAACATATGCATTTGTGTTGAATTGAATTTTTTCGGATGAATTGATGATGCTTTGGAGCTTTGGAATGTATGTTGTTGTGTCATTCAAGTAAAGTGAACTTGTTTTGATTCATATGAAAACTACTTTAATATATTATATATTATATTACACAACTACCCTTAAATTAAAGTTATGATAGGGATATAATAGATTAATAGTTATGGTGGTGTGGGGCATATGGACATTTCGAAATAAGGCAATTTATGAGACCTTGGTGCCTTCACCGGTTATTCTGATTAATGTTGTTCGTGTTGCTCTTCGGGAGATGCAGTATATGGGTATGAAGCGAGGGTTTATGCGCAATAACATTAAGGATTTAGTCACATTGAAGGCGCTCAAAGTTGAGCCTCGGCCTTCACCGCCGAGGACTCTTATTCCGGTTGTGTGGCGTCCTCCTCCGCCTGGATGGACTAAGATTAATACAGATGGTTCGGCTCATGGAGCTCCTGGTGTCATGGCAACCGGAGGGGTGTTTCGTACTTATGATGGCTCGGTGACGGGATGTTTCCACACGGATGAAGGCATTGGTTTTGCTTTTATTGCAGAGTTGATTGCAGTCCTTGTGGCGTTGGAATGGGCTCGAAGACTGTCTCTGGACTTTATTTGGCTGGAGGCAGATTCTATTTATGTTGTGTCTCTTCTGTCTTCTCGCAGTTTGCAGGTTCCTTGGAAGCTTAAAGCTCGTTGGCGTGCGGTTCTTGAGTACATTAGTCATATTCACTTCTGTGTTTCTCATGTTTACAGAGAAGGGAATAGTGTTGCTGATATTTTAGCTTCTTCTCTAGTCTCTGCTGGATTTTGGACTTCGGTTATTCCTTGTATTTCTAATGCTGTATTACAGGATTATTGTTCTCCTGGTTATTTTCGTTTTGTTTAGAGGAGTACTCTTTTTCCCATATGGTTTTTCCTACTCTGGGTTTTCCATATGGGTTTTGATGAGGCTCCGGTCCCCTGAGTTATCGTTATGTGATTTCCGGGACTTTTAGGTTTTGTCAATTTTCTTTATCTATACAATTCATTGGAGATTAATAGTTAAACCAAAATTTGTAAAACATTGTCCTTTTATTATAGTAGTAGATAGTAGATTTAATAAGGTAAAATTTTAAATTGGGATAAGGGCCAAATTGGCCACTGAACTTATTTGGGGCTCAATTGGGTCACTACAACTTTTTTGAGCTCAATTGGGCCACCGCGATGTTAAAATTGGCTCAATTGGGCCACCGCGTAACGGAACCCTAACGGGCTCAGTTAAGTTTTGCCAAAACGACGTCGTTTTGTTCATTTTTTTACCCGATCCAATGCTAACCCATACCCCCACCCACTCTCAATCCAAAAATCCGACCCAAACTTCTAAAATCTACAAAATATCAAAAATTTGGGGATTTCTTGATTCCTAATTCTACAATTAGGGTTCTTAGGGAAATCTCCAAAATCAAAAATTCCACAAATCCCCCCACCATCCCAAATCACCAGCACTGTAAGAAAAGAATGAGGGTTTAGAGAGAGGAAATTGGGATTTTCTTCAAGGGTGGTTGCCCCTCTCTCTTTTGCCCGTTAGATTGAGCCAATTTTAAAATTGGGATTTAAAATTGAGCCAATTTTAAAATCGCGGTGGCCCAATTGAGCCCAAAAAAGTTGTAGTGACCCAATTGAGCCCCCAAATAAGTTCAGTGGCCAATTTGGTCCTTATCCCTTTTAAATTCGATGAGACAAGTAATTTGGTATAAGAATCGACGACCCACACCGACATTGAAGAATTTGGCCATTGAAAATCAAGTCTTTCGAAAACTTAAATTGTGTTGAAATTGCAAAAAGAAAAAAAAAATGAAAGATTATGGTTAAAATGTAACATTACAAATGTTAAGCGAAGATTACAAAAGAGCGTAAAATATTATGTAAATTCCTACAATTAACCCTTGAATAAATGAGATGAATTTGATCTTTATTTTCTAGTCAAACTCGAATCTAAAGGTATTCAACTTGTAAGCTAAAAAAACTCATCCTAACCTGCGTGTGATCCAGATACGGCTCCCAGAGTCGAACGGGCACGGGCATGACTAAATTTTACTTTTACATCATCTTCGACTACCTCATTTACAGTTGGTCAGTCGACATTCCATGGAAACGGGGCACAAGCAATCGGAAACCAAGGTGTTTGCGCTCTGCAGTAATGTACAGTTAATCAGCTCTGCAGAGGAAACAGAAAAACGAGCATACACGAGCAAGAGAGATAACATACTGCTATGCGACGCGTGGTGGGGATCATTCACTTCACATTCTGCAACAGCAGCTGGGCAGAAGGGTATTCGGAGAAGAACTTTGGTGGCTCTATATCTGAAGGGTCCATTGCAGGAATGGCCATATATACATCTTCGGTGGAGAACGGGATGCTGCAATGAAGATAACACGGATGCAATATAACGAAGATTATAGAGCTACATAGAGAGACATTTCTGGAGACGATAAATTAGTCACTACAAATAAACGAAGAAAATAGTAAGAATGCCAGCATGACAAGATGGAGGGGGTTCGGTAGAGCAATTTAAATGTCTAACTCATATTTCGTAGTTTTGGTTCAAGAACATCTTATCAAAACACGGGTTAATGGTCACTGGTCAGTTGTCGTCTAAGGAATTCATGTTACACCGAAGCTTTCTCACTAGTCAAGCAGAAACATAGAGTTGGAACTTTATCAAGATAATAGTCATAATACCAACTAAATAAGGAAAATTATTGCATAGGTTCAGTTTTCAGAGCATATTATCATATAATTGTTGTAAGGGAATCGAAGTGACAACCTAAACATGGATATACTTTACAAATTATGACATGAATTTCGGTGAAGAAATTGAAGGTCGCTCTAGCCATAGAATACAAGATAATCATTCCCTTTGCCATGCAAATCACAGTTTTAGCACACACAGTGATGTCTTTACCTCAGGTCATCATCCAATAAGAACGAATTTGATGAGGACAAATTCTGGGAATCCTTATTTACTATCTCCCTCATCTGAGACACCACCTGCCGAAAACCACAAGGAAAAAGTTCAGTGCTGAACACAGCCAATGCCACAAATTCAAAGCTAAACATATCAGTTCAGACATTATATGATGCATTTTACTTCATACTGGCTCCAGGTATTTGAATTTAAAAACAAAAAAAACAAAAAAAAAAGGGGTGGAAGACCAGAGATTTGCTTAGAGTTACTTTATTCCTTGCTTTTCAAGTTGAATGATTTTTAGGATATATTGGGCCAAATGTGGAAATCCGTTCATCTCTTGAAGGCACAAGTAAAAAAAAATGAAGGTGCGGAAGCAAGACTCGAAGCAGTGATTCTGTATTGAATCGTTCTGTACTGTGACAAATGTGTAACATCACTTTTACATTCTTTTTAACATTTCGTTCATTTTAGAGACTAAATTTTGCAATAAAATGAACTGGCAAGACCGATAGTTCCATTTTTTCACACTCGAGGGGGATACATGGAGCCATAACAGAACGGCCAACTATCCATGGAAGTGCGGAGGCTGCCATAGTAACTTAGTACTGAAATGCCGAAAAAAAATACAGCAATTTAAACCACTTGCCTCGTTTGATACACTCAGAGTCCCATACTTATCATCCCAGTACATGGTGCTTATTCGATAGATCTGCCTCACTGTCAATTTCTGCAAAACATGTTCAATAAGAGAAATATAGTCAGACATGAGACCAGATTAATTCATCCACGTCGAGAAAAAAAGACAACAGAGGAAGTGCAGAATGGCGTGTGTAATAAAGTATTTCAGTGAACTGTGAAGTCCTACCGGACAGAGATCCTGTCTTATCTCTTCCAAAGATTTCCTCCTCTTTTGATGTATTACCTATTTAAATAGCAAGATAAGTCAGTTACCATATTCAATCTCAAGGATCAACATCACTAGAAAATAAAGTATATATACCAAAAATCCAACGGCTTGTCTAATGTAATTTAGCTCGTGCCACGAAGTTCCTGCAAACTGCATACCAGAATGGCTCAGACTACAAGAACTAATATTCATTTTGTGATAGAGATAGAGTCAAAGAAAACAAAATGAATACCTCCTCTGTTGCATTCAATATCCATTTATCCAATTCAGCCAGGCCAGATTTGACATATTCACCATTGGAGAATGTGCAGCATTCACGTCGCAGCAGCAAACTGCCAGTGAATTTTATTAAAGATACCCTCATAGAATTGTAAGGAGATATGTGCAAGCATCCAAATTAGATAAAATAACTATTAAATAATTGTATATTGATGAAGCAGAAAACCTGTGTGGTGAGCTTCCTAATGAAAAACGAAGGAACCTGGGAATTCATTAATTCACTTGCCATGAGCATATAAATTAAATGAGAAAGAATGGGAAGACACAAGGAGCATATTGTAGCTTACATAATTTCCACGTAATCGACTCATTAGCGAATCCAAGAAACTGATGATACTATCCCACTCACTGCTTGGTGATATCTGGGGAACACTGCCAGGCGATCTGGATGACTTCCCACCATGAACTCGCTGGTTTTTTGGTGCCTGTTTAAAGGACGGCAAACATAAGATGCAATTACAGAAACTCATAATCAGAATACATCAGTCAATGCAATTTTAGTGCATTGTAATGAAGTAGGTATCTCCCTGATATGGTAAGGCACCTTCAATATAGACTGAATAATGAACATATTTTAGTTCATTTCATAAAAGAGGAAATTCCCTCATATGGTTACATACGTTAAATAGAGACTGAATAATGCACCAACAGAAAAGTGAGACAATGATGACCAAATAAGTGGAGCAACTCTCGGTCCTCAAAACACTTTCCAACAGTTAAAAGCTACAGAGCATATAAGATTGAGCAATGCATTTAGTTTTTTTTTTTTTCTAGGACGCCATTTGAGTTAGGGATGCATAGCCATTCTCAGTTGAGCCAAAAAAAAAAAAGGCCCATCAAATGGGACATCCATTGTGCAGCAATTTAGATACAAGTGCCAAGTGAAGAGGGCAAAGATTAGTTACCTGAATGCATTGTCCCAACAATGGAGATATTTCTTTCTTCAGATTATCACGGATCAAACCAAATATCTTCTCAACACAAGCAGTCAACTGTTGTTTAAATAATAGAGCAGGATATTTAGCTTCCATGTGGGATAAACCATCATCCAGACCATGATATTTGAAAGATGGCCGTGGGCCCTATGAAGAAAAAAAAAACTCTATGTTAGCAAGTGTGAAGTATTTCTGATATTAGAAGTCATCAAATTTATTAGAGTTGATTAGAGTTGCATAAACAATAGTTCAAATTATATGCTGAATGCAAGCATTTTATAGTTAATATGGTGTATGATTTCATCTCTTTACACTCTACACTATCAAGGCAATCTCCACCAGATCCTTTGAGCCACCTCTACCATTGGGTTTTAGGACAAAATTTCCCCCATTTTACCATTAAAACTAATTAGCATTTCTTTATAGCTACATCTTGAATGGGTTTCACTTAAATGGTTAAACCTTCAGAAGAAGATAGGATAACTCCGTCATACTATTGATACATTGTTCAAGTTCTGAAATGACTAATAGTGAGTTCTGGCATATTCTAATTGGATGATAGTAGCAGCAGGAGCATTTATAGGAGTGTGATTTATGAATTGGATGCAAAGACAAGAAATTCAATATATATATATATATATATGAAAACTTTTCATATATATAACAGGTATAGAAATGCACCAAACAAGGCATAGGAAATTTCTGACTTTAACTACAATATTTAACACGTTTAACAGATCAACATTCTGGGCAATTTGCAATATGATCAACCAAAGCAGCAGTCAATCCAACAAATCACAAATTCAAGCAAAAATCAAGAAAAATAACCCACATACACTCACAAATCACAATTAACAAACTAGGAATTAGGCATCTATGTTTACCTCACAAGTCCGACAAGAGGGACAAGTCCAAGAACTCCAGTGAAAAATATCTGCAATGAAGAGTTGATCAGAAACGATACAAGCATCCTGTGAGAAGTTTCTTTTAGCTTCAAAAGTACCTCTGTTTCGAGAGTCGAGACCAAGTTTTCAGACAGCTTCTGTGATAGTTCTTGCCGCAACTTTTGGAAGATAGCATCTATCAAGAAAAGCAACGAGCAATCAACTTCTGGATAAGCAAGAGAGCAATTTAAGGCATGACATCTATCAAGAAAACCAAGTGATCAATTACAACACTGAACTAAAACAACTAAGATCAAGAAACTGTACAAATGAGGACACCAAATTTGAATACTAAACAACAAGAACATGTAAATGCCAATTCAATATCGAATTAAAGAAACCCTCACCACCAAAAAACCAGACCCAAACCTCCTGGTGTAATCCTCCCCAATTTATCTTTTTTTCGATCAATCTCAATTGTCGACAGTTTGAACACAAACAAATAGGAATGGCGGCGGCGTTTAAACTCTCGCTCTCCTCATCCTTCCTCCCGTCCCCGCTCCCCACCGACGCTAAAACCACCGTAGCTCAGCCACTCCGCAGATTCCTCGTGTCATGCTCCTCCGCCGGCGCTCCTGCATCATCAACATCGTCCAAGAGGAAGCACCCCAATCCTCCAACCTACAAATGTCGAGGAGAAGAACCCCAATCAAGAACATCAAGAAAAATCTTGATAACAAGAACAATGCCAAAGCATGGGCTAATACTGTCACCGAAGCTCTCACCGACGCCATTGACAAAAGCTCCGAGCCCTTCAGGTGTTTGAGATGTTAAAGGGGCAACCTTTTTATCAACCAAAAGAAGGGAAATATATGAATCTCCTTGTTCTTCTTGGGAGATGTGGGCAACCTGGTCAAGCCTGTCAACTGTTTGATGAAATGCTTGAAGCAGGATTGGAGCCAGCCAACCCCTCAGCTCTACACTGCATTGGTTAATGTTTGTTACCACAGCAATCTGATTGATTGATAAGGCCTTTTCCTTTCCAGAATGCTCGAAAGCAGACCTGATGAGGCAGCAGCAGCTAAATCTAGAGAATTCACCGTATGTTTAGACAGTGTAAAAAATGCCGTTGGTGTTCTATATACTTTGGAAGATTTTGATGGTGTGATTTAGCTCAAGCTTCTGCACTCATTTTCCTTCCAAAGTTGGTTGACCAGTCAATCCAACTGTTTTAGTTGACAAATAAAAAAAATTGCTAGTTTTAACATGTGAGACCAAAAAATGAGAGTAAAAATTAACGGTAAATGTGATGGGAGGACCAATTTTGATGTCATGGGACCATTTTCAAAAGTATTGAGGCTATTTGCGGATTCGGCTGTGTTTGGACCACAAATGAAATTAATTCTATCCAATTACATGGTGTAATCAAAGAAGGTCATTTGTTCCTCTTGCATGTCACCAAATCATAAGTTGATTTTTGTTTGAGGTCAATGAACTTTTGCCAAATCAAACTAGTGTTGTGAAATAAATTTTCCTTCTACATAGACATACGCAAAATTAAAGATAGGGAGTTTCTATTTGCACCACAAAAATTACTCTTTGCACCACTCTTACTCAATGTACCACTGTTTTTGCTCTTTGCACCACATAAATTTACATTAACACCCTTTTATTAAAAAATATTGATTTCAGTAAAAAAAATGCACAGACACACACACGACGGAAAGAAGTGCTTCACCAGAAACGGTCTTTTGCACACCAGCCACCACAACCACGCCAACTCTTTTTCTTCTTCTTCTTCTTCCCACCCCCACTTTATCTCCTCTTCTTGCAATTACTACAAAAAAAATCGAGAACTAGAAATTTTTCATTGCTGACCCGCAATTAACTTCGAGTCCTTGAGAAATTTGTCATCTTATTCGAAAAAAGAAGTTTAGTAGAACATTTGAGTTCAGTTCGAAAATCAATTTTTGAAAATGAAACTCTAGTTCGAAAAAATGTTTTCGAACATGGTTAGGATTGTGGATCGAAATATATTTTTTCGAACCAACTAATCATATTCGGAAAGTAAAATTCGAACCAAAGTGGAAGATTCGAAAAGTCCAGTTCGAGGCCAAACCAAATCCGTTTCTGGTGTTCGATTCGGAGCTCTTGCCGCAATTTCCGGTGGAATCTCCGCCTACTACTTCTATTCCTCACCGAATGTGGTAATTTCTCATTTCGATTTCGATAATGTCGGCAAACGTGTTATGCATTAGCTAGTTATTTTATCGGGAGGTTTTTGATAGAATCAAAACGTTGAACCGATTAGTTGTGCCTTTCTATGTAATATGAAAATTCGTTGTATGTTCTCTTCGCCTGTGCTACTGTATTGAATTGATATTTTGTTGTCACGGATTTATTTTCAATTTTTTTAGTGGTGCATTGAGTAATTTAGGTGGTACAAGAAAGTAATTAAAGGATATTTCAGTTAATTCATAATTATTTTATTTTTATTTTTTTCCTTTTGTGGTGCAAAGAGTAATTTTTGTGGTGCAAATAGAAACTCTCTCATTATAACTAATTAACATTATATTATCAAAATATGATATATATATATATATAGATATATAAATACAAGATAATTATTAATTCATCCATCTTGCATTCTACAAAATTAATTTTATTGGCCATGTTTGAATTCGTTTAAATTGATCAAGAAAAAAAAAACACCCTTTGAGCGTGGAAAATGGGGTTGGGTCTCGAATTAGTAAAAAAAAAAGATTGATATTATAGCAAATGAAATTCTCTATCCCACTTTTCTCTATTTTATTTGGTATCCCATTTTAATTTTTATTCGATTTTCATCAATTTTTTTCTTTAATTTCAATTTGTTATGGCTTAGTTTAATATTTATTTCTTATTTTTTAGTTAATATAATTGATTAATATGGTTGATTATTCCAAAAGTATGGTATACACTTTTTAAAAAATTTAATTTTTTAGCAATAGGAGTTTCTATTTGCACCGCAAATTATTTTCATTTTCTTTTATTAGTTATAAATTTACCTAAAAGCCCTTACTAATAAAAAATAAATAATTCGCGTTCCGTTTGAAGTCGTGTGTTTGAATATTCTGAATATGTTCGAAATCTTGTGTTCAAACATGATGGATATGTTCAAAGTCGTGTGTTCGAACGATACTTAAAAAAATTCATGAAGTCCGTTCGAAGGGAATTTCGAACAAACATGGTGATTTCGGAATTTCATTTTCGAACCACACTTGATTTTTTTTTCTTTTTAAGTAAAAAGCATTTAAATAACTTCAAAAGTTTTATTTTTATTTTTCTTTTGTGGTGCAAAGGGTAGTTTTAATTATGCAAATAAAAACTCCCTTTAGAAATAAATATTGATTATGATTTGTAATACTATAATAAAATTTATTTTTATAATAAATATTTTTCAAATATTAAATTTTTTAGTGGACACGAAAAGTGAAGTAGAGTAATAAGTAAATGGCGAACATGATGATTGATGTGGCCCCAAATATCTCAATTATTTAGGAAGAGGCCCGCATATTTGACTGGTTGAAACTTGGAAGATAAATGCATTGGTTCCACCAATAATCTCATCCACAGATGCTTATGTGAATGATCAGCAAGAAAAAAGAAGCATTATGGCTTACGCTGCTGTGATTTCTCTCAAGAAAACAATCCACCGCCTCAAAGATCTCATCAATTTTCCACGAATCACAAAAGCTGCGTATGATAGGGAGCTGGATTCCTTAATATATATGCTGAGAGGATTGGATGATGAAAGCAGCAGAATGATTGATAGGAGTGTGATTAATGAGCTGGATGCAAAGATAAGAGATGCTGTTCGGAAAGTAGAAGATGTTCTTGATAAATCATATCACTCTCTAAATATTTCACCATCTCAAGGCGGCCTTGATGAGAAGGGTGTGGAGGAAGAGATGCATTCGTTCTTGATGAAAGTGACGATGTTGGAAAAGGAGTATTACAGAGTGCTACGACAAAAACCCTTGCCTGCAGAAGAAGAAGAAGATGAGGTATTATCTTTATCTGTTGCAGTTCTGCCAGTAAACAACTCAACCACAGTCGGCTTATCAGATCTATCTCATAAAATCATAAACCAGCTTCTTAGACGAAGTCTTTATTTTCTTGCAATGATAGAGCGCTTAGTTGTCTCAGTTGTGGGGATGGCAGGCATTGGTAAGACCCATCTTGCTGCACTAATTTATCACCACCCACTCATTCTTCAACATTTCCATGCAAGACTGTGGGTGAGATTAGGCCCTAAATATCAACCAAACAATATCTATGTGGATATTCTTTCTCAATTACTGCATAAGCCTAGACATCTATTTAAGGAAGAAAGTGAGGATAAATTAAAACATCTTTTAGGAAGCAGTTTGAAAAGTGATGAGAGATACTTAATTGTATTGGATGATATATGGACCACAAGAGTCTTGTATTACCTCAGAGTGCTTCAAAGATTCCACAAAAGAGAGTTCCGATTCTTAATCACAACAAGGCTACAGGAAGTCGCTAAACATGGGTGCACTACAAAAAAAATTCACCAGATGCCATTTTTGAACAATGAAGAAAGTTGGAATCTACTTTGGCAGAATGTGTTTGTAGCTGGAAAGTCTTTCCCTTCTCAACTCGAGAAAGCGGGAAGGAAGATTGCGGAGAAGTGTGAAGGTCTTCCTCTTTTGATCCTTGCAGTTGCCGACATCCTCCGTGGTCTCAACAAGACGGAAGAGTACTGGATGAAGGTAGCAGAGAATAAAACCACTACCTTTACAGATGCGTATGAAAACATTTACGAGGTGCTGCTCTCAAGCTATGAGTACTTACCTCAACATTTAAAAGCATGTTTTCTGTACATGGGAGTTTTCCCTCAGAGTTGTGAGATTCGCATCTCCAAGCTCTTTAACTTGTGGGCTGTAGAGGATTTTCAGGTGCTTTTTAGTCAGGAACAAATGTTGGAAAAATGTGCAACTGAATGTGTGGAGGATCTTGTCTCGAAAGGTCTTGCTATTGTCTGCGAGCAGAGCTTGGTTAGAAAAATCAAATCCTCAAAGCTCCATTCAGCCTATTGGTACTTGTGTGTTAAAGAAGCTAGGAAGAGCAAGTTCTTACATGTCTTAAACAAGTTAACTGATGTTTCTGAAGATAGTATTGAAAAGCAGCGTCGGTTGTCAGTCCAAAACAACATATTATTAGGCCTAAAAGAGGTGTATGACACAATGGCTGCAGCCACATCAACGACACGTTCACTCCTTTGTACCGGTGAAGATCATCAGTATCCAGTACCCATATGTTTTCATATGATGTTACTTATGAGGGTGTTAGATGCTCTGGCAATCCGTTTCTATGAGTTTCCGAATGAGGTATTGAAACTTTTACAGTTAAGGTATCTCTCCCTCACTCATAATGGGGAACTCCCTTCTTCCATCTCCAACCTCCAACAGCTGCAGAGCCTGATTCTCCGTCGACATCATAACATCAAATTCCTGACAACTCCAACAACTTATTTGCCTGATGAGATTTGGGATACGGAAGAATTGAGGCATCTTCGGATCATGGGAAGCAACCTACCAGACCCAAGTGAGGGAAAAAAACTATCAAACCTCTCAACACTTTATGTGAATGCTCATAGTTGCAGCAAGGCTGTTTTTAGAGGCATCCCTAATCTGAAGAGTCTAGGAATTACAATTGAGTTAGTGCCAGACACTGCTGCTGAAACCGTAAGATGCTTGGAGCATATTAAGCTTCTTTATGAATTAGAGTCACTTAAATGTGTTGTCGTGAATCCTCAACTGAAGTCATCTCAATTAGCTGTTGCCCCCCCAGATCACTTTTCAAATTTGCCTTGGGGTCTGAAGAAGTTGAGCTTGAATGGGTTAGGATATTCATGGAAGGACATGACTACAATTTCTTTACTGCCATGCCTTCAAGTGCTGAAGCTACGATGCTCTGCCTTTCAAGGGGCCGAGTGGGAAACAGAGGTTGGACAATTCAAGTGTCTCGAATTTCTGTTACTTGAAGATATCGATCTGGTGCATTGGACAGCTCATGATTCTGAATATTATAATTGTTTCCGAAGTCTCCGGCACCTAAGTGTTCGACACTGCTACAAATTAAAGAAGATACCTTCGGAAATCGGAGATATCTCAACTCTTGAAATGATGGAGGTAGATGATTGCAGTCCTTCAGTTGTGGCTTCTGCGCACCAAATAAAGTTGAAAAAAACGAGACATTCTCATCTTCAAGTTGTCATCAATTCTTCATGGAATCTTTGATGATTAGCAGCCGGATCATTGGATCAAAATGTAAGTGAAGGAATAATAAAATTATAATCACTTGGATTTTGGTTAATGCAGGTCGAACCAGATGGTGAATTTGAAGTAAACAGCAGATGCACTATTGTTTTGGTGATTGTGTATTCTACTCTGTTTTAAATTAATTGTTTGGGATGAATTGATGATGGTTTGGAACTTTGGAATATGTGTTGTTGTGTCATTCAAGTAAAGTGAACTAATGTGTTCTGTTTTGATCTACATATTTGAACTTGTTTTCCAAAAAATTTATACACACACGCACATATGAAATTGAGACACAAATCAAATTTATATATCTATTTTAATATGAATTATTGTTACCATATACATGGATATCAAATGAATGACCATTTTGCATAAAAATTAAGCAATAAATTTTATATCTATTATTATATGATAATAAAAAGTGCATATCAATATATTATATTACCCTATTGTCCTTAATTTAAATATATTATAGGGATATATTAAGTAAATTTAATTTTTTAAAATAAGCCTTTTTTATATATAGTAGTAAATTTATATGGAAATTAATATAGTATATTATATATTATATTATACAATTAAATTTGTAATAAGGATATAATAGATTAATAGGTAAATCAAAATTTATAAAACATCGCACTTTTATTATAATAGTAGATATAATAAGGTAAAATTTTAAATTCGAAGAGATGAGCAATTTGGTATAAAAATCGACGAAGCACACCAACGAAGAATTTGGCCATTGAAAATCCAAACTTTCGTAAACTTAAATTGTTTGAAATTGCAAAAAGAAAAAAAAATGAAAAATTATGATTAAAATGTAACATTATAAACATTAAAGTGAAAATTACAAAAGTTGGTAAAAAACTTATGTAAATTCCTACAATTAACCCTTAAATAAACGAGATGATTTTGATCTTTATTTTCAAGTCAAACTCGAATCTGTAAGCTCAAAAACTCTCATTTATGACCAGCAAACGTGATAATACGCTTGAACTTGACTCGCTTATTTTCTTTCAAGCCTATTCAGGAGCACAAGGCCGAGCTACGCTCGTTTAAGTCAATAAGCGAACCATTCTATGTCGAAACAAGCAACACGAAGAGAGGGAGATTGAAGAGATAGATGAATACAATTATACAACACGATGCATTAACGCACTACTATGCAACGCGTGGTGGGGATCATTTACTTCACATTCTGCAACAGCAGCTGGGTAAGTTGGCTAAATGTAGATACTTATAGTTATTAGCAAGGATGAAAATATCGCTATCGCAACATATATCGCAACTTCAATTTTACGGATATATCGACAGATATATCGATATCGCAGAAAATTGAAAAAAATGACGGAAATCATATTAAAATCTTGGAAATTTAGCATGAAATTTTAGGAACTATTATGACATATTATTATGCACATATTCCACTAATTTTTTTTTGATAGAATTGTATTTTGAAAGCAAATATATGAATAATACATTATATAAATATCGTCTGAGACAATACATTTGACAAAATAATACATAATACAACATAAAATGACTAAATAAACATTATAAAGTACAATTAATACCAAAATGAAGATCTATGAGGTTCAAATATAGTAGATGGAATGTCATCTTGTTCTAAACAATATTGGTACCAACTTATCACGTTCGAGTAATTATAGATATAATTATGCACATGCGCTTGATATGTTTCTTGATTTCTTCCAACAGCTTCACCATGAATTGGATAATGTCCACTGACCCAATTATTTTCTTGATACATATTTTGAATAGTCCAATCAATTTGTGAACTCCCATATGTATAAGAAGCATATGAATCTTGGGACATATCACTATGATCAGTGCCACCAATATTCATAGAATCAAGATTTGGCAAATAATTTATATTCAATTTTAGATTTCAATTTCGTGTGATATATGGGGAGAAAAATTTTAGTGATTTGTCCATCATGTCCTCTAACTGAAAAAATGAAAAAATAAAGTTGGTGCACGTGCATCTCACTTTTCTTTCTAAGACATCCGTTGATTTTCCGATCTTCTTTCTCTTATATTTTTTTTTGCAAAGTGAATGTCTTTATAAAGCCAAGAATAATGCAACTCAAACAATTACATTGAAGACCTAAAAAAGATCACAAAAATATATAGTATTAAATAAAAATCAAAATATATTATAGAAATATTAAAAAAATCACGATATATTGCGATATCTTGCGATATATTGCGATTTCTCGTCGATACTCGGGAAAAAAGATATTCCCTCCAATATCCGTATCGCAATGTCAATATCCGCGATATATCTGCGATATATCCGCGATATTTTCATCCTTGGTTATTAGGCTTCTGGACAGCTGGGCTAGAGTGTAACACTATAACACTTATCGGCTGCTTCAGTGCTTTGTATGGTGAATAATATTATTTTGAACTTGCTTTGAGAGATTTAGGCATTTTGAATAACACTAACATCTTGCTTTGAGAGTCTTGGTGAATAATATTATTCTGGTTTTGCTTTTATTTTTTAGATTACATACAATATTTGTTTGGTGACATATTTATTTTTGGTCACTGTTTGTTGAATTGTTGGCATATTTGTTTCCGTATTGACAGTATTGTGCTTGTTATTAATGGAATAATTTATTTATTTGTTAAATGTAGAATATGAAGAGGTTTTTTTCAAAAATTAGTAATGGTGCATCTTCCTCCGCCTCTCATGATGTACCTATTGCTAATGAATCAGTGGAAAAACGACCTCGGATACAAGTAGAATTAAACCCAATTGATATTGTTAGTGATCCAGGGTTGCGAAAACCAATTGAGTGTCAATTTTTAACACATGTTTAATGTACTAAATATTTATACTGTTCCATCTTATTTAAATTTGTGATTTTTATTTGATAATTCATGTGTTGATTTATATTTACTTTGATTGTGTGGAATTTTTGAAATCGCCATATATACATCTTCGGTGGAGAACGGGATGCTGCAAGAACGATAACTAATGCAAAACAACTTGTGCTTATTTTATAAATTTTATACCAATTAAAATACTGATATTTTATAAAAATTGCTCTTCTTGCAAGTTGCAACATGCTAATGCAAAACAACTTGTACTTATTTGAGTGATTATTATTAGATAGAATTATTATTATTAGATTTTATTGACCTAATCCGTATCTAATATTGTGTTTAAAAAAAATTATAATACAATGAAAGAAATATTATATATAAAACAATTATAATAAAAAAATTTCAAACATAAGATGAGATACTAAGTGTGACATCAATTGTGGACTAAATAACGTTATACTGGTCGGTAGCCACCGCGCAACGCGCGGGTGAAATACTAGTAATTTTTAAAATTTCAATCTTTTGTTGATAAAAGTGACTAGATCAATTATGTTATAATTAATTTTTATTTTTGTTAAACTTGTGAATTCGAACGTGGAATACGAATTGAAACATTAAATCTGAAATAAATGATCCCCTCTCATGAAAAATGGACTAAAGAATTTTATCCCTTATTATAGAAAGTATTTAAGCAAATGGCCCATGTTTGGTAGTATTTTGTGTTTATTTTCATGTTATTTGCATTGTGTTTTTGTTGATGTTGTGTGTCATTGTGTCGTATTATTTGTATTTTTGTGTTCGGATTTATGTTTTGGTATTGGTGGTTGTTTTGTTAGGATTTGGAGTACTAAGAGTTTATTTTGGAAGCAAGAGCGAGTATTTGGAGTGGAAACTATGCACTTGAGTTGAGAAAAATATATTGAAAAAGTTGATATTCCGACAGAGAAGCAGACCCCGCAGCGGCGGCCTTTGCCGCTGGCGAGGGTTCACCCGTGCTGCAGAAGAAACCCGCTTTGGTGGGTTAATCGCCGAAGCGGTACGGGATTTTCAAATCTTAAGCGCGATTTTGAACTTTAAAGGAGGGTTTTTATATACAGTGGAAAGGAGGACATATTTGAGGGGAGAGTGGAGAGACAAGAACTACATTATTTTCTTCTTGGAATTGATCTATATTTCGATTGGGATCTGTGCAAGTATACTTTGTTCTATTTAAGCGATTCGTCAGTAATTTCTATTCACTCTTTATTTGTGATTGAGATGAATTTTTATTTAGTTTTGGTATATGTGTTGAATATGAGTAGGTAATTTTCTCATCTAGGGTTAGGAGAATTCGACTCTGAGGATTTGATTGATCGTTGATTATTACCCCCTCCTAATTGAATTGTTCTTATTTCAATTAATCAATTGGCCATTGTTTGATTGTGTGATGCATCAATTGAGATCGATAGATGAGATTGGTGTGTGACCTTGGTTCAATTGGAGTTGTGCATAATCGGAAACGCGTAGCATAATAATTAGTTAATTCTAATAATTTAGGTTCGATCATCGTTCGAGAGTGGGGATCGATATCCTTAATTAGGAGAGTTAATTGGGATAATTAATCTGTTTGATAATCATAGTGAAATCATAATTCTCAGAGAAGAAGGACCCGACACCCTAGACATTTATCTATATATTAAATTAAATTATTTATTTGCTTGTTTAAATTTGATATAGCGATTTTCTTATTGCATTCGTGACCAAATTAAAACCAAAATGTTTAGAATGTTTAGGACCATTTCATTTAATGTGAGTAGCATGAACACCAAGCCCTTCTAAGCTTTCCTTGAGAATACGACTTGGGAAATCTTACCATCCTTCATCTGACCTCGTTCTATTGCGAGCGATCTTAAGGGTAACTTTAGGTTGAACAGCCCACATGGTGTGCCCCAAATATCTCAATTATTTGGGAAAAGGCCCGCATATTTCAATTGAAGATAAATGCATTGTTTCCACCAATAATCTCATCCACAAATGCTTATGTCAATGATTTCTTTATTTATTTTCTCCAAAAAAAAAGACTTATTTTAAAAATCATGGAGGTTCGAAAATGGAATTTTGAACAAATATGGTGAGTTCGAAATTTCATTTTCAAACTACAGAATTATTTTTTGTTTTTTTTTATTTTATGGTGCAAAGAGTAATTATAGTTGTGCTATTAGAAACTCATTTTAGCAAAAAATGTTAATTATAATTTGTAATACTATAATCAAATTTATTTTTGAAATAAATATTTAAAAAAAATTATAATGAGACATAAAAAGTGAACTAGAATAATAAATAAATGGCGAACATGATGTGGCCCCAAATATCTCAATTATTTGGGAAAAGGCCCGCAATTTGAATGGTTCAAACTTGGAAGATAAATGCATTGTTTCCCCCAATAATCTCATCCACAGATGCTTATGTGAATGATCAGCAAGAAAAAAGAAACATTATGGCTTACGCTGCTGTGATTTCTCTCCAGAAAACAATCCACCGCCTCCAAAATCTCATCAATTTTCCACGAATCACAAAAGCTGCGTGTGATGAGGAGCTGGATTCCTTGATCTCTGGTTATCACAGAAAACACTGAACACAGTGCAATGTATTCACATAATACTAAGGGTTATCACAGATATGGTTTCAAGAAAAGATTGACTAAAGAAGAGAAAGCAAAACTTAGATGTGATCACTGTAGTGGAACTGGGCATATCCAAAGTGAATGCTTTGAACTGGTTGGTATACCAGAATGGTACAAGAAGTTTAAAGCTGAAAGAGGAAAAGGAAAGGCTAACTGTGTTCTTAATGAAGGAGATTCATCTGCAACATCTGAGATGCATACTAAAGGACCTAAATCAGAAGATGAGTTTGATAATATGGAAAGTTTGAACAAGATGATGCAAGCTGATATTGCCAAACTCATGACTGCATACTACAAGAAAGGCGCAGAGGGTGACATCAAGACAACAAATTTAGCAGAAGTAGATTTTGGTAACACAGATGCTGATTTAGAAGGGCATTATGTTTTTGGGATCTCAACTGGGATTAGAAGGAATGAATGGATCATTGACTCGGGAGCTAGCAATCATATGTGCTGCAACCTGAGTCTATTGATGGAATTAAAGAGGTTGAAACAGCCCTTACAAATTTTCTTACCAGATGGCAGCCATTTATGGGCTTTTATAACAGGCAGTGCGAAGTTGAATGATTCCATTACGCTTGACAATGTGTTGTATACACCAGACTTCACTCATAATCTTTTGTCTATGGGACAATTATCTAGAGAAATTGATGGAAAGGTTCAGTTTTTATCTACTCATTGTATCATTGAAAAGAGACACATTGATCGAGTGCTGGGAATATGTAGTATGAAGGGTTCTCTCTACATATTTCCCCAAGGCTCTCAAGAACAAGTGCTAGCTAGATCAGTGAGTGGTCAATATACTATGCAGGAATTGCATATTTTATTAGGACATCCCTCTGCAGTAACCATGCAACATATTGATGGAGTTCAGAAAAGAGTTAGAGAGGATGATTTCCAAGATTTCAAACAATGCAGAGTTTGCCATGAGGCAAAACAACAAAGGAAGCCTTTTCCCATATTGCAAAGGAGAAGCTCAGCTCTTTTTACTCTGGTTCACATGGATGTTTGGGGTCCATGTAAAGAAAATAGTGTTACCAATACCCCTTATTTCCTTACAGTTGTGGAGGATTGCTCCAGAGTTACCTGGACTTTTTTGTTTCATAGCAAGACACAGGTTTATCAGCTTGTAAGGAAATTTCTTATTATGGTTCAGAATTAATACCATAAGTCTGTTCAGACCATTAGAACTGACAATGGCTCTGAATTTATTAATTCACAGATGACTCAATTGTTTGCTGATCAAGGGATTCATCACCAGTGTTCATGTACTTATTATCCACAACAGAATGGGATTGTGGAGAGGAAACACAAACACCTTCTTCAGGTAGCTCGAGCTCTCATGTTTGAAAGCAGATTACCATCTGAATTTTGGTGTTACTCTATACTCCATGCCACTTGGCTTATTAATAGATTGCCTAGTGTTGTCCTGAATTGGGATTCTCCTATACATTTGGTTACTGGACACTCACCAGATATAACCATTTTGAAACCTTTTGGTTGTCTGGCCTATAGGAGTAATTTGTCACCTCATAAGACAAAGTTTTCTCCCAGAAGCTTGGCTTCTGTTTTCCTAGGAATATCTTCTCACCACAAAGGCTATTTGTTTTTTGATCTACAAACCAAAACTATATGCATTAGCAGGGATGTTGATTTTTGTTCTAATGTGTTTCCTCTGCAAATTGAGGATAATACATTTCCTTCTTTACCTTTCTCTACTTTTGATAATCCTAAAGCCATTCCAAAAACCTCATATACTGATTTAGATCAGATTCTTTCACATCCTTCAACCAGACCAACAATTTTACCACAAACCATTGATATTACTCTTCCAGAGTGTGTATCACTAGAGAGTGATGATATTCTTGATTCAAAAATTACATCTAACCCAAAATGTTGTCAAATTCCATCTCAGGATGACAATTATGATCAGGATCAAACTCAGATAATTGGCTCTCCAGAAAAGGAGTTACCTGGTGCAGAAGTTCAACAACTTGTAAGGAGAAGTAGTAGAACTCATAAGCTACCAACTTATCTAAAGGATTATGATTGTGCACATACTGTGAAACAAGCCCATATGCCAGCAACTTTTCCTTATCAAAGTTCTGAAAACTTAAATTGTGATGATGGTGTGTTTCTTATGAGTGTTCAGTCACTGAAGGAACCTGCTAGTTACAAGGATGCTTGTCAATCAAATGAATGGGAAGAGGCTATGGGAAAAGAACTTGCTGCTCTAGAAGAAAATGAAACATGGGATATTGTACCATTGCCAAAGGGTAAACATGCCATCGGGTCAAAGTGGGTATACAAGATCAAACTCAAGTCTGATGGGACAGTGGAGAGATATAAAGCTAGGCTAGTAGCAAAAGGGTATAACCAGGAATATGGGATTGATTACACTGAAGTTTTCTCTCACAGTAAGAGTGTTTTTTGCTATAGCTGCTCAAAATTCATGGCATATTCACCAAATTGATATCAACAATGCTTTCTTGCATGGATATCTAACTGATGAAATATACATGAAACTTCCACAGGGATATGAAAAGGGAAGTGCAGGAGATGTGTGCAAACTTAAAAGGAGTCTCTATGGACTCAAGCAAGCATCCAGAGAGTGGAATACTGAATTCAGTAAGCATTTATTGAGTTTGGGATTTTCACAATCTGAAAATGATAATTGCATGTTCTTTAAGGGGTCTGGGGAATCATTTATTGGTTTATTAGTTTATGTGGATGATATCTTGTTGCTAGGACCATCTGTGGAGATTATAACTCAGGTCAAGCAGTCTTTGCATAATCAGTTCACCATAAAGGATCTTGGAGAGGCAAGATATTTTCTTGGAATGGAGATAACCAAGTCTAAGTTAGGGTTTTATCTTTGTCAGATAAAATACATCCTTGATTTGTTGTCTGTTGTTGGAATGTTAGAAAGTAAACCTGTACAGACACCTTTCCCTCCAGGATTATCTTTATCACACCACAAAGGGAATCCTTTGACTAAGCCAGACACTTATAGGAAGATTGTACGCAAATTGTTATATCTTAATCTTACAAGACCAGATATAGCATTTGTTGTTCAGCAACTCAGCCAATATGTCAATTCACCTACCAAAAGTCACTGGGAGGCAGCTATGCATGTATTAAGATACCTTAAAGGAACACCCTCCCTTGGTCTATTCTATACTTCTTCTACCAAGTTTCATGTTGAAGGATATTGTGATGCAGATTGGAGAACTTGTGTAGACAGTAGGAGGTCACTCTCTGGTTATTGTATATCACTAGGAAATTGCTTAATATCTTGGAAGTGCAAAAAGCAAACCACAGTTGCATTATCAACTGCTGAGGCAGAGTATAGAAGTCTGAGTTTTACTGTTAAAGAGTTGTTGTGGATCTCCTATATACTTCAAGATTTGAGTGTCAAGGTTCCTACTCCTATACAGGTGTTTTGTGATAACAATGCAGCTATCCAAATAACACAAAACCAAGTATATCATGAGCGAACAAAACACTTAGATCTTGATTGTCATTTTGTCCGTTTTCATTACAGAACTGGTTTTGTGTTACCTGTGTATGTTTCTACACGATTGCAGTTGGCTGATATCTTTACCAAGGCATTAGGCGGTTCTCAGTTCAGAACATTACTCTCCAGACTCAATCTAAATGATATACATAGGATTGGGTCTGAGGGGGATGTTGATTTTGGAGTTCTAAGCATGGTGTGCTGCATGTAGATCCATGCAATGCTGAAGATGGGAAGATATGAAGCAGCTTTATTACAGCACATACAAAGGAGCTTGAGGAGAGACATGCCACGTGGAATAAGACTGTTATCTCACAGCTTGGACCACTTCATTGTGCTGAAGCAGCCGTGCGATTCAGAGAAGTTACAACATTTTGATCTCCACCGTTGATGATTAAGTAGCGTAGTTAGTAAGCTTACAGTTTGTATAATAAAAATACTTATGTATTGTAAAGGATGATTTTGATGAATTCTGAGAAATAAGATCACAAACTTCGATTCTTCTTTCCAATACAAACCCTATTATCATAACAAAATGGCTACATTCCATAGAATCTTCAGCAGTCTCTCTGGCTTTCTTTAATTTCAATGCAAGTTTAGGCTTTGGTGGACATATTTCTTTGACTTATCCATTTGGTGTTCCTCTCATCATATTTTGATGAGAACAAGAGTGGCATCTGGAAACAACATAATTTTGTGCCTTTGGATTTGATTTCTTTCGTCTACGCCTCCCTTTTGACTTGTTCTTCTCAATCCGGGCAGTGCAATTGTTACCAGGTTGCAGAATAGATTCACAACTGTTGAACAACATAGCATTGTCATGGACCATGAATATTTCTACTATCTAAACCTCATCATTTTCAAATGTCTGCTGCACATTCTAAAAATATATGAAAACTTTCTATTTTTCGTCAATTTTAATTTATTATGCTTTAGTTTAATTTTATGATTGTTTTTAGGGTTCACCCTACCCTTTATAATTAGTTTTTAGTATTTAATTTTCAAAGAAATGATTATCATAGTTGATTATTTTAAAAATATGATTTATAATAATTTTTAAAATTTCAATCTTTTGTTGATAAAAGTGACTAGATTGATTATGTTATAATTAATTTTTATTTTTGTTAAACTTGTGAATTCGAATTGAAACATTAAATCTGAAATAAATGATCCCGTCTTATAAAAAATGGACTAGAGGATTTTATCCCTTATTACAGAAACTATCTAAGTAAATGGCGAACATGATGCGGCCCCAAATATCTCAATTATTTGGGAAAAGGCCCGCACATTTGAATTGAAGATAAATGCATTGTTTCCACCAATAATCTCATCCACAAATGCTTATGTCAATGATTTCTTTATTTATTTTCTAAAAAAAAAACTTATTATATAAATCATGTATATTCGAAAATGGAACTACAAACATTTTCGAACCGCACTTGATTTTTTTTTCTTTTTAAGTAAAAGGCATTTACGTAATTTCAAAAATATTTTATTTTTTCATTTTTTTCTTTTATAGTGCAAAGAGTAATTTTAGTTGTACAATTAGAAACTCCCTTTAACAATAAATGTTAATTATATTTTGTAATACCGTAATAAAATTTATTTTTGTAATAAATATTTTTAAAATATTAAATTTTATAATAGGACATGAAAAATGAACTAGAGTATTAATGGCAAGATGATGTGGCCCCAAATATCTCAATTATTTCGGAAAAGGTCCGCATATTTGACTGGTTCAAACTTGGGAGATAAATGCATTGTTTCCACCAATAATCTCATCCACAGATGCTTATGTGAATGATCAGCAAGAAAAAAGGAACATTATGGCTTACGCTGCTGTGATTTCTCTCAAGTATACAATCCACCGCGTCAAAAATCTCACCAATTTTCCACGAATCACAAACGCTGCGTGTGATGAGGAGCTGGATTCATTAATCTCTGTGCTGAGAGGATTGGATGATGAAAGGAGCAGAATGATTGATAGGAGTGTGATTAATGAAGTGGATGCAAAGATAAGAGATGCTGTTTGGAAAGTAGAAGATGTTCTTGATAAATCATATCACTCTCTAAATATTTCACCATCTCAAGGCCTTGATAAGAAGGGCTTGAAGCAAGAGATCAATTCGCTCTTGAAGACAGTGAAGATGTTGAAAAAGGAGTATCACAGAGTGCTACGGCAAAAACCATTGCCTGCAGAAGAAGAAGAAGATGAGGAATTATCTTTATCTGGTGCAGTTCCGCCAGTAAACAACTCAACCACGGTTGGCTTATCGGATCTTTCTCAAAATATCATAGATCAGCTCAACTCAACTCAATCTTTTACAGGTATTGTGATTAAGCGCGTTGTCTCAGTTGTGGGGATGGCAGGCATTGGTAAGACCCATCTTGCTGCACTAATTTATCACCACCCACTCATTCTTCAACATTTCCATGCAAGACTGTGGGTGAGATTAGGCCCTAAATATCAACCAAACAATATCTATGTGGATATTCTTTCTCAATTACTGCATAAGCCTAGACATCTATTTAAGGAAGAAAGTGAGGATAAATTAAAACATCTTTTAGGAAGCAGTTTGAAAAGTGATGAGAGATACTTAATTGTATTGGATGATATATGGACCACAAGAGTCTTGTATTACCTCAGAGTGCTTCAAAGATTCCACAAAAGAGAGTTCCGATTCTTAATCACAACAAGGCTACAGGAAGTCGCTAAACATGGGTGCACTACAAAAAAAATTCACCAGATGCCATTTTTGAACAATGAAGAAAGTTGGAATCTACTTTGGCAGAATGTGTTTGTAGCTGGAAAGTCTTTCCCTTCTCAACTCGAGAAAGCGGGAAGGAAGATTGCGGAGAAGTGTGAAGGTCTTCCTCTTTTGATCCTTGCAGTTGCCGACATCCTCCGTGGTCTCAACAAGACGGAAGAGTACTGGATGAAGGTAGCAGAGAATAAAACCACTACCTTTACAGATGCGTATGAAAACATTTACGAGGTGCTGCTCTCAAGCTATGAGTACTTACCTCAACATTTAAAAGCATGTTTTCTGTACATGGGAGTTTTCCCTCAGAGTTGTGAGATTCGCATCTCCAAGCTCTTTAACTTGTGGGCTGTAGAGGATTTTCAGGTGCTTTTTAGTCAGGAACAAATGTTGGAAAAATGTGCAACTGAATGTGTGGAGGATCTTGTCTCGAAAGGTCTTGCTATTGTCTGCGAGCAGAGCTTGGTTAGAAAAATCAAATCCTCAAAGCTCCATTCAGCCTATTGGTACTTGTGTGTTAAAGAAGCTAGGAAGAGCAAGTTCTTACATGTCTTAAACAAGTTAACTGATGTTTCTGAAGATAGTATTGAAAAGCAGCGTCGGTTGTCAGTCCAAAACAACATATTATTAGGCCTAAAAGAGGTGTATGACACAATGGCTGCAGCCACATCAACGACACGTTCACTCCTTTGTACCGGTGAAGATCATCAGTATCCAGTACCCATATGTTTTCATATGATGTTACTTATGAGGGTGTTAGATGCTCTGGCAATCCGTTTCTATGAGTTTCCGAATGAGGTATTGAAACTTTTACAGTTAAGGTATCTCTCCCTCACTCATAATGGGGAACTCCCTTCTTCCATCTCCAACCTCCAACAGCTGCAGAGCCTGATTCTCCGTCGACATCATAACATCAAATTCCTGACAACTCCAACAACTTATTTGCCTGATGAGATTTGGGATACGGAAGAATTGAGGCATCTTCGGATCATGGGAAGCAACCTACCAGACCCAAGTGAGGGAAAAAAACTATCAAACCTCTCAACACTTTATGTGAATGCTCATAGTTGCAGCAAGGCTGTTTTTAGAGGCATCCCTAATCTGAAGAGTCTAGGAATTACAATTGAGTTAGTGCCAGACACTGCTGCTGAAACCGTAAGATGCTTGGAGCATATTAAGCTTCTTTATGAATTAGAGTCACTTAAATGTGTTGTCGTGAATCCTCAACTGAAGTCATCTCAATTAGCTGTTGCCCCCCCAGATCACTTTTCAAATTTGCCTTGGGGTCTGAAGAAGTTGAGCTTGAATGGGTTAGGATATTCATGGAAGGACATGACTACAATTTCTTTACTGCCATGCCTTCAAGTGCTGAAGCTACGATGCTCTGCCTTTCAAGGGGCCGAGTGGGAAACAGAGGTTGGACAATTCAAGTGTCTCGAATTTCTGTTACTTGAAGATATCGATCTGGTGCATTGGACAGCTCATGATTCTGAATATTATAATTGTTTCCGAAGTCTCCGGCACCTAAGTGTTCGACACTGCTACAAATTAAAGAAGATACCTTCGGAAATCGGAGATATCTCAACTCTTGAAATGATGGAGGTAGATGATTGCAGTCCTTCAGTTGTGGCTTCTGCGCACCAAATAAAGTTGAAAAAAACGAGACATTCTCATCTTCAAGTTGTCATCAATTCTTCATGGAATCTTTGATGATTAGCAGCCGGATCATTGGATCAAAAGGTTAGTGAAGGAATGATAAAATTATAATCACTTGGATTTTGGATAATACAGGTCGAACCAGATGATGAATTTGAAGTAAACAGCAGATGCATTATTGTTTTGGAGATTATGCATTCTACTTTGTTTTGAATTAATTGTTTGGGACTTTGGAATATATGTTGTTGTGTCATTCAAGTAAAGTGAACTAATTTGTTCTGTTTTGATCTACATATTTGAACTTGTTTTCCTAAAAACTTATACACACACGCACATATGAAATTGAAACACAAATCAAAATTATATATCTATTTTAATATGAATTATTGTTACCACATACATGGATATCACTTGACATTCCATGGAAACGGGGCACAAGCAATCGGAAACCAAGGTGTTTGCGCTCTGCAGTAATGTACAGTTAATCAGCTCCACAGAGGAAACAGAAAAACGAGCATACACGAGCAAGAGAGATTACGTACTGCTATGCAACGTGTGGTGGGGATCATTTACTTCACATTCTGCAACAGCAGCTGGGCAGAAGGGTATTCGGAGAAGAACTTTGGTGGCTCTATATCTGAATGTTCCATTGCAGGAATCGCCATATATACATCTTCGGTGGAGAACGGGATGCTGCAAGAACGATAACACAGATGAAAGGTAAGGAAGATTATAGAGCTACATAGAGAGACATTTCTGGAGATGATTAACCAGCCTCTACAAATCAGCGCAGAAAATCATAAGAATGCTAGCATGACAAGATGGGAGGAGGGTAGGTAGAGCAATTTAAATATCTAACTCAAATTTCGTAGTTTTGGTTCGAGAACATCTTATCAAAATACGGGTTAATGTTACACCAAAGCTTTCTCAGTAATCAAGCAGAAACATAGAGTTGGAACATTATCAAGATAATACCGACTAAATAAGGAAATTATTGCATAGATTCAGTATTCAGAGCATATTATCATATGATTGTTGCAAGGGAATCTTAGTGAAAGCCTAAGCATGGATATGCTTTACAAATTATGACATGGATTTCGGTGAAGAAATTGAAGGTTGCTCTAGCCATAGAATACAAGAAGATACTCATTCATTTGATATGCAAAACACATTTTTAGCACACCAAGGTAATGTCTTTACCTCAGGTCATCATCCAATAAGAATGAATTTGATGAGGACAAATTCTGAGAATCCTTATTTACTATCTCCCTCATCTGAGACACCACCTGCCGAAAACCACAAGGAAAAAGTTCAGTGCCGAACACAACCAATCCCATAAATTCAAAGCTAATCATATCAGTTCTGAGTTCTGACATTATATGATGCATTTTACTTCATGCCGGCTCCAAGTAATTCAGTTTAAAAAAATTTAAAAAAAAGGTGGAAGACTAGATATTTGCTTATGAGTGACTTTATTCCTGTCTATTCAAGTTAAAGGATTTTAGGATATATTGGGCCAAATGTGGAAATCAGATCATCTCTTCAATTACTACCCATGGGAGGGTCTGGAGGCATGAGTCAAAAAAATGAAGGCGCAGAAGCAAAACTCGAAACAATGATTCTGTATTGAATCGTTCTGTGCTGTGACAAATGTGTAACAGGCTGCCAGGAGTAACAAGTTGTCACTGAGAGCAGTTATACATTCTTTTGACATTCTGTTCATTTTAGAGACAAAATTTTGCAATAAAATGAACTGGCAAGACCCGATAGTTCCATTTTTTCACACTCGAGAGGGATACGGAGCCATAACACAACGGCCAACCATCCATGGAAGTACGGAGGCTGCCATAGTAACTTAGTACTGAATTGCCAAAAAAAAAAATATAGCTATTTAAACCACTTGCCTCGTTTGATACGCTCTGAGTCCTGTACTTATCATCCCATTACATTGTGCTTATTCGATAGATCTGCCTCACTGTCAATTTCTGCAAAATATTTTCAATAAGAGAAATATAGTCAGACAAGAGACCAGATTAATTCATCCACATCAAGAAAAAGGGACAACAGAGGAAGTGCAGAACAGCGCGTGTAATAAACTATTTCAATGAAGTCCTACCGGACAGAGATCCTGTCGTATTTCTTCCAAAGATTTCCTCCTCTTTTGATGTATTACCTATTTAAATAGCAAGATACGTCAGTTACTATGTTTTCAAGGATCAACATCACTAGAAAATAAAGCACATATACCAAAAATCCAACGGCTTGTCTAATGTAATTTAGCTCGTGCCAAGAAGTTCCTGCAAACTGCATACTAGAATGGCTCAGACTACAAGAACTAATAATCATTTTGTGATAGAGATAGAGTCAAAGAAAACAAAATGAATACCTCCTCTGTTGCATTCAATATCCATTTAACCAATTCAGCCAGGCCAGATTTGACATATTCACCATTTGAGAATGTGCAGCATTCACGTCGCAGCAGCAAACTGCCAGTGAATTTTATTAAAGATACCCTCATAGAATTGTAAGGAGATATGTGCAAGCATCAAAATTAGATAAAATACCTATTAAATAATTGTATATTGATGAAGCAGAAAACCTGTGTGGTGAGCTTCCTAATGAAAAACGAAGGAACCTGGGAATTCATTAATTCAATTTCCATGAGCATATAAATTAAATGAGAAAGAATGGGAGGACACAAGGAGCATATTGCAGCTTACATAGTTATTCAAGGGCTTCATTGTACATGTTTCGTCTCAAATAAATAATGGAATGGTTAAATCCAGCAACTTCTTGCCAATATCTTTTTGCCCACTGCTATCAGCAATCTGCTTCAAACTTGTCCATGACTTTTTCCTTCTCTTACTTGAAGATTGGATACTCTTTTCTAAATCCACTGCAGCTGAACTAATTTGAGGTTCAGCTACTTTCTTTGCATATGATCTGTTCCGTTTCCTCCGCTTCGAATCCAACAATGAAAGACCAGTTGCTGGCAATGGTGTTGCTGGAGAGCTTGTTTCAAGATTCTGTCTATCTAAAGGCAACAAAGCATCGGAATCCACCTTCTCATGCTCGGTAGTCGTTGCAGTCTCTCTGGCTTTCTTTAATTTCAATGCCGGTTTAGGCTTTGGTGGACATATTTCTTTGACATATCCATTTGGTGTTCCTCTCATCATATTTTGATGAGAACAAGAGTGGCATCTGGAAACAACAAAATTTTGTGCCTTTGGATTTGATTTCTTTCGTCTACGCCTCCCTTTTGACTTGTTCTTCTCAATCCGGGCAGTGCAATTGTTACCAGGTTGCAGAATAGATTCACATCTGTTGAACAACATAGCATTGTCATGGACCATGAATATTTCTACTATCTAAACCTCATCATTTTCAAATGTCTGCTACACATTCTAAAAATATATGAAAACTTTCCAAGAGAGGAAGCTTAAAGAAACACCGAATAAACATGTAAAAGTAGCACAAGTGAAACCAAGGATCTACACCGACTACACAAGAAGTTATCTCATATTCAATGCTCTAAACTTGAAGAAAGTAACAAGGTGGAATAATAGCCCATGGATCTATACACAAAGGTTAAACATCAACCTTTCAAGTTTCAAGTAGAAACCCATGCCTGACATAGTACACATGCAAACTCTTGAAACCTACATCGAGTCACAAGCCACGATTTACCTTTTTACAACTAATTCATAGGAACGGAGCAGTAGGAGCACTCTCGGACGAGGTTCATCCAAAAATAGAAAACACATGCAAATCACAAGTTGAATGAGCAAAACTAAGTTACTCAAGCAAATTATTATGGAACTATAATTACAGAAAGTTGGAGCTGTTCTTATTAGATTTGCAAGAACCAAGCTGCTCACTCTTCAAATCTTCCAATCATTCTCATCTTTTTAGGTTGTCATCTCCAATCTTCATCAATTATGCTATCAACATATAATCTTGGACAAGTTCACTAAAGTTTTCAAGAAATGGGCACAATTAAATGCTTGATTTCATTGTTCAACCATCAAAATTAACTCCTAAATCCCTAAGCTAGCCAAAGAAACTTATGCATATTGCTGAACCAGAGACACATAGTAACTCTTGATAAAAATAGAATGGATGAGTAAACGAAACAAGAACAAAATAAATCCAAGCAATTCCAAAATGTTAACAATATAAACCACTAAAAACTTAACCTTTCACAAACAAACAAAGACAGGTCAGCGCGAAGGCCCAATGCTTCGCTTGTGGCGACAAAGAAAACGCCAAGTGAAGGAACGCAGGCGGCCCACAATGCTAGATTTTTCAGATGGTCGATCTTGGTCATGGATTTAGCATTCACATTGCCATGTTTCATTTCTTCCCTCCCACTCCGCCCATCATATGCCAGAATTTCTTTCAGGAATTTTAATAAACAGTTAGTGGGTTGGAGCTTAGCCTGCACCTACAAAGATTTGGATAGAGATGAAATAATTGCAAAACCAATAGTCTGTGATTCAACCAAGCCAAATTAGGAACTCATGCTAATCTTAAGGTCTGAGTTTTCAATCTTTTCAGCCAAGAGGTCATCCCAGTGCTATTAAAGTAGAACAATGTGTGTTAAATGTAAATATCTCCCAATCTTAGTCTTAGACTACGTCTCCTGAAATAACAAGATGAGATATTGTTATCAACATTCATTACAAGGTCAATAAACAAACTCATTACTTGCAGTCACTCAGGAACTAATTTCCATCTTCTAACAGCACTGAAAACAAAATTAAATGCAATAAAATTTATGATGTGAGTGAAAAATAGCCTTCAATTTCGTCATTGATGCTCTCAAAACGGTTATGAAGCTTTTTCAATAGATAAAGGGAAAAGGTCCACTTTGCTACCTTAACTATGTGTGGAGGCTCACAATGCTCCCACTTTATCTTTTTGGGTCAATTAGATACTACATCTATTTTAAATGGGCCAATATGCTCCTTTTATTACTCCTTCAACTTTTAACCGTGACTGCTGTCAAAAATTCTTTAAACTCCGTTAACGTATGTTTTATCGCGCTAAAACACTTAGGGTTGGCTCAAATCACTCATTCACGCAGTAAATCCTCCCTCTCCAATATCACACTTTAAACCCAGTTGTTGGGGAAGATGCCAACAAAAAGGTATGCAATGTATTTTTTAATTAACTATCTATATGGATGGTATCGATCTTCATTATTTTGAAACCAAGAATTTTCTCTTATGCGTGACTATCTTCTTCATTATATTAAACTAAGCAAAAACGTTTGTTAGTAGTGGGCATGCCGCTATATTGTATGGTTGAATGTTAAGGATATTAATATGATATTTTTCTTATGGCTATTCATGTGTTGTAGGGTTATGGAGACAGTTAGTTTATTTTACAATTTTAAAGGAAGATGGGTGCACATTCCGAAGTTGGCATATATTGAAGGTGATCATCAGTTAATGGAAAATTTTGATATTGACTTATTGTCATTTACGCACATGATTAGGCTGTACAAGGAAAAATATGGGATGTTGGATGTGAAGAAATTGTGTTATCTGTTGCCTGGGGTCTTGATTGAAAATGCAGAACTCGTGATGCTTGAAAATGACGAGGGGATTAAGAAGTTGTCAGAATTATGTAGGAATCTTAACAAGGATGAGGTTTTGTGTGTATACCCAGCCCCTGAAGAAAATGAAAATGCACCACAAATAGACATAGGAAATAGTCAGATTGGGGATAAAAATGTACCAGACGGATGTATAGGAAGTAGTCAGATTGGGGATGCAACAGAAGATATTAATGATGATGCTTTATTGGGTGAAATCATGGATAACATCATCCATGAGTATCTAAATTTGGGAGATACTCAGCCTGCTAATGAAGAAGAAACAGAGCATATTGATGCTGAATTGGTTGGAGAATTTGAGGATTATTCATCTAATTCGGAGTGTGGTAGTGATATTGATCTTAAAATACTTGAGCAGAGTAGGAGAAGGGTGAAGTACGACATAGATGACAACAATCCACATTTCCTGTTGGGCATGACATTCAAAGATGCTGAAGATGCTAGGCTTGCTATTAGAAGATATAGTGTACAAAAGTGTACTCCTTTGAGGATTAGGCCTAATGATTCGAGGAGACTTAGAGCTAAATGCAAAGCTGAAGGATGTCCATTTCATTTGTACATTTCTAAGGAGAGCATTACTGGGTGTATGATGGTTAGAAGGATTGATGATGAACATAATTGTTTGAAAGATGGCAATAACAATTTAGCTTCATATAAGTTTTTGGCAACTGAGTTCAAGACAAAACTTTATGAAAATCCAAAAATGAGTGTGAAACAAATGATCCAAGAAGCACAGAATTACATGAAATTGTATGTCTCTAAGTCAAAAGGCAAGAGGGCAAAGAGGTTTGTGTTGAATGAGTTGGATGGAAGTTTTAAGGCTGAGTTTGCTGGTATTGCTACATATGTAGATTCAATCACTGAGAAAGATCCTAATACAAGTGCCGAATTAGAGTTATGTGAAGAATCTGCAAGTCAAGGGAAGTTTATCTTCAAGAGAGTGTATTTCTGTTTTGATGCTTTGAAGAGAGGATGGAGATCAGGTTGTAGGCCTATTATAGGGTTAGATGGTTGTCATCTTAAGGGTGTTGTTAAAGGGCAACTTCTAGTGGCTGTTGGGAAGGATGGAAATGAACAAATGTTTCCTATTGCATGGGCTGTTATTGGAATAGAGAACAAGGAGAACTGGAGTTGGTTTTTACAGTTGTTAATTAAAGATCTATGTATTGATGATGCAGGCATGAAACTAACAATAATGTCAGATATGCAGAAGGTAATTCTATATATTTTCTTATTAATTCCATTTTAATAATAATTTTTTATGTCTGATTTTAATTCATGTGGTGCAGGGCTTGATTGGTGCAGTTTCTGAGGCACTTCCTCATGCTGAGCATAGGTATTGTGCTAGGCATGTTTATTCCAATTGGAGTAAGAAGTGGGGTGGAAAGGAACTACAGAAACGATTTTGGGCGTGTGCGAAGAGTACTTACAAGGAGAAATTTGAAGATAACTTGAGAATATTAGGAGACATTAGCACGCATGCAGTAGAGGATTTTGTTGCATACAATCCACAAACTTTCTGCAGGGCATTCTTTAGTTCCAGAAGTAAGTCTTGGATGGTTGAAAACAATATTTCAGAGAGTTTTAATGCAAGCATACTAGAAGCTAGACGTAAGCCTATTGTCACTATGCTTGATGCTATTAGACTAAAAGCTATGAATAGGTTGGCAACAAATAAAGTCTTGGTTGAAGCATGGCCAAGTGAGTGGAGTCATACTTGTTTGCAACTGTACCAACAAGCTTTGGATAAAGCATTTGATTGTAACATTGTGTTCAATGGAGCCCATGGATATGAGATTGAAGATAGAGAAGGTAGACAAAAAGTGTTTTTGGATAAACTGATTTGTTCATGTAGATCATGGGAACTCACTGGCATTCCATGTGCTCATGCTATATGTGCATTCAAACATGCTAAAAGAGATCCCATGCAATTCATCTCATTATGGTATCACAAGAGAGCTTACATGGCAGCATATGAGGTTCCAATTCTACCAATGGAAGGGAAGTTGATTCAAAGCAGTGACAAATCTACACAAGTTGAGCCACCACATGCAATTAAGTTAACTGGTAGGCCAAGAAGTAAGAGAATCAAAGGAGCCAATGAGACTAGGAAGGGGAATACTCGAGGGAAAATGAGCAAGAAAGGGCTTGCGATAAAATGCTCTATTTGCAAAATAGGAGGTAACAACAAGGTTAAATGCCCTAGTAAGAACTCACAGGTATACCATTCTGCACATCATCTCATTATAATTATTTTGGAATTTTTAATATGCTAACTTTTATTGTAGAATCTCTCTGGCCTTGGGAGTCAAACAACCAATGCAAAATCTTTAAGGAAGAACAAAAGAACTTCTGGCCTTGGAATTTTCATTGATGAAAATACTGGAACAACCATACTTAATGTGAGCATACTCTTTTCATGCTTTCTTTCGGTTTCATGTTTTCTTTATCATACTGAGTTCTTGCTTTCTTTTGGTTGTCAATTGTAGCCTGGCTTCTCTTCTGAAAGATTGGTATCTCAAAACTATCCACTTGCTAGTCAAACTTTAAGCTCAAATCCAGATGTTAATGTGAGGTTCTCTATTCCAAGGCCTATTGCTTTTGCTGGGGAAGGAACATCTTCAATTGCTACTGAAAATCTCCCATTCAAACCACCAGGCTTGAAGTGGAAGGGCAAGAGAGTCATATCTACGAAACAGCTTCAAAATGAAAGGGATAAGAAAAAAGCCAAGAAGGGAGATAAAAACTAATTACTGGAAGAATTCTTTTTGCCTTTGTTAATTAGCAAACTTAAATTAGTTTAAGTCTTTTTTTGAAACTTAGCTATGCTACTTTTGTTTAAAATGAAAACATGTCATGCTATTTATTTACTCGTGTCTTTGGTATCTTTTTATGAAGTTAATATTATGAATTATTGAACAAAATATTATGTTTCATATATTATTTAGTGAACAAAAAAAATATTACGAAACAACATAGTGAAAATGAGGCAATTCTATTTTTTAAGATTTTAGAGAGATTGTAGAGAGAAATTATCAAAAAAATTGAAATAAATGAATAAAATAGTGATTTGAGGATTTTAAGTTATTTTTTAACGGAGTTAACGGAATATTTAACGGCTGAAAGTTGAGGGAGTAGCATAAGGAGCATATTGACCCATTTAAAATAGATGTAGTATCTAATTGACCCAAAAAGATAAAGTGGGAGCATTGTGAGCCTCCACACATAGTTAAGGTAGCAAAGTGGACCTTTTCCCATAGATAAAATACGGTAAAATCGGGTCAAATAGAGACGCCCAATTGCACCCAATTGCAACGTAACCAAGAGAAAAGAAAAAGCATCCAATAGAATATGGGATTAAAAAGAGACGGCCAATAGTGGTTGCCATTTCCAATTCTTTATTTATAGTTAACTCCAATTCTCAATTTTTATCTTTTGAAGTAAATTTTCACATTCACAACTCATAACTAATTTATTGTCTGCTTAAATTTGTTAGTTGTATACTCTAATTACAAAAACAATATTACGACACAACCAATTGTAAATTTATCGAGATAGACCCTATGATGAGATGATTTTGTCAACCAATGACAAAGCTTTAGTTTTTGAATGTTTACAATTTGACAAAGCTAAAGCTTTAGTTTTTGAATGTTTATGCGAAATTAAGAAAAAAAAACTAAAGCTTTGTCAAATTTATCATCAACTTATTGTTTTATTTTTAGATTTATGTAGTAATATATAATCATATTAAATTTGGGCCCTTTCTATAAAATTCATGGGTCCGCTTCTGCTTATATTATCATTTTTTTTTTCAATTATATCAACTTGTTTTAAAAGATCAATTACGTTCATGGAACAAGTGATTCACACAACGTGAATTAGCAGTCTATAATTATTCAACTATAATAAAGTTTCTCAGCTAATTAATGTCAATTTAATAATATAATTACGCGGAAATATCGACTATATATAGTCTATATATCTAATGACTAGAAAACAACTAAATTGTTTTATATTACAAATTAAATTAAATATAAACACAAAGGACGATTCAGAGGAAAGGGAGAAGCTGCATCTGTCATTATCATTGACGAAATGAGCTGTTCTATGAACAAGAGCAATAAGGCTTTTTAAAATATTAATTTTGGAAAGGAAAGTTGTACCTACCATTTCTAGTCCTAATATTATATAGCAGGGCAGATGACCAAATAAACACCTGAATTATATGACAAGTCTTACGTAGACATATGAACTATATTTTTGCCCGAATACACACTTAAACTATGTAAAAAGTATAATCGGTCTTCTCAATTATTCAAAATATATTAAATTCATACTTTTCGTTTAACATTTTTAGTTTTCTCCATTAAATAAATTGAGAATTATATTAGAGTTAACTATACATAAAAAATAATAATTGATAGAACAAAGGATATTTTTTTTAAGAAATGAAAAATTGAAAGCGGTTTTTTAAATTAGAGTAAGTATATGTAAATTTTGTGTGAATCTTGATGATTAAATTTTGAAGAATATCTACTATCTAATAAAAATAAAATGAAAGAATGAGATTGAATAGATACTAGAAGTAGTAGTATATATAATTAAATGATGTTTAAATGTAAATTGTGTAAAATTTGTTATTTTAATTAAATATTCAAAATTAATAAATTAGTAATATAATTTTTGTCCACCGACAAGGGTGGTACAATCCAACACAACTCTTGTTGTATCACCCTTGTAGTCGGTGGACAAAATTATATCACTAATTTATTAATTTTGAATATTTAATTAAGAATAACAAATTTTACATTTAAAAATCATTTATATACTACTACTTCTAGTATCTTATTCATTCTCATTCTTTCTTTTTATTTTTCTTGGATAGTTCTTTAAAATTTATCAAGATTCACCCAAAATTTACATATACTCATTCTAATTTAAAAAACACTTCCAATTTTTCATTTCTTAACAAAAAAAAAAAGTTCTATCATCATTTGTTTTTTATTTATAGCTAAGTCCAATTCTCAATTTTTATCTTTTAAAGTAAATTTTTCACATTTACAACTCATAACTAATTTATTGTCTGCTTAGATTTGTTAGTTGTATACTCTAATTACAAGAACAATATTATGACACACAACCAATTGTAAATTTATCAAGATAGACCTATAATGAGATAATTTTGTCAACCAATGATTTTTGAATGTTGATGCGAAATTAAGAAAAAAAACTAAAGCTTTGTCAAATTTATCCTCAACTTATTATTTTATTTTTAGATTTATGTAGCAATATATAATCGTACTAAATTTATTTTATCCTGATTTGAGGTTGTTACTATTTCTAAAACATTTTTCATTCGTCATTTTTAATCTATACTATTTCTAAAACATTAAGTCAAGCACTAAGTTAATTACCTCAACAACGTGAATTAGCAGTCTATAATTATTCAACTATAATAAAATTTATCGGCTAATTAATATCAATTTTGTAATATAATTACGCGGAAATATCGACTATAGTCTATATATCTAATGACTAGAAAACAACTAAATTTTTTTATATTATAAATTAAAGTAAATATAAACACAAAGGACGATTCAGAAAAAAAAGGAGAAGCTGCATTTGTCATTATCATTGACGAAATGAGTTGCTTATGTGAACAAGCAATAAGGTTTTTTAAAATATTAATTTTGGAAAGGAAAGTTCTACCTGCCATTTCTAGTCCTAATATTATTATTTAGCAGGGCAAATGGCCAAATAAACATCCGAACTATATGACAAGTCTTACGTAGACGTATGAACTATTTTTTTTGTCCGAATACACATCTAAACTATTTAAAAAGTATAATTGATCTTCTCAATTATTCAAAATATATTAAATTCACACTTTACGTTTAACATCTTTAGTTTTCTCTATTAAATAAATTGTGCATAAAATATTTGACTTAATTATGATCGATTTGGACGATGATACCATGTAATGTGGCATGTTTAGAAAGCACTCGTCAAGGGCTTTCTAATTATATTCTCAATTTATCAATTAGGTATCAAACGATATAATAATTACATGGAGAAATATCGTTTTATATATGAAAGAGTATAATATCTTCATTTAAGTATTGTATATGTTTGAATTATTTTTATTTTCCAAAATTTATAGCAATCAATAAATTTTATGCAAATATTTTGCAGAATGTAAATTTATAAAATGAGAATTTCTGAAATATTGTATAGATTTTTAAATTAACGACGACACCAAAAAGTGTCATTAGAAATACTACTATTAAATAATAGAATGTCGCGAGAAATTAATATAAATGACATTTTACAATGTTAAAATTAATCATTCTAGAACGTCTCAAAAGAATATTTATCAAGACAATACAAGTTGTCATAATATGTTTCTTTTCCCAACACCAGAAATGTGGTATTACACCTATAATATATTATTATTTATTAATTTTTTTGACATTTTTAGGTGTCATTATAGTTAATTAATTCTTTAGCAATACTCGCATTGGTGACATTAAGAATCATTGTGGAGAAAAGTGGGATGTCACAAAATAAAAGATAAACGCATTATAACTAATTAGCATTATATTATCAAAATATGCTATAGATATAAAAAAAAAAAAAAGAAAGACAAGATAATTATTAACTCATCGATGATCTTGCATTCTACAAAATTAATTTTATTGGCCATGTTTGAATTCGTATATATTCATCAAGAAAAAAAAACACCCTTCGAGTGTGGAAAATGGGGCTGGGTTTCGAATTAGTAAAAAAAAAAAGATTGATATTATAGCTGATGAAATTCTCTATCTTACTTTTCGCTATTTTATTTGGTATCCCATTTTTATTTTTATTCAATTTTCATCAATTTTTTTTTTCTTCAATTTCAATTTGTTATGGTTTAGTTTAATTTTAAAATTATTATATATGGTTTATATTTATTTTTTAATAGGGATAAGGGCCAAATTGGCCACTGAACTTATTTAGGGGGCTCAATTGGATCACTACAATTTTTTTGGGCTCAATTGGGCCACTGTCGTGTTAAAATTGGCTCAATTGGGTCACCGTGTGACGGAGCCCGTTAGGGCTCCGTTAAGTGGACCAAAAACGACGTTGTTTTGATCGTTTTTTTACCCGACCCAATGTTAACCCATACCCCGATCCACTCTCAATCCAAAACCCGACCCAAGCTACTAAAATCCACAAAATCGAAAATTTGGGATAAGGGATCCACAGACCCATCTCCTTCCTTCTTCGATTTCCGCCATGGATGAACTCACCGGAGACCATTTCTCGTCTCCCGGCCAATCTGATGTCTCCCAACGTGACGACGACACCCCGTCGACCGGCTAAAGATGAACCCTAGCTGATTCTGCTCCTCCATTGTTGAGTTTCTTCAAAGATGAAAACTTTAAGTTTTTTATTTATTTTTGGGGATGAACCCTAGCTACAAAATTAGGGATTTGAAAACTTTAATTCCTCAATGTTTTCTTTCATCTTCTTCGCTGTTTGGGCAAAGGAATCGGCATCGAGGTTGAGGGAGAAAGTGGGCTCTGCGATTTGAGGTTGAGGGAGAAAGTGGGCTCTGCTCCCATAATTCCTCAATATTTTCTTTCATCCCCTATTCGGCATTAGGTTTGAGATCGTAGCGTTTGGGGATTACGAATTTCGGAGTACTTCTGATTCTGCTCCGCCATTGTTGAGTTTTTTCAAAGATGAACACTTTAATTTTTTTTTTTTTTTTTGGGTATGAACCCTAGCTGTAGAATTTGGGATTTGAAATCCCCCAAATTTTTGATTTTGTGGATTTTGGGTCAGGTTTTGGATTGAGAGTGGGTCGGGGTATGGGTTAGCATTAGGTTGGGTGAAAAAATGATCAAAACGATGTCGTTGTTGGTCCACTTAACGGAGCCCTAACGGGCTCCGTCACGCGGTGACCCAATTGAGCCAATTTTAACACGGTAGTGGCCCAATTGAGCCCAAAAAAGTTGTAGTGACCCAATTGAGCCCCCCAAATAAGTTCAGTGGCCAATTTGGCCCTTATCCCTTTTTTAATATTTATTTTTTAGTTAGTATAATGGGCAAAGATTCATTTTGATCCTATAGCTATTTGTGTAGGAGCGTTTTGATCCCTATTTATCTTTTTGGTTCAAAATGATCATATAACTATTTTAAAGGTTTAATTTGGTCCCTATTTTGATTCTCCAACTATTTTAACACACATTTTTCTCACATAATTAGATTATTTCACACATTAACACATACTTTTTACACACATATGGATTGAACACAAAATTTCCACAATTTTCACAAAGAATTTTCATATGGATTAAACATGAAATTTTCTCCACTTTCACAAAGAATCCCCCACTATTTTATGTTTGTATAGAAAATTCTTAATTATTTTATTTAGCGTAACATAAATAATTATTTTTGTATGTTTTTAGTTATTTTTTTATTCTATCATATATTAATGATTCATATTACTCAGATAATTTCATTTATTAGTGTATGAAATAATCTAAGTATCTAAATATTATTAATAAATGAAAACATAAAAATATTATAAAATAAAAAACAACTAAAAACATACAAAAATAATTATTTACGTTATGCTAAATAAAATAATTAAGATTTTTCAATACAAATATAAAATAGTGGAGGATTCTTTGTGAAAATGGAGAAAATTTTATGTTCAATCCATATGAGAATTCTTTGTGAAAGTGGCGGAAATTTCGTGTTCAATCCATATGTGTGTAAAAAGTGTGTGTTAATGTGTGAAATAATCTAATTATGTGAGAAAAATGTGTGTCAAAATAGTTGGAGGATCAAAATAGGGACCAAATTAATCCTTTAAAATAGTTACAGGATCATTTTGAACCAAAAAGATAAATAGGGATCAAAGCGCTCATACACAAATAGTTATAGGATCAAAATAAACCTTTGTCGTCCCCTTGGGGATGGCCTAGTGGTGGAGTGGTGTTTCTTGAGGTCAAAGGTCTCAAGTTCGACCCACCACCAACACCGCTAGGTGTGAGCCTGTCACATCTGGCCTGTCAAGTGTGGTTTACCTCCCATGTGTGGTTTGCAGGCTATTACACAGGGGCGGAATTTATCCAGTGCGCATTATGGTAGCGGCTGCGGGTTACCCTCGACATCAAAAAAAAAATGAACCTTTGCCCTAATATAATTGATTAACATGGTTCATTATTTCAAAAATATAGCATACAATTTTTAAAAATTTTAATTTTTTGCAATGGAAGTTTCTATTTGCACCATAAATTATTTTTCATTTTCTTTTATTAGTTATAAATTTACCTAAAAGCTCATACTAATAAAAAAATAAATAATTTGCGTTCCGTTCGATGTCGTGTGTTTGAACATTCTGAATATATTCGAAGTCTTGTGTTCGAACATGATGGATATGTTTGAAGTTGTAGGTTCGAATGGTACTTAAAAAGATTCATGAAGTCCGTTCGAAGGGAATTTCGAACAAACATGGTGAGTTCGGAATTTTTAGTCTTTAGAATGCTTATTTTGTTATTTATGATGCTTTAATATATGATTAGTGTCTTACTAGATTATATGTTGATTTTTTTTGTAAATCGTCATGTTATTTTTAGTCTTTAGAATGCTTATTTTGTTATTCATGATGCTTTAATATATGATTAGTGTCTTACTAAGTTATATATACGTTGTTGTTTTTTTATGTTATGCATGATGCTTGTAATTCAGTAGTATAATAATGTTTAATATTAAATTGTTTATATTTATCATATATATATTGGTACAACTTATAATTTGATGAATAGTTGTTTTGTTTAATTATATATGCATGATGTTATTATTTAATTTGTTTAGTGATGTTTATATATATATATATATATATATATATATATATATATTAAAATAAACATTTTATCTATTAAATTAATCATCGTGTTATTTTTAGTCTTTAAAATGCATATTTTGTGATTTTATAATGCTTTAATTTATTATTAGTGTCTTACTACTTTATATATTGATGCTTTTTTGAATAAAGGAAAAAAGGGTAATGAGGAATTGAAAGATCTTGAAAGATATGAATGAATTTAGAATGACATTTATGATCTTTTCTAAATAAAATTAATATAAAAACACAATTAAATTAAAAAGATCCAAATCATTCATCTGATAAAATTAATGGATATGATCAATTCCTAATTTATACACTAGACTCATTTACAAATGATCCATCCTCTATTATATTATTATATAATTAATTTATATGTATATTTTATTATTGATATAATGTATTGTATATTCAATAAAAACTATAAAGAATTGAAATGTAAAGATGAGGATGAGGAATTTGAACACGGTACCTCTAAGTTAAAGAGGTGCATCGATTACCAAATAGGACACAAATCCATTTTGTTAAGTTTGGTCTACAGAATAAATATATACATAAAATCAGTAAAATTTCGGTTTTTCACCAAAACCGACCTAACCGAACTGATTACTTCGGTTTCAGTTCGGTTCGGTACCCACCCTTAATTCGGTCAGTTTCGATTTGTGAATATTCGGTTTCTGTTTACTTCGATTTTGGAGATTCGGTTTGGACCGAATGCTCACCCCTAGATCTATTTAAAGAAAAAAGTGAGGATAAGTTAATAGATCTTATAGGAAGCAGTTTGAAAATGAAAATGCTTTAGTCATTAGATGTATAGACGATATTTCCGTGTCATTATATTATTAAATTGATAATAATTAGCTGAGAAATTTTATTATAGTTGAAATAACTTAATTAGTGCTTGACTGAATGCATTTTGTTGGTGACTTTATTGTGAGTCAAAACTGATGTTCGTGAACATGTTTGAGAACAAGATGAGCTTGTTTATGGTGCGAAATCGATTACAAAGAACATGGGTGCACGTGTTCCACTAAGGATGTTCTAGAGTATGTTCAAACCAAGTTATTAATTATTATGTATTGTTAAACAAATGAATCTTTAACAACACACGAGAACTTTAACAAATTCATTTAATCTCAAACAAATAAATTATTATATTTGACCTATTTTGCAATTCGACGTAATTTTTAAAAATTTCAATTATATCACCATTTTTTATTTGTAAGTTCAACAACCACAATATAAAAATTCAACATTCACAAATTGATGTTAAAAAAAATTAATTCCTCAAATAAAAAAACCATGATTTTTTTTACATGAATACATGGCAAAATATTTATGATTAATTCATTTCATATCTAATCGGTATATAAGGAATTAAGGATATTAATGAATTGTCTAGAATTTTATATTAAATTAGAATATGTAAATGAAAGAAATACAAATATACACACACATGACATCATTCAAAATTAAATATATATTTTAATATAATGGAGATACAATAATAATGTTTTAAAAGCTATCATATATAATATTAAATGTAAGCACCGATTTTGTCGAATTCTCACAAATGGTTTCTTTTATTGTCAATAAAAAAAATATGGACTTTTTTTTTCTTAATAAAATGTACATGTAAATATATTATATGATTATATTGTCTTTAAAGAAAATGTACTATATGGATATAACAGGCAAACTAAAATTTACAAAACTTCTTTTATATAGTAGATTATATATATATATATATATATATATATATTAGATTATGAACTCATATATATAAATGGGAATTATATCTGATTTTACTAAAAAAATTATATGAAGAAAGTACAAGCTTCTTATATTATGTTGTCTATCAGTATGTGTCTTTAACGTCTTTGTTATTATATTTTTAAGAATATTATAGCATTTTTTTGAATTTGATTTAATGAATAATTTAATTTATTAATTAAAAATATGAAATACTTTATATTAAAATGGTATCAAATTATAAATTTTATCAATTTCTCCATTTCGGTATACAATTAATCTTACCTTTAAAGTAAAACATGATTTTACTTGTGGTTTACAATGTTTATAAATTTTAATTTCTATCAAGGATATGGAATAAAGTTTATTTATTTTTTAATTTGTTAATTCACGTGAGTTTGCTTGAAACTTTAAGTTTTCAAATTAAATATTCTGAAATTATTGAGTTGGATCAATATCATGATTAATTATTTAAGTGATATAGTTAGAATGGTAATAATAATATAATACTCCCTCCGTCTCAATAGCAAGGTCTCCCTTCTATTAAAAACTCTCTATTTTAATAGAAGAGGGACCTTGCTATTGGGACGGAGGTAGTATTAGATTATATTATACTATATTTAAAATATATTATAATATGTATATAATAGGTAAATTCAAGATTACATTATTGCTCTTAAATAAAAATATATAATAAGGATATAATAGGTAAACTCAAAATTGTTAATATAATTGATTAATATGGTTGATTATTCCAGAAGTATGGTATATAATTTTTAAAAACATTAATTTTTAAGAATAAATGTTGACTATGATTTGTAATACTATAATAAAATTTATTTTTGTAATAAATATTTTTTTAATATTAAATTTTATTGTGGGACATAAAAGTTTGATGAGATCCTTTATTCCAGATTTAATGTTTCAACCCATGTTCCACAATCAAATTTACTAAGTTTTTCTTCCATTTTTCATCAATTTTAATTTATTATGCTTTAGTTTAATTTTATGATTGTTTTTAGGGTTCACCCTACCCTTTATAATTAATTTTTAGTTTCAATTTTCAAAGAAATGATTATCATGGTTGATTATTTTTAAAATATGATTTATAAGAATTTTTAAAATTTCAATCTTTTGTTGATAAAAGTGGCTAGATCGATTATGTTATAATTGATTTTTATTTTTATTAAACTTGTGAATTCAAACGTGGAATATGAATTGAAACATTAAATCTGAAATAAATGATCCCGTCTCATGAAAAATGGACTAGAGAAGTTTATCCCTTATTATAGAAAGTATTTAAGTAAATGGCGAACATGACGTGGCCCCAAATATCTCAATTATTTAGGAAAAGGCCCGCATATTGAATTGAAGATAAATGCATTGTTTCCACGAATAATCTCATCCACAAATGCTTATGTGAATAATTTCTTTATTTATTTTCTAAAAAAAAGACTTATTTAAAAAATCATGGATGTTCGAAAATGAAATTTTTAACAAACATGGTGAGTTCGAAATTTTATTTTCAAACCACACTTGATTTTTTTCTTTTTAAGTAAAGGGTATTTAAGTAACTTCAAAATTATTATTTTTTTCTTTTTGTGGTGCAAAGAATAATTTTAGTTGTGCAATTAGAAACTCTCTTTAACAATAAATGTTAATGATGATTTGTAATACTATAATAAAATTTATTATTGAAATAAATATTTTTAAAACATTAAATTTTTTAGTTTGTGCAATTAGAAACTCTCTTTAACAATAAATGTTAATTATGATTTGTAATACTATAATAAAATTTATTATTGAAATAAATATTTTTAAAACATTAAATTTTATAGTTTGTGCAATTAAAAACTCCCTTTAACAATAAATATTAATTATGATTTGTAATAATACTATAATAAAATTTATTTTTAAAATATTAAATTTTATAGTGGACACGAAAAAGTGAAGTAGAGTAATAAGTAAATGGCGAACATGATGTGGCCCCAAATATCTCAATTATTTGGAAAAAGGCCCGCATATGTGAATGGTTGAAACTTGGAAGATAAATGAATTGTTTCCCCCAATAATCTCATCCACAGAAGCTTTTGTGAATGATCAGCAAGAAAAAAGAAGCATTATGGCTTACGCTGCTGTGATTTCTCTCCAGAATACAATCCACCGCCTCCAAAATCTCACCAATTTTCCACGAATCACAAACGCTGCGTGTGATGAGGAGCTGGGTTCCTTAAGCTATATGCTGAGAAGATTGGATAATCATGAAAGGAACAAAATGATTGATAGGAGTGTGATTAATGAAGTGGATGCAAAGATAAGAGATGCTGTTTGGAAAGTAGAAGATGTTCTTGATAAATCATATCACTCTCTAAATATTTCACCATCTCAGAGCCTTGATGAGAAGGGCGTGGAGGAAGAGATGAATTCGTTCTTGAAGAAAGTGAAGATGTTGAAAGAGGAGTATTACAGAGCGCTACGACAAAAACCCTTGCCTGCAGAAGAAGGAGAAGCTGAGGCATTATCTGTATCTGCTGCAGTTCCGCCAGAAAACAAGTCAACCACGGTCGGCTTATCAGATCTATCTGAAGAAATCATAAATAAGCTTCTACAATGCCTTCCTTCGTTTCTATCTCATAAAATCAGAATTCAGCATCTACTTGAGTCTGAGATCAATGTCTCAGTCTCAGTTGTGGGGATGGCAGGCATTGGTAAGACCCATCTTGCTGCACTAATTTATCACCACCCACTCATTCTTCAACATTTCCATGTAAGACTGTGGGTGAGAGCAGGCCCAAAATACCAACCAAACAATATCTATGCGGATATTCTTTCTCAATTACTGCATAAGCCTAGAGATCTATTTAAGAAAAGAAGTAAGGATGTATTAATAAATCTTTTACATAAGAGTTTGCGTAGTGATCAGAGATACTTGATTGTATTGGATGATATGTGGACCACAAGAGTCATGGATTTCCTCACACTGCTTGATTTTGAATGCAGAAAGAAGTTCCGATTCTTAATCACAACAAGGCTACAGGAAGTCGCTAAACATTGGTGCGATACAGAGAGAGTTCACCAGATGCCATTTCTAAACAATGAAGAAAGTTGGAATCTACTTTGGCAGAATGTGTTTGTAGCTGAAAAGTCTTTCCCTTCTCAACTCGAGAAAGCAGGAAGGAAGATTGCGGAGAAGTGTGAAGGTCTTCCTCTTTTGATCCTTGCAGTTGCCCACATCCTCCATGGTCTCGACAAGACGGAAGAGTACTGGATCAAGGTAGCAGAGAATAAAACTACTACCTTTACAGATGCATATGAAAACATTTACGAGGTGCTGCTCTCAAGCTACGAGTACTTACCTCAACATTTAAAACCATGTTTTCTGTACATGGGAGTTTTCCCTCAGAGTTGTCAGATTCGCATCTCCAAGCTCTTTAACTTGTGGGCTGCAGAGGATTTTCTTGATCCAACTCCGAATCAGATTAGAAATTATGTTCAGAGAATGCTTTTGTTTCGAAATTGGGAAAAGTTTGCAATTGAATGTGTGGAGGATCTTGTCTCGAAAAGTCTTGCTATTGTCTGCGAGCAGAGCTTCAGCTTCTTCAGGAAGGTTAGAAAAATCAAATCCTCAAAGCTCCATTCTGCCTATTGGTACGTGTGCGTTAAAGAAGCTAGGAAGAGCAACTTCTTACATGTCTTAAACAAGTTAACCGATGTTTCTGAAGATTATTATATTGAAAAGCAGCGTCGGTTGTCAGTCCAAAACAACATGTTATTAGGCCTAAAAGAGGTGTATGACACAATGGCTGCAGCCACATCAACAACACGTTCAATCCTTTGTACCGGTGAAGATCATCAGTATCCAGTACCGATATGTTTTAATATGATGTTACTTATGAGGGTGTTGGATGCTCTGGCAATCCGTTTCTATGAGTTTCCGAATGAGGTATTGAAACTACTACTGTTAAAGTACCTCTCCCTCACTCATAATGGGGAACTCCCTTCTTCCATCAACAAGCTCCAACAGCTGCAGTGCCTGATTCTCCGTCCACATCATAACATCAAATTCCTGACAACTCCAACAACTTATTTACCAGATGAGATTTGGGATTTGGAAGAATTGAGGCATCTTCGGATCATGGGAAGTAACCTACCAGACCCAAGTGAGGGAAAAAAACTATCAAAACTCTTAACCCTTTATGTGAATGCTCATAGTTGCAGCAAGGCTGTTTTCAGAGGCATCCCTAATCTGAAGAAATTAGGAATTAGAATTGAGTTACAACCTGACGCTGCTGCTGAAACCATAAGATGCTTCCGGCATATTGGGCTTCTCAAAAGATTAGAGTCAGTTAAATGTGTGGTCGTGAATCCTCGACTGAGGTTTCAATTAGCTGTTGCCCCACCAGATCACCTTTCAAATTTGCCTAAGAGTCTGAAGAAGTTGAGCTTGAATGGGTTAGGATATTCATGGAAGGACATGACTGCAATTGCTTCACTGCCATACCTTCAAGTGCTGAAGCTGCGATGCTCTGCCTTTCAAGGTCCACACTGGGAAACAGATGCTGCAGGACAATTCAGGAGTCTTGAATTTCTGCTACTTGAAGATATTGATCTGGTGCATTGGACAGATGAATATAACTGTTTCCGAAAGCTCCGCCACCTACGTGTTCGACACTGCTACAAATTAAAGAAGATACCTTCGGAAATCGGAGGTTGCGATAGTCTGCAAATGATGGAGGTAGATGATTGCAGTCCTTCAGTTGTGGCTTCTGCGCACCAAATAAAGGAGATGTATGAACCTTTTATTAGTCTTCAAGTTGTCATCAATTCTTCATGGAATCTTTGAAGATTAGCAGTCGGATAATTGGATCAAAAGGTAAGTGAAGGAATGATAAAATTAGAGGGAATTTCTATTTGCAGTACTGATTTTATTTTTTGCATTTCAGTTGGTCAATGCACTATTAATTTTACTCTTTGCATCACACATATTTATGTTAATGTCTTTCAGCCTAAAAACATTTGTTTTACTTTAAAAAAATATTGTTCGAAAACACATTTTCGAAGACATTTATCTTGTTCGAGAATAATAATTCGAACAACTCCAATACTTAGAAAAATAAAGTTGGTTCGGAAACTAAAACGTTTTTCGAACGACACTCAGAAAATTTCATGGTGCATGGGGTGTTCAAAGTTGATTTTTTGAACAAATTTCATTTGTTCACAAAACGTTTTCCGAAACAAACTATGTTCGAAAATTGGAGATTGAACCACTTCAATATATTCGAACGCCCTGAACTCCATTTTTTCTCCAAGTATTGTTCGAAAAATGAAGTTTGAACTACTTCAAAATGTTCGAGATTTCCAGTTCGAATGAATCGTGATCTGAACCAAAAAAACTCCACAACACGTTCTAAACTCGATTATTTTCGATCAATACACCTAGACTAACATTTAATACTTCTAATAAATTATTAGAAGTTGATGAATAATGATTTTTAATTTATTTACTTTTTTTGAGTTTTGAATTTGTGGTGCATTAAGTAATTTTAGTGATTTAAATAAGTAATAAAAGGATATTAAAGTAACTTCAAAATTATTTAATTTTTCATTTATTTTTTTTATGGTGCAAAGAGTAAAATTAGTAAATTTGGATTTTGGTTAATGCAGGTCGAACCAGATGGTGAATTTGAAGTAAACAACAAATGCATTTTTGTTATGGAGATTGTGCATTCTACTTTGTTTTGAATTAATTGTTTGGGATGAATTGATGATGGTTTGGAACTTTGGAATATATGTTGTTGTGTCATTCAAGTAAAGTGAACTAATGTGTTCTGTTTTGATCTACACATTTGAACTTGTTCTCTTAGAATTCGGTACAGTGTCGTGTTAATTAGAAAAGAATATGTTAGTTGAAATTAAAAACTTATACACACACGCACATATCAAATTGAGACACAAATCAAAATTATATATTTATTTTAATATGATATTATTATTACCATATGTATGCATATCAAATGAATGATCATTTACATAAAAAGCACGCCATAAATTTTATATATATTACTATATGATAATAAAGTGTATGTAGATTTATTATATTACTCTATTGTCCTTAATTTAAATATATTATAGGGATATAATAGGTAAATTTAATTTTGTAAAATAATGCTTTTTTTATATATAGTATATTATATATTATATCACACAACTACCCTTAAATTAACTCCTAAATCCCTAAGCTAGCCAAAGTAACTTATGCATATTGCTGAACCAGAGACACATAGTAACTCTTGATAAAAATAGAATTGATGAGTAAACGAAACAAGAGCAAAATAAAACCAGGCAATTCCAAAATGTTAAAAATATAAACCACTAAAAACTTAACCTTTCACAAACAAACAAAGACAGGTCAGCGCGAAGGCCCAATGCTTCGCTTGTGGCGACAAAGAAAGCGCCAAGTGAAGGAACGCAGGCAGCCCACAATGCTAGATTTTTCAGATGGTCGATCTTGCTCATGGATTTAGCATTCACATTGCCATGTTTCATTTCTACCCTCCCACTCCGCCCATCATATGCCAGAATTTCTTTCAGGAATTTTAATAAACAGTTAGTGGGTTGGAGCTTAGCCTGCACCTACAAAGATTTGGATAGAGATGAAATAATTGCAAAACCAATAGTCTGTGATTCAACCAAGCCAAATTAGGAACTCATGCTAATCTTAAGGTCTGAGTTTTCAATCTTTTCAGCCAAGAGGTCATCCCAGTGCTATTAAGGTAGAACAATGTGTGTTAAATGTAAGAGAGCATAAATATCTCCCAATCTTAGTCTTAGACTACATCTCCTGAAATAACAAGATGAGATATTGTTATCAACATTCATTACAAGGTCAATAAACAAACTCATTACTTGCAGTTACTCAGGAACTAATTTCCATCTTCTAACAGCACTGAAAACAGAATTAAATGCAATAAAATTTATGATGTGAGTGAAAAATAGCCTTCAATTTCGTCATTGATGCTCTCAAAACGGTTATGAAGCTTTTTCAATAGATAAAATACGGTAAAATCGGGTCAAATAGAGACGGCCCAATTGCAACGTAACCAAGAGAAAACAAAAAGCATACAATAGAATATCGGATCAAAAAGAGACGACCAATAGTTGTTGCCATTTCCAATTCTTTATTTATAGTTAACTCCAATTCTCAATTTTTATCTTTTAAAGTAAAATTTTCACATTTACAACTCATAACTAATTTATTGTCTGCTTAAATTTGTTAGTTGTATACTCTAATTACAAAAACAATATTATTACACAACCAATTGTAAATTTATCGAGATAGACCCTATGATGAGATAATTTTGTCAACCAATGATTTTTGAATGCTTATGCGAAATTAAGAAAAAAAAACTAAAGCTTTGTCAAATCTATCATCAACTTATTGTTTTATTTTTAGATTTATGTAGTAATATATAATCATATTAAATTTGGGCTCTTTCTATAAAATTCATGGGTCCGCTTCTGCTTATATTATCAATTTTTTTTTCAATTATATCAACTTGTTTTAAGAGATCAATTACGTTCATCCAACAAGTGATTCACACAACGTGAATTAGCAGTCTATAATTATTCAACTATAATAAAGTTTCTCAGCTAATTAATATCAATTTAATAATATAATTACGCGGAAATATCGACTACATATAGTCTATATATCTAATGACTAGAAAACAACTAAATCGTTTTATATTACAAATCAAATTAAATATAAACACAAAGGACGATTCAGAAGAAAGGGAGAAGCTGCATTTGTCATTATCATTGACGAAATGAGCTGTTCTATGAACAAGAGCAATGAGGCTTTTTAAAATATTAATTTTGGAAAGGAAAGTTGTACCTACCATTTCTAGTCCTAATATTATATAGTAGGGCAGATCACCAAATAAACACCCGAAATATATGACAAGTCTTACGTTGACATATGAACTATTTTTCTACTCGAATACACACATAAACTATTTAAAAAGTATAATCGGCCTTCTCAATTATTCAAAATATATTAAATTCACATTTTTCGTTTAACAGCTTTAGTTTTCTCCATTAAATAAATTGAGAATTATATTGGAGTTAACTATAGAACAAAGGATATTTTTTTTAAGAAATGAAAAATTGAAAGCGGTTTTTTAAGTTAGAGTAAGTATATGTAAATTTTGTGTGAATCTTGATGATTAAATTTTAAAGAATATCTACTATCTAATAAAAATAAAATGAAAGAATGAGATTGAATAGATACTAGAAGTGGTAGTATATATAATTAAATGATGTTTAAATGTAAATTGTGTAAAATTTGTTATTTTAATTAAATATTCAAAATTAATAAATTAGTAATATAATTTTTGTCCACTCACAAGGGTGATACAATCCAACACAACTCTTGTTGGCTTGGGAGTCCACCTCCAACACAGCGAGAAATCGAGAGTTGTATTGTGTTGTATCACCCTTGTAGTGGGTGGACAAAATTAAATCACTAACTTATTAATTTTGAATATTTAAATAAGAATAACAAATTTTACATTTAAAAATCATTTATATACTACAACTTCTAGTATCTTATTCATTCTCATTCTTTCTTCTTATTTTTATTGGATAGTTCTTTAAAATTTATCAAGATTCACCCAAAATTTACATATACTCATTCTAATTTTAAAGAAACGCTTTCAATTTTTTATTTATAGTTAACTCCAATTCTCAATTTTTATCTTTTAAAGTAAATTTTTCACATTTACAACTCATATTTAATTTATTGTCTGCTTAGATTTGTTATGACACACGACCAATTGTAAATTTATCGAGATAGTAGACCCTATGATGAGATAATTTTGTCAACCAATGATTTTTGAATGTCGCAAAAACTCCTGTACATAAGATGTACATCAGACGGTCAAAGCGTTGACCAAAAAAATCGTAAAAATGGGTGATACTTTTTAAGGATACAACTGGATACTTTTTTTAATTTTGAATGATACTTTTTAGTGTTTCGATTGATACTGATCTTTAACAATTTTTTCTTTTTTTTTTCTGGCCAATACTTTTTATTGATACAATTAATACTTTTGGGCATTTGAAATGATACTTTTCAGTATTACGAATTATACTAATTTTGACGGATTTTTTGGTCATGACCGGGTCAACACGCGTTGACCCGGTCAACGCGTTGACCTCTGATGTACATCTTATGTACATGAGACTTGCCCTTTGAATGTTGATGCGAAATTAAGAAAAAAACTAAATTAAGCTTTGTCAAATTTATCATCTACTTATTATTTTATTTTTAGATTTATGTAATAATATAAAATCATATTAAATTTGGGCCTCTATAAAATTCATGGGTCCGTTTCTGCTTATATTATCTTTTTTTTTTTTCAATTATCAACTTGTTTTAAGAAAATCAATTACGTTCATCGAACAAGTGATTCGCACCACTAGTGTGTATTAAGTTGGTATTTCTCACATTTGTAAAATAGAAAGACTTCAGTACAAATCACAATCCCCCATCCCCAACTAAAAAAAACGAACAAGTCATTAAATACAACTTGTCAACAATTACAATTAGAATATCACAAGATTAACATATATATCTTGTTCTCGAACATGTTGACGAACATAAATTTTGGCTCACAATAAATTCACCAACAAAACTTATTCATTCAGTCAAGCACTAAGTTAATCACCTCAACAACGTGAATTAGCAGTCCATAATTATTCAACTATAATAAAATTTATCAGCTAATTATCATTATCATTATAATAAAAGGACGATTAGAAGAAAGGGAGAAGCTGCATTTGTCATTATCATTGACGAAATGAGTTGCTTCTGTGAACAAGCAATAAGGTTTTTTAAAATATTAATTTTGGAAAGGAAAGTTGTACCTGCCATTTCTAGGGCAAATGGCCAAATAAACACCCGGCTATATGACAAGTCTTACGTAGACGTATGAACTATTTTTTTTGCCCGAATACACACTTAAACTATTTAAAAAATATAATCGGCCTCCTCAATTATTCAAAATATATCAAATTCACACTTTTCGTTTAACATCTTTAGTTTTCTCCATTAAATAAATTGTGCATAAAATCATTTGACTTAATTATGATCGATTGGGATGATGATACCATGTAATGTGGCATGTTTAGAAAGCACTCGTCAAGGGCTTTCTAATTTTATTCTCAATTTGTCAATCAGGTGTCAGACGATAGAATAATTACATGGAGAAATATCGATAACAAGGGTTTGTATTACGAATTAGATTTTAAATATGGATACCAATTCGATGTTGAATTTTGAAATTAAGATATGGGTTCGAAACTCCATAATGTGGGCTATGTAACCGTGGTTTCAATTTGTCCGATCGACATTCAAAGGTGATGGAATTGAACTTGACACATTTTAATTAACAGAAAAAACTAACGGCATTAACATGCACCTTGAATAGTTTAGGAGGCCGATTGTAATTTTTAAATAGCTCACAAGTCTATGTGGGATTGAGTATATAGTTTGGGTGTGTTTTTGACCTTTTGTCCCATATATATATATATATTAATTCCTACTTATAAATCTTAATGACATTTCTAAATAGATTACAAAATATTTACGAAACAAATAGTTTGAAAAGTATACTAGTTTTGAATCATATATTAGAATTTATAATTGGAAAATTCTAAACATGGCCTCCATTCCATTTGGCTTTTTATAGCCTTATTATTTTAAAAAATATTAATATTAATATGATAAAACGTTTTTGTCTTTAACCCCCAAATTTAAAACTTCTTACGCACCATAGCCCCACCCCTTCCATCCATATCATAAAACCAAGATTTTTCCCTAAAATATTGGAAAATACTATATATTCGTCCTCTAGTCTTCTATCTAGAACATGCATTGACTTCATCATGTGCAAACATGCTACTTGACATATTTTAATGGTTTATCACATGTCTGCTTTCCATAAACTTGAAGTGAACAAATTAATTAGTCGTAATCTGCTATTCAGTTCAACGAATGCTTATGTTAATTGCGTTTGAACGTTGTTGTTGTTTGTGTGCGTGAGTGAGAGAGAGAGAGAGAGAGAGAGAGAGAGAGAGAGAGAGAGAGACATTATGGCTTTTGCTGCTGTGATTTCTCTCAATAATACAATCCACCGCCTCAAAGCTCTCATCAATTTTCCACTCTCAATTATGGCTTTTGCTGCGTGTGATGAGGAGCTGGATTCTTTAATCTATATGCTGAGAAGATTGGATAATGAAAGCAACAGAATGATTGATAGGAGTGTGATTAATGAAGTGGATGCAAAGATAAGAGATGAAGTTTGGAGAGTAGAAGATGTTCTTGATAAATCATCTCTCTCTCTAAATATTTCACCATCTCAAGGCCTTGATGAGAAGGGCGTGGAGCAAGAGATCAATTCGTTCTTGAAGAAAGTGAAGATGTTGAAAAGGGAGTATTACAGAGTGCTACGACAGAAACCATTGCCAGCAGAAGAAGAAGAAGAAGATGAGGCATTATCTTTATTTGCTGCAGTTCCGCCAGTAAACAACTCAACCACGGTCGGCTTATCAGATCTATCTGAAGAAATCATAGATCAGCTTCTACGTAAGTCTGTGTTCAATGTCTCACTTGTGGGGATGGCAGGCATTGGTAAGACCCATCTTGCTGCACTAATTTATCACCACCCACTCATTCTTCAACATTTCCATGTAAGACTGTGGGTGAGAGCAGGCCCTAAATATCAACCAAACAATATCTATGTGGATATTCTTTCTCAGTTACTGCATAAGCCTAGACATCTATTTAAGGAAGAAAGTCAGGATGCATTAATAGATCTTATAGGAAGCAGTTTGAAAAGTAATGAGAGATACTTAATTGTATTGGATGATATATGGACCAAAAGAGTCTTGGATTACCGGCTTCATTTAAGCAACACCCGATTCTTAATCACAACAAGGCTACAGGAAGTCGCTGAACATTGGTGCTACTATCCAGAGAGTGTTCACCAGATGCCATTTCTGAACAATGAAGAAAGTTGGAATCTACTTTGGCAGAATGTGTTTGTAGCCGAAAAGACTTTCCCTTCTCAACTCGAGAAAGCAGGAAGGAAGATTGCGGAGAAGTGTGAAGGTCTTCCTCTTTTGATCCTTGCAGTTGCCTACATCCTCCGTAGTCTCGACAAGACGGAAGACTACTGGATCAAGGTAGCAGAGAATCAAACCACTACCTTTACAGATGCGTATGAAAACATTTACGAGGTGCTGCTCTCAAGCTACGAGTACTTACCTCAACATTTAAAACCATGTTTTCTGTACATGGGAGTTTTCCCTCAGAGTTGTGAGGTTCGCATCTCCAAGTTCTTTAACTTGTGGGCTGTAGAGGATTTTCTTGAACCAACTCTGCACCATCAGAGTATATATTTGGTGCCTGTTAGTGAGGAACAAAAGTTGGAAGACTTAGCAATTGAATGTGTGGAGGATCTTGTCTCAAAAAATCTTGCTATTGTCTGCAAGCAGAGATTCTTCAGCTTATCAAGGAAGGTTAGAAAAATCAAATCCTCAAAGCTCCATACTGCCTATTGGTACTTGTGCGTTAAAGAAGCTAGGAAGAGCAAGTTCCTACATGTCTTAAACAAGTTAACCGATGTTTCCAAAGATTATATTGAAAAGCAGCGTCGGTTGTCAGTCCAAAACAACATATTATTAGGCCTCAAAGAGGTGTATGACGCAATGGCTGCAGCCATATCAACAACACGTTCACTCCTTTGTACCGGTGAAGATCATCAGTATCCAGTACCCATATGTTTTAATATGATGTTACTTATGAGGGTGTTGGATGCTCTGGCAATCCGTTTCTATGAGTTTCCGAATGAGGTAGTGAAACTCTTACAGTTAAGGTACCTCTCCCTCACTCATAATGGGGAACTCCCTTCTTCCATCAACAAGCTCCGACAGCTGCAGTGCCTGATTCTCCGTCGACATCATAACATCAAATTCCTGACAGCTCCAACAACTTATTTGCCAAATGAGATTTGGGATATGAAAGAATTGAGGCATCTTCGGATCATGGGAAGCAACCTACCAGACCCAAGTAAGGGGAAAAAACTATCAGAACTCTTAACACTTTATGTGAATGCTCATTTTCGAACCACACTTAATTTTTTCTTTTTGAACAAAGGGCATTTAAGTAACTTCAAAACTATTTTATTTTTTCTTTTTTTTCTTTTGGGGTGCAAAGAGTAAATATGGGGGTGCAAACAGAAACTTATTAGTGTCTTACTACTTTATATGTTGATGCTTTTTTTAATGCAAGTTGCTTGTAATTCAATAGTCTAATATATAGTATTAAATTATTTGTATTTAATTTATCATATCTTGGTATGACTGATAATTCGGTTAATATTTTTAGTTCTAAATTTAATTACATATTTTTAATCATCGTTAATGACGACTTTAATTGGATCTGTCATGTACGTGCACTAATAATTTGAAATTGTTATATTTTCCATTTTCAGTTGAATACACCCACAAAATTTTAAAAAGTATTATTAATTAGTTTGCAAACAATTGCAAAAATGTCAAGTTTTTTTTAATGAAAAATTGGGCTTTTTTTCCTTTATGTTTATGATGTATTTAATTTATTGGTTTATTAATCCTTATGTGATTTCGTGAATTTGTCAATAAGAATGTTAAGGCCTTTTACTAGTAGTTTTTTTTTTTTTTTTATAGTTCTCAATGTTGTTTTTGTGAATTTAAATGCTTTAATTGTTATTTTTGATGCTTTATCTTTATTGTTAGAATAAGCAAAAGTTCATCTTGAGAGAGAGAGAGAGAGAGAGAGAGAGAGAGTTTGTGAAAAATATTTTGTATTTTCAAAAGTAATTATTGAATTAGCTTTGATTACAATATAAAGCTTTGAATTGAAAACTAAACTAAGAGACCTCTAAATAAAGGAAAATATGGTAATGAGGAATTGAAAGATCTTAAAAGATATGAATGAATTTAGAATGACATTTATGACCTTTTCTAAATAAAATTAATATAAAAACACAATTAAATTAAAAAGATCTAAACCATTCATCTAACAAAATTAATGGATAGGATCAATTCCTAATTTATACACTAACTCATTTACAAATGATCCATCCTCTATTATATTATTATATAATTAATTTATATGTATATTTTATTATCATATAATGTATTATATATTCAATAAAAAAAATATAAAAAATTGAAATATAAAGATGAGGAATTGAACACGGTACCTCTAAGTTAAAGAGGTGCATGGATTACCAAATTGGACACAAACCCATTTTATTAAGTTTGGTCTACAGAATAAATATATAAATAAAATCAGTAAAAATTCAGTTTTTCACCAAAACCGACCTAACCGAACCGATTACTTTGGTTTCAGTTCGGTTCGGTACCCACCCTTAATCCGATCGGTTTCGATTTGTGAACTTTCAGCTTCTGTTTACTTCGATTTTGGAGATTCGGTTTGGACCGAATGCTCACCCCTAGATCTATTTAAGGAAAAAAGTGAAGATAAGTTAATAGATTTTATAGGAAGCAGTTTGAAAATGAAAATGCTTTAGTCATTAGATGTATAGACGATATTTCCGCGTCATTATATTATTAAATTGATATTCTGGAAAATTTTATTATAGTTGAATAACTATAGACTTCTAATTCAGGGTGTTGAGATAATTTAATTAGTGCTTGACTGAATGCATTTTGTTGGTGACTTCATTGTGAGCCAAAACTGATATTCGTGAACATGTTCGAGAACAAGATGAGTTAATTTGCGGTGCAAAATCGATCACAAAGAACATGGGTGCACGTGTTCCACTAAGGATGTTCTAGAGTATGTTCAAACCAAGTTATTAATTATTAAGTATTGTTAAACAAATGAATCTTTAACAACGCACGGGAACTTTAACAAATTCATTTAATCTCAAACAAATAAATTATTATATTTGACCTATTTTGCAATTCGACATAATTTTTAAAAATTTCAATTATATCACCATTTTTTATTTGTACGTTCAACAACCACAATATAAAAATTCAACATTCACAAATTGATGTTAAAAAAATTTAATTCCTCAAATAAAAAACCATGATTTTTTTTTACATGAATACATGGGCAAAATATTTATGATTAATTCATTTCATATCTAATCGGTATATAAGAAATTAAGGATATTAATGAATTGTCTAGAATTTTATATTAAATTAGAATATGTAAATGAAAGAAATACAAATATACACACACATGACATCATTCAAAATTATATATATATATATATATATTTTAATATAACGGAGATACAATAATAATGTTTTAAAAGCTACCATATATAATATTAAATGTAAGCACCGTACATGTAAATATATTATATGATTATATTGTCTTTAAAGAAAATGTACTGTATGGATATAATAGGCAAACTAAAATTTACAAAACTTCTTTTATATAGTAGATTATATATATATATATATATATATATAGTAGATTATGAACTCATATCAATGGGGATTATATCTGATTTTACTAAAAAAATGATATAAAGAAAGTACAAGCTTCTTATATTATTGTCTATCAGTATGTGTCTTTAACGTCCTTGTTATTATATTTTTAAGAATATTATAGCATTTTTTGAATTTAATTTAATGAATAATTTAATTTATTAATTAAAAATATGAAATATTTTATATTAAAATGGTATCAAATTATAAATTTTATCGATTTCTCCTTTTCGGTATACAATTAATCTTGCATTTAAAGTAAAACATGATTTTAGTTGTGGTTTACAATGTTTATAAATTTTAATTTATATCAAGGATATTGAATAAAGTTTATTTATTTTTTAATTTGTTAATTCACGTGAGTTTGCTTGAAACTTTAAGTTTTCAAATTAAATATTATGAAATTATTGAGTTGGATCAATATCATGATTAATTATTTAAGTGATATAGTTAGAATGGTAATAATAATATAATACTCCCTCCGTCCCAATAGCAAGGTCCCCCTTCTATTAAAAACTCTTTATTTTAATAGAGGGAGACATTGCTATTGGGACGGAGGTAGTATTAGATTATATTATACTATATTTAAAATATATTATAATATGTATATAATAGGTAAATTCAAGATTACATTAAAAATAAAAATATATAATAGGTAAACTCAAAATTGTTAATATAATTGATTAATATGGTTGATTATTCCAGAAGTATGGTATATAATTTTTAAAAAATTTAATTTTTAAGAATAAATGTTGATTATGATTTGTAATACTATAATAAAATTTATTTTTGTAATAAACCTTTTAAAATATTAATTTTATTGTGGGACATGAAAAGTCAGATGAGATCCTCTATTCCAGATTTAATGTTTCAACCCATGTTCCACAATCAAATTTACTAAGTTTTTCTTCCATTTTTCATCAATTTTAATTGGGCAAAGGTTCATTTTGATCCTATAACTATTTGTGTAGGAGCGCTTTGATCCCTATTAATCTTTTTGGTTCTAAATGATCCTATAACTATTTTAAAGGTTTAATTTGGTCCCTATTTTGATCCTCCAACTATTTTAACACACACTTTTTATACACATATGGATTGAACACGAAATTTCCACCATTTTCACAAAGAATTCGCATATGGATTGAACATAAAATTTTCTACATTTTCACAAAGAATCATCCACTACTTTATGTTTGTATAGAAAAATCTTAATTATTTTATTTAGCATAAGGTAAATAATTATTTTTGTTTGTTTTTAGTTGTTTTTTATTTTTTGTATGTTTTTTTAATTTTATCATATTTTTATGTTTTCATTTATTAATAATATTTAGATACATAGATTATTTCATACACTAATACACACTTTTTATATGAAATAAATGAAAATATTTGAATAATATGAATCATTATTATATGATAAAATAAAAAAACAACTAAAAAACATATAAATATAATTATTTACGTTATGCTAAATAAAATAATTAAGAATTTTATATATAAACATAAAATAGTGGAGGATTCTTTGTAAAAATGGAGAAAAAATCATATTCAATCCATATGAGAATTCTTTGTGAAAATGGTAGAAATTTTGTGTTCAATCCATATGTGTGTAAAAAGTGTGTTAATGTGTGAAATAATATAATTATGTGAGAAAAGTGTGTGTTAAAATAGTTGGAGGATCAAAATAGGGACCAAATTAAACCTTTAAAATAGTTATAGGATCATTTTGAATCAAAAGGATAAATAGGGATCAAAACGCTCCTACACAAATAGTTATAGGATCAAAACGAACCTTTGCCCATTTTAATTTATTATGCTTTAGTTTAATTTTATGATTGTTTTTAGGGTTCACCCTACCCTTTATAATTAATTTTTAGTATTTAATTTTCAAAGAAATGATTATCATGGTTGATTATTTTTAAAATATGATTTATAATAATTTTTAAAATTTCAATCTTTTGTTGATAAAAGTGACTAGATCGATTATGTTATAATTGATTTTTATTTTTGTTAAACTTGTGAATTCGAATGTGGAATATAAATTGAAATATTAAATCTGAAATAAATGATCCCGTCTCATGAAAAATAGACTAGATAAGTTTATCCCTTATTATAGAAAGTATTTAAGTAAATGGCGAACATGATGTGGCCCCAAATATCTCAATTATTTCGGAAAAGGCCCGCATATTGAATTGAAGATAAATGCATTGTTTCCGCGAATAATCTCATCCACAAATGCTTATGTGAATAATTTCTTTATTTATTTCCTAAAAAAAAAAAAGACTCATTTTAAAAATCATGGATGTTCGAAAATGAAATTTCTAACAAACATGGTGAATTCGAAATTTTATTTTCAAACCACACTTGATTTTTTTCTTTTTAAGTAAAGGGTATTTAAGTAACTTCAAAATTATTTTTTTTCCTTTTGTGGTGTAAAAAATAATTTTAGTTGTGCAATTAGAAACTCTCTTTAACAATAAATGTTAATGATGATTTGTAATACTATAATAAAATTTATTATTGAAATAAATATTTTTAAAACATTAAATTTTATAATTTGTGCAATTAGAAACTCCCTTTAACAATAAATGTTAATTATGATTTGTAATACTATAATAAAATTTATTATTGAAATAAATATTTTTAAAATATTAAATTTTATAGTTTGTGCAATTAGAAACTCCCTTTAATAATAAATGTTAATTATGATTTGTAATAATAATATAATAAAATTTATTTTTATAATAAATATTTTTAAAATATTAAATTTTTTAGTGGACACGAAAAGTGAAGTATAGTAATAAGTAAATGGCGAACATGATGATTGATGTGGCCCCAGATATCTCAATTATTTGGGAAAAGGCCCGCATATTTGAAACTTGGAAGATAAATGAATTGTTTCCACCAATAATCTCATCCAAAGATGCTTATGTGAATGATCAGCAAGAAAAAAGAAAAATTATGGCTTACGCTGCTGTGATTTCTCTCAAGAAAACAATCCACCGCCTCAAAAATCTCACCAATTTTCCACGAATCACAAACGCTGCGTGTGATGAGGAGCTGGGTTCATTAATCTGTGTGTTGAGAGGATTGGATGATGAAAGGAGCAGAATGATTGATAGGAGTGTGATTCATGAATTGGATGCAAAAATAAGAGATGAAGTTTGGAAAGTAGAAGATGTTCTTGATAAATCATATCACTGTGTAAATATTTCACCATCTCAAGGCGGCCTTGATGAGAAGGGCGTGAAGCAAGAGATCAATTCGCTCTTGAAGACAGTGAAGATTTTGAGAGAGGAGTATGAGAGAGCGCTACTACAACAACCATTGCCTGCAGAAGAAGAAGAAGATGAAGCATTATCTTTATCTGCTGCAGGTCCGCCGGAAAACAACCCAACCACGGTCGGCTTATCGGATCTTTCTCAAAATATCATATATCAGCTTCTACGAATGCCTCGTTGGCCAACTTTTGTGTTCGAGCGCCCTGTTGTCTCACTTGTGGGGATGGCAGGCATTGGTAAGACCCATCTTGCTGCACTAATTTATCACCACCCACTCATTGTTCAACATTTCCCTGTAAGACTGTGGGTGAGAGCAGGCCCTAAATATCAAGCAAGCAATCTCTATTTTGATATTCTTTCTCAATTACTGCACAAGCCTAGAGATCTATTTAAGGGAAAAAGTGTGGATACATTAATACATCTTTTAGGAAGCTGTTTGAAAAGTAATGAGAGATACTTAATCGTATTGGATGATATATGGACCAGAGGAGTCTTGGATTACCCCACACTGCTTCATTTAAGAAACATCCGACTCTTAATCACAACAAGGCTACAGGAAGTCGCTGAACATCGGTGCCCTCCAGATAGAATTCACCGGATTCCATTTCTGAACAATGAAGAAAGTTGGAATCTACTCTGGCAGAATGTGTTTGTAGCTGAGAAGTCATTCCCTTCTCATCTCGAGAAACCGGGAAGGAAGATTGCGGAGAAGTGTGAAGGTCTTCCTCTTTTGATCCTTGCAGTTGCCCACATCCTCCGTGGTCTCGACAAGACGGAAGAGTACTGGATCGAGGTAGCAGAGGATAAAACCACTACCTTTACAGATGCGTATGAAAACATTTACGAGGTGCTGCTCTCAAGCTACGAGTACTTACCTCAATATTTAAAACCGTGTTTTCTGTACATGGGAGTTTTCCCTCAGAGTTGTGAGATTCGCATCTCCAAGCTCTTTAACTTGTGGGCTGTAGAGGATTTTCTACAACCACCTCTGAACCATCAGCGTGGATATTTGGTGCTTGTTAGTCAGGAACAAAAGCTGGAAGAGTTTGCAATTGAATGTATGAAGGATCTTGTCTCGAAAAGTCTTGCTATTGTCTGCAAGCAGAAGGTTGGAAAAATCAAATCCTCAAAGCTCCATTCTGCCTATTGGTACTTGTGCGTTAAAGAAGCTGGGAAGAGCAAGTTCTTACATGTCTTAAATAAGTTAACCGATGTTTCCGAAGATAGTATTGAAAAGCAGCGTCGGTTGGCAGTCCAAAACAACATATTATTAGGCCTAGAAGAGGTGTATGACACAATGGCTGCAGCCACATCAACAACACGTTCACTCCTTTGTACCGGTGAAGATCATCAGTATCCAGTACCAATATGTTTTAATATGATGTTACTTACGAGGGTGTTGGATGCTCTGGCAATCCGTTTCTATGAGTTTCCGAATGAGGTATTGAAACTATTACAGTTAAGGTATCTCTCCCTCACTCATAATGGGGAACTCCCTTCTTCCATCTCCAACCTCCAACAGCTGCAGAGCCTGATTCTCCGTCGACATCATAACATCAAATTCCTGACAGCTTCAACAACTTATTTGCCAGATGAGATTTGGGATATGGAAGAATTGAGGCATCTTAGGATCATGGGAAGCAACCTACCAGACCCAAGGGAGGGAAAAAAACTATCAAAACTCTTAACACTTTATGTGAATGCTCATAGTTGCAGCAAGGCTGTTTTCAGAGGCATCCCTATTCTGAAGAAGTTAGGAATTACAATTGAGTTAGAGCCAGACGCTGCTGCTGAAACCGTAAGATGCTTGGAGCATATTAAGCTTCTTGATAGATTAAAGTCACTTAAATGTGTGGTCGTGAATCCTCGACTGAAGTCATCTCAATTAGCTGTTGCCCCCCCAGATCACCTTTCAAGTTTGCCTAAGAGTCTGAAGAAGTTGAGCTTGAATGGGTTAGGATATCCTTGGAAGTACATGAGTGTAATTGGTTCACTGCCAAGCCTCAAAGTGCTGAAGCTGCGACGCTCTGCCTTTCAAGGTCCACACTGGGAAATAGGGGCTGCAGAGGATCTCCAATTTGAAGGGCCATACTGGGAAACAGAGGCTGCAGGAGAATTCCGGAGTCTCGAATTTCTGCTACTTGAAGATATTGATCTGGTGCACTGGACAGCTGAAGGTAACTCTTTCACAGTTCTCCGCCACCTAAGTGTTCGACACTGCTACAAATTAAAGAAGATACCTTCGGAAATCGGAGATATCTCAACTCTGGAAATGATGGAGATAGATGATTGCAGTCCTTCAGTTGTGGGTTCTGCGCACCAAATAAAGGAGAAAAATGAAGATTCTTCTAGTCCTCAAGTTGTGATCAATTCTTCATGGAAGCTTTTATGATTAGCAGCCGGATCATTGGATCAAAAGGTAAGTGAAGGAATGATAAAATTATAATCACTTGGATTTTGGCTAATACAGGTCGAACCAGATGATAAATTTGAAGTAAACAGCAGATGCATTATTGTTTTGGAGATTGTGCATTCTACTTTGTTTTGAATTAATTGTTTGGGATGAATTGATGATGGTTTGGGACTTTGAAATATATGTTGTTGTGTCATTCAAGTAAAGTGAAGTAATTAATGTGTTCTGTTTTGATCTACACATTTGAACTTGTTCTCCTAAAAACTTATGCACACATGCACATATGAAATTGAGACACAAATTAAAATTATATATCTATTTTAATATACTAGCTTAGGAAACGTGCGTTGCACGTGGTTTCAATGTTTATTAATGTTATATTGTGTACTTCTAATATGCCTATGGTGTGTATATATGTATATGTACATATAGATAGCAATTAATATCAAATAAATATATTTGAATATCATATAGTAAGAGGTATATGAGTATGTAATGTTCCTAAAAAAAGTATTTAATGTTACGAGAATTTTAAAAAAATACTATTCATAAAATGCAAAAATAAAAGGTGTATGTCTTCTTGATAGGAAATTGCTTCCGTCTAAATTGAAATGGATAAGTTTCGTTTTCTGCTAGTGAAAGAGGAATTCTTGGTATAAGAGGAATTCTTGGTATAAGGACACGCTTTCCCATATGTTGTCCAAACATTATCTCTGCATTAATGACATCGCCTTTAAATTCTTTACATACCATTCTAGACCATTCGATGGATCCAAATTCCTTAAAAGAATTATTGGACAGTTTATTTTCAGCACCAATTTATGTGGAGGTAAGCCATTTGGTGTTAAAGTGTTTAAAAAATCTACTTCATAGTGTGCACTTGTCTCATCAACAGCTTCATCAAAACATCTAAAAACTTTTCCCTCTCCTGGAAACATAGATATCAACTCATCATTCAACTTGTCCACGTGCTCATTTTTAGCCGTCAATATTGCTCGACTTGTCATGTACTCTGCTGAATTTGCATTATTTTCTAAATCTGGAAAAATGATTTTGATGAGCCTTTTCACTAAATTTTGTTCATTATCATACTTGATGACCATTTCATTTGGGATTTTGATGTTGCCTTCAGCATCAGTTGGTTCCTCACCATTTCCAATCCTTAGTAAAAATTGACTGAATTCAGGATTATTCCTTGATCTCATGTTTATGGACTAATTTACTTTCTTCATTCTTGGCCACTAATAAGACTTAACCAAACTTGCAGATATAGTTTGATGAATTGAAGCTTTAGGCACTACTGGTAATACTTGTCTAAAATCTCCTCCGAAAACTACAACTTTTCCACCAAAATCATCATCATTTCCCACAGCATCCTTCAACAACTTATTAACATTTTCAATTGCCCATTTTTTTGCCATTGGTGCTTCATCCCATAAAATTACTTTTGCTATGCGTAATAATTCCGTTGTTGCACTCTGTTTAGAAATTGAACATTCATTTGATTCATCGGCATTTATTGGTATTTTGAAATGTGAATGTGCTGTTCTTCCTCCCGGCATTATCCCAACATCAACTCCGGATGTTGCAGTATTGATTTTTTAGTCTAACATGAGCTAATAATGCACGATATAAGAATGTTTTACCAATTCCACCTGGCCCATCTATGAAAAATATTCCACCTGTTCCTTTTTCTATGCAATCCAAAATCATTGAAAAAGCTTTAAATTGTTCAACATTTAACTTTGACTCTGTATCATGATCTTCTTTTGATATTTCTATGGACATTTCATCTTGTATCTCTCTCGGACAATCATTATCTATATCACCATTACTAATAGTAATGTTTGGGAGATCATACAAAGTTATATTTTTTCCCATGCTCTTTAAGAAACCACTTAAGCTTTTTAGTGTTTTGTAAACTTATAGTTTATCTGATGAGCCTTCTTCTCTTCTGAAATCTTCAGACAATACATCAAAATAAGTATCCCGAAGAATTTTCATATCTGTTGGTGCACAATGTACCAAGATTATTGCAAACAACCTTCATAATTCATTTGACATTTGAAATGTAACTGCCTCATTTAGACATTCAATAATGCTTTCATCAACTTCTAGTAAGCCTCTTTTTTGCACTGCTTCTTTGAAACTGGAGTACTCTATACCATTAACTGTCAACAAATATTGAAAAGAGGTTGGTCCCCTAACATGATTCAAGAGTAATCTAAGATAATATCTTTCTCCTTCAATCGGACTTGCGGAACTAATATATCCGATAACATTTTCCATCTTTCTTTTTGTCCAACATTTGGTCTTTTTATCCCGTACATAGTGCTCGTGGAATTCTCTGTAGAGATATTTTCTAGCTTTTTCACTTATAGCACACATAGAAAAATATTCCGTCAGCATTATTTTTGAAGTATGATCCCATGTTAGAAGATTTTCCAAATTTTGACTTTTATGATAGGCTACAAATTGTTTATTTGGTAGATCAAGCTGCAATTTGATGACTGCTGGACAAATTTCATTCAAACTAAATTCAAATATTCTCCACATCGTTTCCTGAGAAGATACCCATCATGCATCTTGGAATTATTTAATTTCATCAACGGTTTTGATCATCATTGTGGGTCATATGAATTGCCACTCTATCATGTCCCTTATAGATATATTTACACAAATATTTCTCTGCGGTGATACCGGAGCATACCTCGACATTGATATGATAATTATATCTTGATAATAAATATGCATTGTACGGAACAACCCACTGATTGTCTAGATCTGCATTGCGGACACGTATGACTGATCCATTATTTCTTCTTCTATAAATTAGATATATATATCTTTACCTTGCATAGTGTTTTCAAAATTTGGCCGTGGGTAATGACATTTGCATTTTTCTTTCACCGTGCAAGAATTTTTTGGATTTTTCTCTCCGCAAGGACCATGCATCATATGTTTCTTCACTAATTCAAACAATTCTGGATTCTTTTCTTGATCAGGAAGTTCAACACTAACAAACTTATCAATTTCATCGGTTGTATTTATCTTGTACTCGGACTTAAAAATTATCAGCATGTCGACATGTGGCAAATCCCTTTTTTGAAATTTAATTACATGAACATGTGCGACTACCTTTCCAAATATATCTTCTTTAAATAATTGATTTTTCAAGTCTTGCAACTTGGCTCGAAATACTCTTGAAGTTAAATCTGGACGATCTTGAGCTTTTTGACCATCATAAAATTTTTCTTGTATTTTCTTCCATTCTGGGTTGCAAGTCACAGTGATAAATAGATCTGGTTTATCAAATTTTTGCACTAATGTCAATGCATCAAGATATCTGCGCCGCATATCTCTTGGACCCTCAATAAATGCTGCTGGAAGAACAATTCTTTTGCCCACTTCATTTCCTCTCAATTCTCTTTTGAAGACACTATCCATGATTCCTTTATACAATTCAGCTCTCATACTTAATTGGTTTTGGCAAAAAAAAAAAAAAAGCTAGTCTTGTCGTCTCCAATTTTATATACATATCAACTACAAATTGTTGTAACAACCTTCCCGCAAAAAAAAGTACGGAATGCCTTGGATTTCTGATTTGTAGTTTGTAGCAAATGTATTCTCTACATGAGACATTCTTATCACTATGTTTCTTCATAACTGTAAAATATCAACAATACAATATAGGAATATAAAATTATTGCTAATACTTAGGGGCTTCAAGCCAGGTAAAGAGTTTATACCGCTCAATGGACACTTTAATATTCATAGTTTTAATCCATAGTTGATAGTTTGTAATTTTATTATTTATATTAGTATATTTTAGTGTCAAATAGTATTAAATGCAATTAATACTAAAATACAGTGAGATTAAAAATAAAAATGAAAATAAAAATTTAGCACTAAAATACAATAAAATAAGTCATAAATTTATAATAAATTAGCATTAATTCTCTCTGCCTAAGCTAAAGATTGTTACTAAAACCTTTTTTGAGGGCATTTGCTATATAGTTTAAGAATGGAAATAGTTACCCTGAAATCCCTTTGAAAGTGAACAAAATAATAACATATGATGCCTTTGCATATATTTACCCTCTTTATCGTTGGGACTTGAATTAACCGATTTCCTAATCTACTTTTTGTAATTTTAGAAGTTAACAATCATACCTTGTTGTTCTCTAGAGATAATATTATTTACAGTTATAATTCCAGATATTGGAGACTTATCATCGAGATTCATATCATGAACTGTGGAACATCAAAATAAAATAATTAATATGTATTACAATATATAAATGCTAAATTAATTCAACATCATCAAATTTGGATGTACTGTGCATTACTCTCTCTCTCTCTCTCTCTCTCTCTCTCTCTCTCTATACATATATATATATATATAATTAATGCAACAAGTAGAGGAAATACCTCGTGATTCGTTATTACTGGCAATTGACCTGTTGGAATTAATCTTCTTAATATTTTGATGCCAACCAGTTTCGCCTCTTGAAAAAAGAAGTGGATATTATAATGGATCATAACACCCATAATAATGTTTTATTCTATTTTTCTCACCTGAAAGAGCATGAACTACAATATCTCGTTCTGATGGTATATTTTCAGTATTCCCCTCAACCTATATAGCTGCAACTTGATCTGCATGTGGCGAATTATAAACTCGTTGATCTAAATTCACATCTTTTGAGATATGAAGTTTAATATTATCCATTACAGGATACTCCTTCAATCTTCGGAAATTTTTTGAATGTGGATTGTTGCCTAGAATTTTCATGAGTTTCTTCACGACAATCTCTGATATATTTTTATTTTTCATTATATATATTCATTATATTTTCCACTTCAGTCCCTGTTTCAAAAAAGTACAATTGAAAAAAATCAGGACTTGTATCGCTTGGGATCAATCCTGGAAGATTATGATAAACCAGTCCTTGTGCTCGAAAAGAATCTACGCCACGTCTTGCAGATACAATCTCTTTATCCAATGTTAAACCAAATGAAGTGAATGAGAATACACAGTTATACGAACGGATGTTTTTCCAAAAATCAATAGCCTCAAGTGATTCAGAAGTATACAGATCATACAACTCATCGGGAACTTCAGAAGATGCAAGAACAATCTTACCATTGTCACAACAAAATGTAGGAGGTTCATATTGAAATCTTGCAGCACCACAATGAAGACAATTAGACACTTTTATTAATTCATGTAATGTTGAACCTAAAGGAAAAAAATATGTAGAGTTAACGTTTTAAAAATATGATTTCTTACAAACACACACACAAAATTCAAATTAAACATAAAATTACATGCCATTCAAATCACATGAGCTTTGTTGTTTTGAATCTGAATATTTTCTTTCCATGTATAGAAGTCTTCTTTGTCTAAATACATCAGTAGCTGTGTAGATACAAAATATTGATCAAAAAGTTATTTCAGTAATAATATACAAACAAACTTTTAATATTATTTTATATAAAAATTGATTGTCGAAAAATTCAAACAAAATACTATGACAATAAATAAAAGTTAGGTCTAAAGATGGAAAAAATAAAATAAGACATATTTTAATATATATTTTTTATACAAAATGATTGATGATAAAATTTAAACAAAATACTATGACAATAAATAAAAGTTAGGTCTAGATATATGGTTGACAAAATTTAAACAAACTACTATGACAATAAGTATCATTGTGGATTCTATTTTGACACTCTCTCCTCCGTTGCCATTGTTGGTGGTCAGGTTGGTATCTTAAATCACTATTCTTGTGATGAAAAATCTATTTAGATGAAATGGAAACTCGGACAGTGGATGATTCTTGTCTTTTGGTCGGAGTGTTTTGAGAAATTAGCAGATCCATGCAGATTATGCAATTGGATGTTTTGATTTTAGGGTAAATGGGAATTTTATTATTGCACGAACCAAGGTAATTGTGTACAGTATTATAAGTAATGTGGCTTATCAAGAATTGAAATTCATGAAAAGTATTCAAATATATATTAAGATGAACCTTCCGTGGACAATGAATTATAAAAACTTATCCCTTTCTTTTTTCTAGAAAGGTAAAAATAAAAATAAAAATAAACTAAAAATACTCATAACTAAAATATGAAAAGTACAAAATAGATAAATTTATTGAAGTCCAACTATGCCACGAAAAGTTTAAATCTATACATTCAAAACGCGAATTGAAATTCATGAAAAGTATTCAAATATATATAATGGATTGAAATTACCTGAAGATGAACCTTCCGTGGACAATGAATTATAAAAACTCATCCTTTTCTTCTGTATAGAAAGGTAAAAATAAAAATAAAAATAAAAATAAACTAAAAATACTCATAACTAAAATATTGAAAAGTACAAAATATATAAATTTATTAAAGTCCAACTATGCCACGGAAAGTTTAAATCTATACATACAGAACGCCATCATTTTTTCTTGTCGACTTTCATAATCATTCAAGAGTATAAGACGATTGATTACAGTCTTACAATAATTGTTTTATTTCATCTTAATTGTACCATGTCAATCATATGTAAAAATACAAAAAAAAACATATTTAACAATTTATAATAGAAAGACATGTACATGATTGAGAAGTTTGTCCTGCCAAAGATAGTACCTCAGTGAAAGATTTATTACAATTTTTGTGACGCAACCATTCTTATATATCATCATAGTCATATTTTCCAAAGGAATTTATTCGACAGCAAACCTTCATAGAGGGATTGAGCTTCTTTCTTTGACTATCTTTTTCAGTAATTCAACAAGGATTCTCAACCCCTATAAATTTTGGAATCAGTAGTAATATAAAAAAGTACACAGACCTGCAACAGTGTGATCTGAGCCGACAGTGTGGTAGCCTCAGTCTGCAGAGTCTGCAACTTCTTCTCAAGCTCACTCGTGTAATGGATTTTACGCTCTTTTGATCGTGCAGCAGATTGTCTATTTACAAGAATCCTACAAACAAAGCATTCCTACCTGATTAAGCTAGCATTCCAATACCTCTTAATCAGCAAAAGGAATTGAAAACCAACAACAATAACCATATATCATATAACATGGACGGTCGGAAACTCCCCTTTATGCAATGTAACATGGACAGTGCAACACAAAATCTGATGTGATAATCAAGATGTGATCAAATGGAAACAGAATCAGGTTAGAAAGAATGCATAATTCAATACCTCTAATGCTAGATTTTGCACCAAATCCTCATCATCCAAAGTGCTGCTCCAGATCTTTGTGTGATTACTTGCAGTATGATTTATCTTCTTTCTAGTTAATTGATGGGAAATATTTGAGAGAGTGGAGACTTATGGAGAATACACGAAATTGAGGGTTGTTTTAATAAGTAGATATGGAATTAGATTCTAAGTAATATAATAATATAATATGAGATTTATAGATTAGTATTCAACGTAAGTAATATAATAATATTATATGAGATTTATTTATAGATTTTAAAATAGAGTTATAATAGATAAAGTTAAAATTAAAAAAATAAAATATTAAATAATATTATATAATTACGTTATTACCCTTAAAATAAAATATAAAAGAGGGCTAAAATAGGTGAATACAAAATTGTAAGATAAGCCACTTTTTATATTAGTATTAGTATAGATTATTATTGTTACCATATACATGGATATCAAATGAATGACCAATTGCATAAAAATTAAGCAATAAATTTTATATCTATTACTATATGATAAAAAAGGGCATGTAGATTTATTATATTACCCTATTGTCCTTAATTTAAATATATTATAGGGATATATTAAGTAAATTTAATTGTATAAAATAATCTTTTTTTTATATATAGTAGTAAATTCATATGGAAATTAATATAGTATATTATATTATACAATTAAAATTGTAATAAGGATATAATAGATTAATAGGTAAATCAAAATTGATAAAACATCACACTTTTATTATAGTAGTAGATATAATAAGGTAAAATTTTAAATTTGAAGAGATGAGCAATTTGGAATAAAAATCGACGAAGCACACCAACAAAGAATTTGGCCATTGAAAATCCAATCTTTTGAAAACTTAAATTGTTTGAAATTGCAAAAAGAAAAAAAAATGAAAAATTATGATTAAAATGTAACGTTATAAACATTAAAGTGAAAATTACAAAAGATGGTAAAAAAATTATGTAAATTCCTACAATTAACCCTTAAATAAGCGAGATGATTTTGATCTTTATTTTCAAGTCAAACTCGAATCTGTAAGCTCAAAAACTCTCATTTATGACCAGTGAACCTGATAATACGCTTGAACTTGACTCGTTTATTTTCTTTCAAGTCTATTCACGAGCACAAGGCCAAGCGAGGCTCGTTTAAGTCGATAAGCGAACCATTCTATGTTGAAACAAGCAACACGAAGAGAGGGAGATTGAAGAGATAGATGAATACAATTATACAACACGATGCATTAACGCACAGCTATGCAACGCGTGGTGGGGATCATTTACTTCACATTCTGCAATAGCAGCTGGGTAAGTGGGCTAAATGTAGATACTTATAGTTATTGGGCTTCTGGACAGCTGGGCTGGAGTGTAACACTATAACACTTATTTTAGGTTGTGAATAGGGATTTATTTAGGTTGTGAAATTAGGGATTTATTTAGGTTGTGATTGTGAAATTAGGGATTTAGGCATTTAGCTATGTGACTGTGTCTGTATGGTGAATAATATTATTTTGAACTTGCTTTGAGAGATTTAGGCATTTTGAATAACACTAACACCTTTCTTTGAGAGTCTCGGTGAATAATATTATTCTGGTTTTGCTTTTGTTTTTCAGATTACATGCAATATTTGTTTGGTGGCATATTTATTTTTGGTCATTGTTTGTTGAATTGTTGGCATATTTGTTTCTGTATTGACAGTATTGTGCTTGTTATTAATGGAATAATTGATTTATTTGTTAAATGTAGAATATGGAGAGGGTTTTTTTCAAAAATTAGTAATGGTGCATCTTCCTCCGCCTCTCATGATGTACCTATTGTAGGGCTGGCAATTTTTGACACGACACGATAGCACGACATGAATACGCATGAAATTAACGGGTTAGTATTTAGTCTTATCGTGTTCGTGCCCTTATCGTGTCAACACGATAAGGACACAAAAATTTCGTGTCGGGTTCGTGTTGGATTCGTATAACCCGTTAATATTATGTAAATACATAAATAAATATATTAATTATATATAATAATTTCACATATTTATTAAATTTAAAATTTTAGTTAAAACTCAATTATTTAATTTAAAATTTATATATTTAAATTAAAATTTATTTATTTAAATTTTAATTTTAATTTAATATGTACTAATAGTTATTTTATACAGTGTCGTTGTCGTGTTCGTGTTCTTATCGTGTCTCTATCATGTCGTGTCGACACGATAATAAATCGTGTTTTTCGTGTTTGTGTCGTGTTCGTGCCGTATCCGTGTTTGTACATAACGGATCGTGTTCGTGTTCGTGTTGAGCAGATTCTTAATGAGTCGTCTTTGTGTTTGGGCTTATCGTATCGTGTTGTTATCGTGTCGACCCGTTAACGACCCGACACGTACGAATTGCCACCCCTAACATATTGCTAATGAATCAGTGGAAAAACGACCTCGAATACAAGTAGAATTAAATCCAATTGATATTGTTAGTGATCCAGGGTTGCGAAAACCAATTGAGTGTCAATTTGTAGCACATGTTTAATGTACTAAATATTTATACAGTTCCATCTTATTTAAATTTGTGATTTTTATTTGATAATTTATGTGTTGATTTATATTTACTTTGATTGTGTGGAATTTTTCTTTTTACAATACAATTTCACCCCCCGCCAAAGAATTATTTCTGGATCCGCCACTGATTGCAGGAATCGCCATATATACATCTTCGGTGGAGAATGGGATGCTTGAAGAACGATAACATGGATGCAATATAAGGAAGATTATAGAGCTACATAGAGAGACATTTCTGGAGACGATAAATTAGTCATTACAAATAAACGAAGAAAATAGTAAGAATGCCAGCATGATAATATGGAGGAGGAGACGTAGAGCAATTCAAATTAAGTATTTTATTATCATTGTATAATATATCTTTCTTTTTTAATCTTTTCTATAATTCTTCTTAACTTTTAGTTTTAAAAATTGAAGAAGAATATAAGATTATTATGTATTATATAATTTAATGTATCTTTTATTGTATTGAAATAATTTAATATCTTATAATTTACGTATATATAATTTTATTTTAATTTTTATTGATTAAAGAAAAATAGAAGATTATTATTTCCTACATTTAATTTTGAATTGTTCATTTTTAGTTATAATTTAGGTATTAAATAAAATATAAAATTATTGTTAAGGTTTTATGATAAACTTACTAAATATTATATTATTGCATTGTATTATAAATGCGCAAAAAAAATCAATAAAAGAAATATATTGAAATTCGGTATATATTGAAGTACGGCATATACCTCAACTTCGATATATACAGTTATGACGGGATATATCTCTATTGTGGTATCGCCTAGCCAAGGTTACACAACTTGGTTTCCTTACTCAATCGGCCTCACACACTTGCTACTCAAGTAGCTAAAGCCCAGAAATAAAGTAGAATTGCTAACTTAGTTATTACAGATGTTTTACAAACTGAACAGTAGCAACGAAGCTTCACAGTTGCAGCTTCTACTTGTTCTTTGATTTGAACAGAGCCTCAGAGGTGTAGATTAGGTGGATCTACAGATCTTCTTCACAGGCTAGGTGGTGTAGTACTTCAGTTCTGCAAATACAGAAAATAGGACAAGTTAGCACCAGAGATATTGCAAATAACCAGATCAGAGAATAGAACAGCCAAATATAGCATGAATCAGAGAATCAATTGATGGGAAAATTGTGCCCTAGGCACGGTTTGGCTCAGATTTTCCCACGAACGGCGGCGCTAGCAACTCCGGCGACAGGAGCCACCCAGACCAAGGGAAAGGAAAAGAGGAAGCGGAGGCTAGGGTTTGAAGGGGGCGGCGGAAATCAAGCTTTCTCTCTCAACCAAAACTCCTCCCAACACTCATATGCCAAACATGAATCAACACTCAAGATTCCGGCAAGAGAAACCGTGGGAGCGAGTTGAGAATATCCAGAAAGAGAGAGAAAGGATGCAAGCAAGAACAGTGATGTGTGCGATGAAGAAGAAGGGGAATCCATCTCTAGTTAAAGAGGCTTCTAGAGCATCGAGAAGCAGCAGCAATTAAGATGCTTAGTTAATAGGGAGATGGACCGTCGGGTAGGGTTAGGGGTTTAGGGCTTTGGGCCGGGTTAGAATTTTATTTAGGAGCTGGGCCGAGAAATACAATTGGGCCAACACCAACATTTCCACCTTTGGCCCTATTGGTATTTCCTGTCACCAAGGAGTTACCTGCCAAAAACAAAAACAAAAGGAATATCATCATTGCCTTATGATTTTTACTCTTAAGTTTATCACAAAGACAGACTAAGAGAGGGAGGATAAAACACTATGCGTATTTAATCCAGTCTCAACACAAGAGACCAACCCAAATAATAGATACACGTCTCAGGTCTCACAAGGTCATTGACCTTCATTTAACTTGAATCAACCTAGCTTTTGCACCAAAAGGAAATAACCATGTATGTACACTGCCCAAAGGGCTCAGTTGTTACCCTGACTTCAGGTCAGGATAACTCAAAGCATCACCATCATTGATTCAACCTAAGTCCATATTCAAGGACTTCTTGCAGGCTTCCAGCTTTACAACTGGTAGGCACTTAGTGCCCATATCTGCAGGGTTAAATTCTGATGGGATCTTATCCAACAGTACTTCTCCTTTTTCTACTATGTCTCTTATGAAATGATATCTTACATCAATATGTTTTGTTCTATCATGGAATACTGGATTTTTACAAAGTTGGATAGCAGATTGGCTGTCAGAATAAAGTAAAGGTTTATCATCAATGAAATTAATTTCAGTTAACACACCATTCAACCATATAGCTTCTTTTACAGCTTCTGTAGCTGCAATGTACTCAGACTCTGTGGAGGACAATGCAACTATACTTTGTAACTGTGATTTCCAACTTATACAAGAACCACATAATGTAAACACATATGATGTTGTAGATTTTCTTTGATCTCTATCATTGGCATAGTTAGAATCTACATAACCAATGCATTTGACTCCTTCAGAATAGTTTGAGAAAATTAGACCTTGAGAAGCTGTGGACTTAAGGTATCTAAGCAACCACTTAAGAGCTTCCCAATGGGGCAGCCCAGGATTTGCCATATACCTACTTAAACAGGATACAGCATAGGCTATATCAGGCCTGGTGCTGATCATGAGGTACATAACAGAACCCAGAGCATTAGCATAGGGAACTCCAGACATATCACTCAGGTCAGTGTCACTTCTTGGACACTGATCTTTACTCAATTGAAAGTGAGATGCAAGTGGGACATTCACAGGTTTACACATATCCATATCAAATCTTTTAAGCACTTGTTCAACATAAGAGGATTGATGAAGTAAAAGTGTGTGTGTGCTTCTGTCTCTGTCAATATTCATACCTAGGATTTTCCTTGCATTCCCCAAATCTTTCATGTTGAAGTTTTCACTCAGGCAGATTTGAACATGCTTCAAGGTTTTCAGACAGGGGCTTATCAGAAGCATATCATCAACATAAAGCAGTAAAAACATAGGCACATGAGATTTCATGTAGTACAAACAATGGTCAAATTGACTTCTGGTAAAGTTTAGGCTTTTCATGCATGTATCAAACTTAATATTCCATTATCTGGGAGATTGTTTTAATCCATATAAAGATTTTTTAAGCAAACAAACAAGGTCAGGATGTGAAGTATCTTCAAAACCTTCAGGTTGTTTCATATAGATATCATTTTCCAATTCACCATTCAAGAAGGCAGTTGTCACATCCATTTGTTTTAATTCCCAGTCAAAATGGGCAGTCAGGGCAAGCATAATCCTTACAGTAGTAAATTTAACCACAGGAGCAAAGATTTCAGTATAATCTATGCCTTCTTTTTGAGTAAAGCCCTTAGCAACAAGCCTTGCCTTGTATCTAACATGATCAACCTCCTGTTTTATTTTATATAGCCATTTACATTCAACAAGGGAGCATGCATCAGGTTTTTTCACAAGAACCCAAGTTTTGTTATCAAGTAGAGAATCCATTTCACTTTTCATTGCTTCCTTCCATTTATCTGATTCAGCACATGTTATAGCTTCCTTATATGTGTTAGGTTCAGATTCATTAACATTATTGAACACATTGAATGCATACATTGACAAATTGCAACCATCATACCTAGAGGGAGCCCTAATAGCTCTCCTAGGCCTATCTCTAGACAATTGATAGTTATCAAGGTTCACATGCTCAGGTTCATGCTCAACAGTTTGTTCATGCTCAGATTCAGATGATTCAGTTTCAGAAACATTAACATGGGCATGCTTGTCAAGTTCAGAACCATGATTAGATGCAGAATCAGAAGGACTAATGTTCTCATGCACATGTTCACTTGGAACATTGAACTCAGGAAATTCTGGTGGTGAAGGGTCCACCTTAGGCAAGACAGGGAAAAACACAGGGGATTCAAGTTTCTCCACCTCACTAGGAGCAGCAGAAAAATATAATATGAATATTGTTGAACTAAAATAGATATAAAAAATAGCAAAATACAATATGTATTTACGAATAGTAATGATTTCATTTTAAAGAGCGTAGTGAAACTCTTAAGTCTTAAAGTTTACTTATTTTGTCAAAATATGCTTCACAACTCATTATACTTATGGTTAATTGGCTTAAATACAATTAACTATACACGAATTTTGATTCTCAACACTAGGGGTGGCAATTCGTGCGTGTCGGATCATTAACAGGTCGACATGATAACGATACGACACGATAAGGCCAAACACGAACACGATTTGTTAAAGATGTGCTCGACACGAACACGAATACAATCTGTTATGTAGAAATATGGACACGGCACGAACACGATACGAACACGAAACACACGATTTGTTATCGTACCGACACGACACGATAAGAACACGAACACGACAATGACACGGAATAAAATAACTAATAGTACAAATTAAATTAAAATTATAATTTAAATAAATAAATGTTAATTTAAATAAATAAATGTTAATTTAAATAAATAAATTTTAATTCAAATAAATAAATTTTAAATTAAATAATTGAGTTTTAACACAAATTTTAGATTAAATAAATATGTTAAATTATTATATATAATTAATATATTTATTTATATAGTTATATATTATTAACGGGTTACACGAATCCGACACGAACACGACACGAAATTTTCATGTCTTTATCGGGTTGACCCGATAAGGATACGAACACAATAAGACTAGACATTAACCCGTTAATTTCGTGCATGTTCGTGTCATGCTATCGTTTCGTGTCAAAAATTGACAGCCCTACTCAACACAAATTTTTAAATGATATATCCGACCCTTAACACACTTACATTTTTTGTAATTACAATATTCATTCAAAATTGGGTGTAATCAAGTCTGGCGTGACCATCAGAAGATAATTTTTTGTTGTAGGGGTATTCATACATAGTTAGTGATATTTAAACTTATTAATCCATAAACTTCAGATAATTTTATGTTTGATATAATTTTAACGACATAGAGGTTAATATTCAAATAATATACAGATTGTTTAAAAAGATAATTATTTAAATATTATTTGTAAGAGAATATATTCATTTGAATTTTACACCCATAAGTAATTATATACGTATAGCATGTAAATCTAGAATATATACTTTTATGTTATCATTTACACTATAGTGATGATCAATACATACTAATGATAGACACATTATTAATTTGAAATATTAATGTACTTGTTGATATAATTATATCATATGCTGATAAAAAGTTCATTTTACTCAGATGGTAATTTTTTTCTGATCCATGTACTTTTATGTTTTGTTTCGATATGACTTTATATTTTTTCGTAAGTCATTCTATTTCTATATTTCATATAGTATTTAACGTGAAAACATATTTGTTAACTTTTTTTATTATTTTAAATAATGCTTAAGTTATTTAAATAATCTTGTATTTTATTTATTTTTGCATTTACATATGTAGTGATATATTTAAAATATAAAAACTGAGAACTATTATTGTATAATCTATTAATATTGCATTGATATTTTGAATTTCTTCAATTTAGAATTTAGAGGCTATGTCTATTTTTTAAGATGAGAGAGGTAATTCTCTGTCTTGCTCTAGCTCGAGGTCAAAGTGTAGAGGTTTCAGTCCTGCTAATAACAATTTAGATTGAACTTGTAATTCGACATGCAAGTTCTTGACAACTATGTACTGAGACTCACAGTTTATCTCTCCTACTAAACTCCAGGGATGAAACAATATGGGCCCTATTAAAGTGGTTCATCCAGAAATATTTCACTTTTAAATACTATTAATTTTTCAATTACTATTTTAATTATATATTAGGGGAACATTTAATTTAGATTATTGTGTTATAATCTAATAATAATTTTATAATACCATGTACAACATGATATAATAAGAATGTGAATTTTAGTTGCTAAACTTGGACGTATAATATTTTTTTAACTACGTTAATTGTACCTTTTCATAATAATTAAATCCAAAATAAATTAATTAAGAGGGATGCACTATTTTATTCATTCTTTATTTTGTATACTCATTGATAAAACAACCGATGAAAAAAACTAACTCATCAATTTTAAAATTATTTATAATTGTCAATTCTTTTATTTCACTTCTATAGACGGATGATAGAATTATTACCGTGCACACATGAGCGCTCGAAGGAATCTCCAAATTCTTGCAGAAAAGTCAACTATTCCAGGGGGAATTGCCCGCAGAAAATTCTGATATTTCTTGTAGTGCAATAAACTGTAATGATATTTAAAATTTCAAAAAATATATATAACTGTATGTTTAGTGTGTGTATTAACATTGAAGTTTAAGGTATTTTTATGAGATTCATATTTTATATATATAGTACATTATGAAACAATTAATTATAAATATTATATTTTTACTCTATTTTATTCAATTTTAAAATTTCAGTTAATAATTTCACTAATTTGTATCTCTATGTACCAAATAATATAAAATCAAAGTAGATACTACGGTTTATCCAAAGCCTTATCGAATAAAACCACATCCTAAGACAACGTCAAATTTCTATTTAGTAATAAAATGAGATGTCCATTAAATTATAATATGGTTGTCATAAAGAACTATATTTTATATCAAATAATTAATTTTAAAAGAATTATTAATTCAGTACCTGAAAGATGAGTAATCTATTGATTTAGGACCTGGAAAATGAAAACTCTCAATTCAGGATCCGAAAGATGAAAATTATCAGTTCAGGATTTCAAAAATCACGATTTTTTTTATTTTAACAATTTATTTATTAGATTTAATAGATAATTAATAGAAGAATTTTCATTGAAAATTAATATAAAATTAATCAAAAAATAAAAAAAGATCAAGATTTATGATTTTTGAGATCGTGGATTAACAAATTTAATTTTTAGGTCTTGGATTAAGAGTTTTTATCTTTTAGGTATATAGGATTTACGTATAGATTACCTATCTTTTAGGTCCTTAATCAACAATTCTCCTTTATTTTAATATGGTTAATATTAATTTTAGTAGAAAATTAATATAAAATTAATTAAAAAATAAAAATAAATCAAAATTTGTGATTTTTGAAGTCCTGGATTAACAATTTTCATCTTTTAGGTCCCGGATTAAGAGTTTTCATCTTTTAGGTCCTAAATTGATAGATTATCCGTCTTTTAAATTCTGAATCGACAATTATACTTTATTTTAATATGGTTAATATTATCTTATTTTAAATTTGATATTTCATAATTATAATATACCTTATAACTATTAATTATACATATTATACAATTATTTAATAAAATCAAATTAACTGCGTGCAACGCACGTTATCTATACTAGTATAAATAAAAACTCCCTTTAATAATAAATATTGATTATCATTTGTAATATTATAATAAAATTTATTTTTATAATAAATATTTTTAAAATATTTAATTTTTCAGTGGACACGAAAAGGGCGAACATGATGATTGATGTGGCCCCAAATATCTCAATTATTTGGGAAAAGGATAATCTCATCCACAGAAGCTTATGTGAATGATCAGCAAGAAAAAAGAAGCATTATGGTTTACGCTGCTGTGATTTCTCTCAAGAATACAATCCACCGCCTCCAAAATCTCATCAATTTTCCACGAATCACAAACGCTGCGTGTGATGAGGAGCTGGATTCCTTAAGCTATATGCTGGAAGAATTGGATGATGAAAGCAGCAGAATGATTGATAGGAGTGTGATTCATAAAGTGGATGCAAAGATAAGAGATGCTGTTTGGAAAGTAGAAGATGTTCTTGATAAATCATATCACTCTCTAAATGAGAAGGGCGTGGAGGAAGAGGTGAATTCGTTCTTGAAGAAAGTGAAGATGTCCAAAAAGGAGTATTACAGAGTGCTACGAAAAAAACCATTGCCTGCAGAAGAAGAAGATGAGGCATTATCTTTATCTGCTGCAGTAAACAAGTCAACCACGGTCGGCTTATCAGATCTATCTCATAAAATCATAGATCTGCTTCTACGTGAGTCTGACTTCAATGTCTTCTCAGTTGTGGGGATGGCAGGCATTGGTAAGACCCATCTTGCTGCACTAATTTATCACCACCCACTCATTGTTCAAAATTTCCATGTAAGACTGTGGGTGAGATTAGGCCCAAAATATCAACCAAACAATATCTCTGCGGATATTCTTTCTCAGTTACTGCATGAGCCTAGAGATCTCTTTAAGGAAGAAAGTGAGGATAAATTAAAAGATCTTTTAGGAAGCAGTTTGAAAAGTAATGAGAGATACTTAATTGTATTGGATGATATATGGACCACAAGAGTCTTGTATTACCTTCACAGTTTCCAGAAGATCCGATTCTTAATCACAACAAGGCTACAGGAAGTCGCTAAACATAGGTGCAATACAGAGAGTGTTCACCAGATGCCATTTGTGAACAATGAAGAAAGTTGGAATCTACTTTGGCAGAATGTGTTTGTAGCTGAAAAGTATTTCCCTTCTCAACTCGAGAAAGCAGGAAGGAAGATTGCGGAGAAGTGTGAAGGTCTTTCTCCTTTGATCCTTGCAGTTGCCAACATCCTCCGTGGTCTCGATAAGACCGAAGAGTACTGGATCAAAGTAGCAGAGAATAAAACTACTACCTTTACAGATGCATATGAAAACATTTACGAGGTGCTGCTCTCAAGATACGAGTACTTACCTCAACATTTAAAACCATGTTTTCTGTACATGGGAGTTTTCCCTCAGAGTTGTGAGATTCGCATCTCCAAGCTCTTTAACTTGTGGGCTGTAGAGGATTTTCGTGAACCAACTCTGGACCATCTGCGTGGTACCAACTTGTGGGCTGGGAGTTGTCTCAGTTGTGGGGATGGCAGGCATTGGTAAGACCCATCTTGCTGCACTAATTTATCACCACCCACTCATTCTTCAACATTTCCATGTAAGACTGTGGGTGAGATTAGGCCCAAAATATCAACCAAACAATATCTTTGCGGATATTCTTTCTCAGTTACTGCATGAGCCAAGAGATCTATTTAAGGGAAAAAGTAAGGATACATTAATAAATCTTTTACGAAGCAGTTTGAAGACTACTGGATGAAAGTAGCAGAGAATAAAACCACTGCCTTTACAGATGCGTATGAAAACATTTACGAGGTGCTGCTCTCAAGCTACGAGTACTTACCTCAACATTTAAAACCATGTTTTCTGTACATGGGAGTTTTCCCTCAGAGTTGTGAGATTCGCATCTCCAAGCTCTTTAACTTGTGGGCTGTAGAGGATTTTCAGGTGCTTCTTGAACCAACTCTGCACCATCAGCGTATATATTTGGTGCCTGTTTGTCAGGAACAAAAGTTGGAAGACTTAGCAATTGATTGTGTGGAGGATCTTGTCTCAAAAAGTCTTGCTATTGTCTGCAAGCAGAGATTCTTCAACTTATCAAGGGAGGTTGGAAAAATCAAATCCTCAAAGCTCCATTCTGTCTATTGGTACTTGTGCGTTAAAGAAGCTAGGAAGAGCAAGTTCTTACATGTCTTAAACAAGTTAACCGATGCTTCCAAAGATAGTATTGAAAAGCATCGTCGGTTGTCAATCCAAAACAACATATTATTTGGCCTAAAAGAGTGTATGACACATGAATGGCTGCAACCACATCAACAACACGTTCACTCCTTTGTACCGGTGAAGATCATCAGTATCCAGTACCGATATGTTTTAACATGATGTTACTTATGAGGGCGTTGGATGCTCTGGCAATCCGTTTCTATGAGTTTCCGAATGAGGTATTGAAACTGTTACAGTTAAGGTACCTCTCCCTCACTCATAATGGGGAACTCCCTTCTTCCATCAACAAGCTCCAACAGCTGCAGTACCTGATTCTCCGTCGACATCATAACATCAAATTCCTGACAGCTCCAACAACTTATTTGCCGGATGAGATTTGGGATATGAAAGAATTGAGGCATCTTCGGATCACGGGAAGAAACCTAGCAGACCCAAGTAAGGGAAAAAAACTATCAAAACTCTTAACACTTTATGTGAATGCTCATAGTTGCAGCAAGGCTGTTTTCAGACGTATCCCTAATCTGAAGAAGTTAGGAATTACAATTGAGTTACAGCCTGACGCTGCTGCTGAAACCATAAGATGCTTCCGGCATATTGGGCTTCTCAAAGATTAGAGTCAGTTAAATGTGTGGTTGTGAATACTCGACTGAGGTCTCAATTAGCTGTTGCCCCACCAGATCACCTTTCAAATTTGCCTGAGAGTCTGAAGAAGTTGAGCTTGAATGGGTTAGGATATTCATGGAAGGACATGGCTGCAATTGCTTCACTGCCAGACCTTGAAGTGCTGAAGCTGCGATGCTCTGCCTTTCAAGGTTCACACTGGGAAACAAAGGATCGACAATTCCAGAGTCTTAAATTTCTGCTACTTGAAGATATTGATCTGGTGCACTGGACAGGTAAAGCTAACTCTTTCCGATTTCTCCGCCACCTAAGTGTTCGACACTGCTACAAATTAAAGAAGATACCTTCGGATATCGGAGATATCTTCCCTCTGGAAATGATGGAGGTAGATGATTGCAGTCCTTCAGTTGTGGCTTCTGCACAGCAAATAAAGTTGAAAAAAACGAGATATTCTCGTCTTCAAGTTGTCATCAACTCTTCCTGGAATCTTTGATGATTAGCAGCCGGATCAATGGATCAAAAGGTAAGTGAAGGAATGATAAAATTATAATCACTTGGATTTTGGTTGATGCAGGTCGAACCAGATGGTGAATTTGAAGTAAACAGCAGATGCATTTTTGTTTTGTAGATTGTGCATTCTACTTTGTTTTGAATTAATTGATGATAGTTTGGAACTTTGGAATATATGTTGTTGTGTCATTCAAGTAAAGTGAACTAATGTGTTCTGTTTTGATCTACACATTCGAACTTGTTCTCCTAGAATTCGGTACAGTGTCATGTTAATTAAAAAAGCATATGTCAGTTGAAATTAGAAACTTATAGACACACATGCACATATCAAATTGAGGCACAAATCGAAATTATATATCTATTTTAATATGATATTATTTTTACCATATGTATACATATCAAATGAATGATCATTTGCATAAAAAGCAAGCAATAAAAGCTACAAAGCATATAAGATTGAGCAATGCATTTAGTTTTTTTTTATCACGGATCAAACCAAATATCTTCTCAACACAAGCAGTCAACTATTGTTTGAATAATAGAGCAGGATATTTAGCTTCCATGTGGGATAAACCATCATCCAGACCATGATATTTGAAAGATGACTGAAAAATTAGCAAGTGTGAAGTATTTCTGATATTAGGAGTCATCAAAGTTATTAGAGTTGCATAAATAATCTATACCTATATAAAAAGTGTGGATGTTTCTTACAAAATATGTTTTGCCTATTATATCCATGATCTACACTTTAATTTAAGGGTAAAAAAGTGATATAATATATCTAACTATTTATAAATAATTATTTGTAATTTGAAATTAATGAACAACTTATGTATATTTTATTTTAAAAATTACATCCCCTTGTGTATAAGTTCATGCATATAAAAAACCATTATGATTGGAGCAAATTAAAATCAATAATTTTTTTCTAAACGAAAATTCATAGTGTTCATTGAGTTCTAAATCACTTTGTTTCTCCTCCCAATTGCACACATTCTCCGTCAAGTAAGCAACTTTCTCTCTCCCGTTCGTTTGTTTTTACTGATTCTTTTCCCCTTGAATCTTTGCTATGTTCGATTTATCGGGTTTTTGAGGATTTTAGTATCTAGAGTTTGAAACGTACTAATATATACCCCTATTTAATATGTTCACATTAGACATTAATTCAACATCAAAGAAATAAATAGGGGTATATTAGGAAGTTTATTGATTAATTGTGTTTCCTAATTTTTTTCTTAATCCTTGTGAAATTTTCAATCAGCCTATTAAATCCGGACGGAGGGAGTGTTATTATTATTATTATTATTATTATTATTATTATTATTATTCAATCCACTTTTTCTCCTAATTATAATAGGACTCTAAAATTATCTATATAAATCATTGGATTTCAACTTGCTAATTGTTACCAATAATAGTTCATAAATCTATTCTCACTTTACAAATTTCATTGTCAATTGTTAGGAAAATTCAATCACTTCAACATAATACATTCATTATTTGGATATTTTCACAATTATGAATAATCATAATGAATCGTCCACATCAAGTTTATTCTCAGGTAAATTTTAAATTTATTAAAATCGTATTTTGATGTAGTTGAACTGTATTTTTCCGAGATAATTATTTATTATTTAATTAAATTTACTTGCTTTTTTTAGGGAAGATAAGCATAATTTATTATTTAATAGATGTTTATTTTATATAATGTTGACGGGGTTAGAATTTTAATATTTTAGTCTTATAACGAACAAAAACACCATGTATAATTAAAATTAAAAAACAAAATAAAAGAAATTGAATTTAGGTCACAGCTCTTTTCTATATTGAGCCATGAGGGGAACGACATTATGGGCGAGGGACGGATTCCATTTCGAGGTGAATGAAACTTTGATCACATCGGCGGTTTGTGTTATTATCTTGAAACTTGAACTTAGCAACCTGCACCGGGACATTAATTGATTAAATTATATTTAATTTCAACAATTTTAGACTCTCTTAATTTTGTTATTTTATCTATTTGGTGAGGTGTTATAAATTGGAGCATGTGGATTAGCCATTCTCATATGAAAGTACATATTAGTTAGGTTAAACGGGAATTAATTCTAACTCCCACATGAGAAAAAAGTAAAAGCTCTCGAGGAAAAAATAATCCTATTAGTCCGATCAAAGTAATGGGAATAAAATAATTATATTTCCCTTTCAATTGCCTTTTAGTATAAGAATTCTATATAAAGATAAATAGTGATCAAAAGATAATACCAGTAACAATGCCATAGAAATAGCACTATAGCAGGGAGTCAAAAGACGTACGGATTGCCACTTGCCTTTTTGAGTTTTTGTTGACAATCAATTACAACATTACATTTTAATTTAAATGTGATTAAATTTATTTTTTCTTGTACAGCTGCTGATGTCTATAAACAAAGAAGAAATCTACAAATGAAAAGAAAATATTCTAATTTAAATACCATACAAAGGCAAGAAAGGATAGATCAAGCTAAGAAAAATCGAAGAAATTGAAATACTCTATTTATTTTAACAGATGACGTCGCTTCACAAAAATCAAATGGTAAGTAATTTCTTAATTTGAAATATTATATATATATATATATATATATATATGTGTGTGTGTGTGTGTGATGATGAACAAATTTTGATTAAGCATGTCTATTTTTTCTTATTTTAGGTTTATCACTTTCTGAATTTTTAACTTCAGAACTACATGAATTAAAAAAAGTGCTTGATTGCAATCATTGTAGTGCTGTAAGATTTGAGTATGAGCTTCCTACTTTATGTTGTGATTATGGAAAAATTCAACTTGCATCTTCTGAAGTTCCTGATGAATTGTACGAATTGTTTACTTCTGAATCACAAGAGGCTATAGATTTTCGAAGAAATATTCGCTCATACAACTGTATATTTTCATTTACTTCATTCGGTGTAACATTGGATAAAGAATTGGCATCTGCAAGATGAGGAGTGTATTCTTTTCGAGCACAAGGAATGATTTATCATGATCTTCCAAGATTGATCCTTAATAATACAAGTCCAAGTTTTTTTCAATTATACTTTTTTGAGACAGGAACTGAGGTTGAGAACAGAATGAATAAATTGGAAAATTCAAATATATCGAAAGCAGTTGTGAAGAAACTGACAAAAATTATAGAGGTCAATCCATATGCACGATTTTTTCAAAGCTTAAAGGAATATCCTTCAATGGATAATGTTCAACTTCATATCTCAAAAGACGTGAACTTAGATCAACGAGTATACAATTCCCCAAATGCAGATCAAGTTGCAGCTATATAGGTTGAAGGAAATAATAATAACATTCCATTGGAGCGAGATATTGTAGTTCATGCTCATTCCGGCGAGAGACACAGAATAAAACATTATTATGGATTTTATGACTCACTGCAATATCCACTTCTTTTTCCAAGAGGCGAAACAGGTTGGCATCAAAATATTAAAAAGATTACTTCCACAAAGTCTATCACCGATAATGGTATGTCCTACATTTATTACATTGTAATGATAAGATTGTTTATTTTTCATATAATCATATTTATAAATTTAATTTATTTGTTTATTTTTATACTTAAAATGTGTTTCAGTTCCCAACATGGATCTTGATAATGTTTTCCCCCTATCAAGAATTAGTCATCTCAATTAGTTGTTGCCCCCCCGGATCACCTTTCAAATTTGCCTTGGGGTCTGAAGAAGTTGAGCTTGAATGGGTTAGGATATCCTTGGAAGTACATGAGTATAATTGGTTCATTGCCAAAACTCCAAGTGCTGAAGCTGCGATGCTCTGCCTTTTAAGGGGCAGAGTGGGAAACAAAGGCTGCAGGACAATTCGAGTGTCTCGAATTTCTGCTACTTGAAGATATCGATCTGGTGCATTGGACAGCTCATACTTCTGGATTTTATAAGTGTTTCCCATGTCTCCGCCACCTAAGTGTTCGACACTGCTACAAATTAAAGAAGATACCTTCGGAAATCGGAGATATCCGAAGTCTGGAAATGATGGAGGTAGATGATTGCAGTCCTTCAGTAGTGGCTTCTGCGCACCAAATAAAGGAGAAAAGAAATTCTGCAAATGAATAATTTTATAGTCTTCAAGTTGTCATCAATTCTTCATGGAATCTTTGATAATTAGCAGTCGGATCATTGGATCAAAAGATAAGTGAAGGAATGATAAAATTATCATTACTTGGATTTTGGTTAATGCGGGTCGAACCACATGGTGAATTTGAAGTAAACAACATATGCATTTGTGTTGAATTGAATTTTTTCGGATGAATTGATGATGCTTTGGAGCTTTGGAATGTATGTTGTTGTGTCATTCAAGTAAAGTGAACTTGTTTTGATTCATACGAAAACTAATATAATATATTATATATTATATTACACAACTACCCTTAAATTAAAGTTATGATAGGGATATAATAGATTAATAGTTAAACCAAAATTTATAAGACATCTCACTTTTATTATAGTAGTAGATAGTAGATTTAATAAGGTAAAATTTTAAATTCGATGAGACAAGCAATTTGGTATAAGAATCGACGACACACACCGACATTGAAGAATTTGGCCATTGAAAATCAAGTCTTTCGAAAACTTAAATTGTGTTGAAATTGCAAAAAGAAAAAAAAATGAAAGATTATGGTTAAAATGTAACATTACAAATGTTAAGCGAAAATTACAAAAGAGGGTAAAATATTATGTAAATTCCTACAATTAACGCTTAAATAAATGAGATGAATTTGATCTTTATTTTCTAGTCAAACTCGAATCTAAAGGTATTCGACTTGTAAGCTAAAAAACTCCCATTTATGACTAGCGGACGTGATATTAAGCTTGAACTTGACTCGTTTATTAGCTTTCAAGCATATTCACGAGCACAAGGTCGAGCTAGGCTCATTTAAGTCGATAAACGAACCATTCTAATTCTTGAAACAAGCAACACGAAGAGAGGGAGATTGAAGAGATAGATGAATACAATTATACAACACGATGCATTAACAGCTAAATGAATAGTGTACATTGTGTTAGCGTATGATTTGCTGTGTTTAATTTGTATTGTGATTTGTATTATTTTGTATTTATTATTTTGATAGTCCTACCATATATGGTACTCTAGATTAGAATAGATTAGTCTTCTGTAATATCTTATATATAGCAGCAGTCTCAAATGCTCTAATTGAGCTTTCACATATACTGAACCCTAATATTCTACATGGTATCAAGACGCCTCCCATATTAACCTGTGAACCCTCTCTTCCGCTTATTTTTTTTTTCTCAAACAATTGACATGGCCACTAACGCCACTGTTGCTGATTCCACTATTACCTCTCCTCAACTTATCAACATATCACATCAAAACATTCTCAAACTTTCATCCACCAACTATCTCGCATGGAAGCTCCAAATTGAGGCTATTCTAATCGGCTATGATCTTTATAAATATGTTGATGGCTCTCATCCATGTCCCTCTTCTCCCATCACAGCAGCCACTGGAGATACTCCAAACCCTGCTCACCAGTTTTGGATACGCCAAGACAAGCTCTTATTTGGGGCTCTTGTCGGTTCTATCTCGCCGGCATTAATTCCGTTGATTCAACAATCAGCCACATCACGTGAAGCGTGGCAGACGCTCTCACACACCTATGCTCGTCCCACTTGAGGTCATATCAAACAAATTAAAGATCAACTCAAACGGACAACCAAGGGCTCCAAATCCGTCACTGAGTTTATGCAGTTCGTTAAGAGTCGCTCTGATGAACTTGCTGCTCTTGGTAAACCTCTTGATCCTGAGGATCTCATCGAATTAATTCTCGCTGGTCTTGATGATGATTACAGATAGATAATTGACATGGTTGATAGACGTGAGACCCCCATATCATTCGATGAGCTTCATGAGAAACTCATCAATCATGAGTTAGGACTCCAACAGTCAAATTTTATGCCGTTTCCAGCAACAGCCAATTTTACTCATCAATCTGCTCCTCGCCATTCATTCAGCTCTTCTCGCCACTCTTCACGTGACTCAGTTCGTCCACCTACTCGGCCCTATACCTCTGCTCCACCGTCATCTCATACTTCAAAACCGTATCTCGGCAAATATCAAGCATGTAGGCAGCCAGGGCATTTTGCTTCTCGATGTCCCGACTTCCATCTTGTGTCAGCTTCATCACGTGGGGCTGCACACCCGAGTCCTACTCCACCTATTTCTTCTTCATGGCAGCCTAAAGCTCATGTTGCAACAACAACTAGCTCAAACCCTCCGGCGTGGCTTCTGGATAGTGGAGCCTCGCACCATGTCACTGCTAATCTTAATACTTTATCATTGCATGGTCCGTATGAAGGCACATACGACATAGTTATTGGTGATGGTACTGGTCTAGCTATCTCTCGAATTGGATCTGTTTCTCTTCCCATTGCTTCTCATAAATTTCAATTAAATGATATGTTATTTGTTCCCTCAATGAAGCGTAATCTTATCTCTATCTCTCAGTTTTGTCAAACTAACAACGCTTCTATTGAATTTTTGCCTTCCTTGTTTCGTGTTAAGGATCTGCGAACAGGGTTGATTCTTCTCGAAGGCAGTCCTAAAGATGGTGTTTACGAGTGGCCTTCTGTTGTATCTGTGCGTCCTTCTGCTCTATCCACTGTCAAAATTTCGTCGTTTGCTTGGCATCATCGCCTTGGCCACCCATCTGAGTCTATCCAGAGTCATTTAATTTCTAAATTTCATTTGGTGTCTGCTAAGTCTAATCATGCACATTGTACTGATTGTGCTTGTCATAAGAGTCATAAACTTCCATTTTCTACTTCTACTATTTTCTCTACTGCTCCATTGGAAATAATTTTCTCCGATGTATGGACATCTCCTATGCACTCGTTTGATAGCTTTAAGTACTATGTCATATTTGTTGATCATTTCACTCACTACACTTGGCTATATTCATTAAAACATAAATCTGATGTGGCTGTTGTATTTCCTCGTTTCAAAGTGCTTGTTGAGAATTATTTTGATCTTAAAATTAAGACTTTATTCCGATAATGGTGGTGAATACGTTGGTTTATCTGCCTATTTATCTGTCCATGGAATTTCACATCACACATCTCCGCCACACACACCAGAACATAATGGCTTCTCTGAACGTCGTCATCGCCATATTGTCAAAACCGGTCTCAGTCTTCTATCTCATGCATCTATTCCTGTTCAATTTTGGTCTTCCGCATTTCTCACTGCCACTTACCTCATTAACAGACTTCCCACACCTACACTTGATATGGCCTCCCCTTACTCTAAATTATTCGGCACTTTTCCAAACTATAACAAACTTCGTAGTTTTGGTTATCTGTGCTATCCTTAGCTTAAGCCCTACTCTGCTCACAAACTAGATCCCAAATCCACTCCTTGTGTCTTTCTTGGTTATTCTCTCACTCAAAGTGCTTATTTTTGTTACTGTCCTACTACTCACAAGACTTTTACTTCTCGTCATGTTAAATTTGTTGAATCTGTGTTTCCTATGGCTAGCTCTACTCCTACAGGCACTTCTACTGATGATGCCACTCCCACATCATGGTTCTCAGCTCAGGTTCTTCACTCACCATCTACGGACTGTCCTCTTGAGCTGCCCATAGTTACAGGTTCGATATCTTCCATTTCTCCTGAGCCTGCTTATGATTCTCATCCACCACTTGATCCGATGCCTTCTAAGGTATCGTCTGCTGATCTTGGTAACTCTTCTGTTCCTTTTTCACGTACCTCCCCTATTATTACACGTTCTAAAAATAACATTCACAAGCCCAGAGTCAAGCTCAATCTCTCTACTCAACTTGCTGCTACCATTGAACCTTCATGTGTATCTCAAGCAATGAAAGATACTAGCTGGCGATAGGCCATATCCACTGAGTATGATGCACTTATTCGCAATGGCACTTGGGAACTTGTCCCTCCTACTGGTGTGCATAACATTGTTAGGTGTAAATGGGTTTATCATATTAAACGTTTACCTGAGGGCTCTATTGACAGGTACAAGGCTCGATTGGTAGCCAAAGGTTTTCATCAACGGCCTGGGGTGGACTATACTGAGACATTTAGTCCTGTTATCAAGCCGGTCATGGTCCGATTGGTTCTTTCACTGGCTGTTAGTCAGGGTTGGCCTCTCAGACAACTTGATATTAATAATGCCTTCTTGCAGGGCACTCTTACTGATGATGTTTATATGACTCATCCACCTAGGTTTATGGATTCTGACAAACCAACTCATGTTTGTAAGCTTCGTAAAGCCATTTATGGGTTGAAGCAAGCTCCTCGCTCCTGGTATAATGAGCTGAGTCAGTTTCTCCTTGAGTCGAAGTTTCAGAACTCCGTTGCTGACACCTCTCTATTCTATTTGCACATGTCCAGTACTATCATTTTAGTTCTTGTTTATGTTGATGACATCATTGTCACAGGGAGTCACCAAGAGGATGTACACAAGTTCATTAAGTCTCTCTCTGCTCGATTCTCCCTTAAGGATCTTGGTGATCTCCATTATTTTCTTAGAGTTGAAGTAGTCCCGTGTTCGCAAGGGCTTCTTTTATCTCAACGACGATACATTGCTGACATTTTAGCACGCTCCAAGATGACAAATGCAACACCGGTTGTTACTCCTCTCGCCACATCTCCTACTCTCACACTTCACGCAGGCACTGCTTTATCTGATCCAACAGAATACCGGGCTACTGTTGGTAGTCTTCAGTATCTCTCATTGACTCGACCCGACATTGCCTTTACTGTTAACAAGCTCTCCAAATATATGCATCGCCCCACTACCATTCATTGGCTTGCTGTAAAACAGATACTTCGTTATCTTTGTGGGACCATTGATCAGGGCATTGTTCTTCATCAACAGTCTCCGTTCACTTTACATGCTTATTCGGATGCCGATTGGGCAGGCAACAAGGATGACTTCACTTCGACAGGTGCATATATTGTTTATCTTGGTCGTAGTCCCATCTCTTAGAGTTCTAAAAAACAACCCACAGTTGCTCGATCTTCTACTGAAGCAGAGTATAGGTCAGTCGCTTCTACGGCTGCTGAACTTTGTTGGATCTCTTCTCTTATTGGCGAGTTGGGTCTCCTTCTTCATGCTCAGCCGATCATTTACTGTGATAATGTTGGTGCTACAAGTTTATGCTCCAATCCTGTTTTTCACTCTCGAATGAAACATGTTGCACTTGACTTCCACTTTATTCGTGAATTAGTTCAGAACAAAGTCCTCAGTGTTACGCATGTTTCCTCCATTGACCAATTGGCGGATGCCCTGACTAAGCCTCTTTCTCGTCAGCGATTTCAGGCTTTGTTGCTCAAGATTGGTCTCTCCTCTAGACGGTCCATCTTGCGGGGGGATGTTAGCGTATGATTTGCTGTGTTTAATTTGTATTGTGATTTGTATTATTTTGTATTTATTATTTTGATAGTCCTACCATATATGGTACTCTAGATTAGAATAGATTAGTCTTCTGTAATATCTTATATATAGCAGCAATCTCAAATGCTCTAATTGAGCTTTCACATATATTGAACCCTAATATTCTACACATTGCTCAACAAAGGGCCAAAGCTTCAACAAAACTAAACTCTAGCCTTTTGAGAGAATTTTGCTATCTACGATTCTTTCTTTTGTACAAGCAATCCAACATCCTAACCTGCGTGTGATCCAGAAATGGCTAACAGAGTCGAACGGGAACGGGAACAGGCATGACTAAATTTTACTTTTACATCATCTTCGACTACCTCATTTACAGTTGGTCACTCGACATTCCATGGAAACAGGGCACAAGCCATCGGAAACCAAGGTGTTTGCGCTCTGCAGTAATCTCCACAGAGGAAACGGAAAAACATGCATGCACGAGCAAGAGAGATTACGTACTGCTATGCAACGCGTGGTGGGGATCGTTTACTTTACACTCTGCAACAGCAGCTGGGCAGAAGGGTATTCGGAGAAGAACTTTGGTGGCTCTATATCTGAAGGGTCCATTGCAGGAATCACCATATATACATCTTCGGTGGAGAACGGGATGCTGCAATGAAGATAACACAGATGAAATGTAAGGAAGATTATAGAGCTACATAGCGAGACATTTCTGGAGACGATAAATTAGTCACTACAAATAAACGAAGAAAATAGTAAGAATGCTAGCATGACAAGATGAGGGGGTTAGGTAGAGCAATCCAATTTAAATATCTAACTCATAATTCGTAGTTTTTGGTTTGAGAACATCTTATCAAAACGCAGGTTAATGGTCATTTGTCGTCTAAGGAATTCATGTTATACCAAAGCTTTCTCACTAATCAAGCAGAAACATAGAATTGGAACTTTATCAAGATAATACCGACTAAATAAGGGAAATTATTGCATAGATTCAGTATTCAGAGCGTATTATCATATAATCGTTGTAAGGGAATCTTAGTGACAACCTAAACATTGTTCAAGTTCTGATCAGAATCTCGTAATAACTCTCTGGCATTTCTCATACAAGCATATGCTTGATGGCTAAATGGGATAGTTATTGGTTTTGCAGATATCCAGTGGGACAAATACAATTGCTGTGTGAAACAACCTATCCAGGATACTTGCAACGATGAAATAATTGCAAAACCAATTGACAAGTGAGCAACAAATTGCTTCAGTCTGTTTTAATTTGGTAAAACTAGTCTGTGATTCAACATTTCAACCAAGCCAAATTAGGAGCTCATGCTAATCTTAAGGTCTGAGTTTTGATATTTTCAGCCAAGAGGTCATCCCAGTGCTATTAGGTAGAACAATGTGTGTTAAATGTAATAGAGCATAAATATATCAGATGATGTCAATCTTAGTCTTAGACTACATCTCCTGAAATAACAAGATTAGATATGGGTGATAACATTACAAGGCCAATAAACAAACTCATTATTTGCAGTCACTCAGGAACTAATTTCCATCTAGTAACAGTACTAGAAACAAAATTAAATGCAATAAAATTTATGATGTGAGTGAAAAATAATAGCCTTCAAATTCGTCATTGATGCTCTCAATGATGGAGTCAAAAATAGCAGCCCTCTCAGATTCAAAGGCATGCCAATGAAGAAGGGTTTTCAAAACGGTTATGAAGCTTTTTCAATAGATAAAATACGGTAAAATCGGGTCAAATAGAGACAGCCCAATTGCAACATAACCAAGAGAAATGAATAAAGGCCCAATAGAATATCGGGTCAAAAAGAGACTGGCCAATAGTTGTTGCCATTTCCAATTACATGCTCATTCTTTCTTTTTATTTTTATTGGATAGTTCTTTAAAATTTACCAAGATTCACCCAAAATTTACATATACTCATTCTAATCTTAAAGAAACGCTTCCAATTTTTTATTTATAGTTAACTCCAATTCTCAATTTTTATCTTTTAAAGTAAATTTTTCACATTTACAACTCATAATTAATTTATTGTCTGCTTAGATTTATTAGTTGTATACTCTAATTACAAGAACAATATTATGACACACAACCAATTGTAAATTTATCAAGATAGACCTATAATGAGATACTTTTGTCAACCAATGATTTTTTAATGTTGATGCGAAATTAAGAAAAAACATATTATCATCATTTTGTCAAATTTATCATCAACTTATTATTTTATTTTTAGATTTATGTAGTAATATATAATCATATTAAATTTATTTTATCCTGATTTGAGGTTGTTACTATTTCTAAAACATTTTTCATTCGTCATTTTTAATTTATACTATTTCTGAAACATTAAGTCAAGCACTAAGTTAATTACCTCAACAACGTGAATTAGCAGTCTATAATTATTCAACTATAATAAAATTTCTCAGCTAATTAATATCAATTTAATAATATAATTACGCGGAAATATCGACTATAGTCTATATATCTAATGACTAGAAAACAACAAAATTGTTTTATATGATAAATTAAATTAAATATAAACACAAAGGACGATTCAGAAGAAAGGGAGAAGCTGCATTTGTCATTATCATTGACGAAATGAGTTGCTTCTGTGAACAAGCAATAAGGTTTTTTAAAATATTAATTTTGGAAAGGAAAGTTCTACCTGCCATTTCTAGTCCTAATATTATTATATAGTTGGGCAAATGGCCAAATAAACACCCGAACTATATGACAAGTCTTGTGTAGACGTATGAACTATTTTTTTTGTCCGAATACATACTTAAACTATTTAAAAAGTATAATCGGCCTCCTCAATTATTCAAAATATATCAAATTCACACTTCTCGTTTAATAAGGTGAAATTTTAAATTCGAAGAGATGAGCAATTTGGAATAAAAATCGACGAAGCACACCAACGAAGAATTGACCATTGAAAATCCAATCTTTCGAAAACTTAAATTGTTTGAAATTGTGAAAAGAAAAAAAAATGAAAAATTATGATTAAAATGTAACATTATAAACGTTAAGTGAAAATTACAAAAGATGGTAAAAAAATTATGTAAATTCCTACAATTAACCCTTAAATAAACGAGATGATTTTGATCTTTATTTTCAAGTCAAACTCGAATTTGTAAGCTCAAAAACTCTCATCTATGACCAGCGAACTTGATAATATGCTTGAACTTGACTCGTTTATTTTCTTTCAAGCCTATTCACGAGCACAAGGTCAAGCTAGGCTCGTTTAAGTCGATAAGCGAACCATTCTATGTCGAAACAAGCAACACGAAGAGAGGAAGATTGAAGAGATAGATGAATACAATTATACAACACGATGCATTAACGCACTACTATGCAACGCGTGGTGGGGATCATTTACTTCACATTCTGCAAAAGCAGTTGGGTAAGTTGGCTAAATGTAGATACTTATAGTTATTGGGCTTCTGGACAGCTGGGCTAGAGTGTAACATAAATTATTTGATAATTTATGTGTTGATTTATATTTACTTTGATTGTGTGGAATTTTTCTTTTTACAAATAGAATTTTATTGCCCATGTTTGAATTCGTATAAATTGATCAAGAAAAAAAAAACAACCTTTAAGTGTGGAAAATGGGGCTGGGTCTCGAATTAGTAAAAAAAAAAAAGATTGATATTATAGCAAATTGAATCCTCTATCACACTTTTCTCTATCCGATTTGGTATCTCATTTTGATTTTTATTCGATTTTTATCATATTTTTTTTCAATTTCAATTTGTTATGACTTAGTTTAATTTTATAATTATTATTTATGATTTATTCCACCCAATTAGGATTTATATTTATTTTTTAATATTTACTTCTTATTTTTTAGTTAATATGGTTGATTATTCCAGAAGTATGGTATATAATTTTTAAAAAAAAATTAATTTTTAAGAATAAATGTTGACTATGATTTATAATACTATAATGAAATTTATTTTTGTAATAAATATTTTTAAAATATTAAATTTTTATTGTGGGACATAAAAGTCGAATGAGATCCTCTATTCCAGATTTAATGTTTCAAGCCATGTTCCACGATCAAATTTACTAAGTTTTTCTTCCATTTTTCATCAATTTTAATTTATTATGCTTTAGTTTAATTTTATGATTTTTTAGGGTTCACCCTACCCTTTATAATTAATTTTTAGTATTTAATTTTCAAAGAAATGATTATCATGGTTGATTATTTTTAAAATATGATTTATAATAATTTTTAAAATTTCAACCTTTTGTTGATAAAAGTGACTAGATCGATTATGTTATAATTAATTTTTATATTTGTGGCCCAAATAAAATTGGCAACATCAATTGTGGCCCAAAAAATATTAGTTGTTCATAGTACAAAATAATTGTTGTCCAAATAAATAAATAAATAAATAATAATAATAATAATAATAATAATAATAATAATAATAATAATAATATGCTACGTAATTTTTCCATAGTTTAATAATATTATTATTATTATTATAATTTAATCATATATATGTCATATAAAAATTGTCTTAATAATTATGTGAACTAGAATAATAAATAAATGGCGAACATGATGTGGCCCCAAATATCTCAATTATTTGGGAAAAGGCCCGCAATTTGAATGGTTCAAACTTGGAAGATAAATGCATTGCTTCCACCAATAATCTCATCCACAGATGCTTATGTGAATGATCAGCAAGAAAAAAGAAGCATTATGGCTTACGCTGCTGTGATTTCTCTCCAGAATACAATCCACCGCCTCCAAAATCTCATCAATTTTCCACGAATCACAAAATCTGCGTGTGATGAGGAGCTGGATTCATTAATCTCTGTGCTGAGAGGATTGGATGATGAAAGGAGCAGAATGATTGATAGGAGTGTGATTCATGAATTGGATGCAAAAATAAGAGATGAAGTTTGGAAAGTAGAAGATGTTCTTGAATCATATTACTATCTGATTCCACCTTCTCATGGCCTTGACGAGAAGGGCGTGGAGGAAGAGATGAATTCGTTCTTGAAGAAAGTGAAGATTTTGAGAGAGGAGTATGACAGAGCGCTACTACAAAACCCATTGCCTGCAGAAGAAGAAGATGAGGCATTATCTTTATCTTGCTGCACTAATTTATCACCACCCACTCATTCTTCAACATTTCCATGTAAGACTGTGGGTGAGATTAGGCCCAAAATATCAACCAAACAATATCTTTGCGGATATTCTTAATCACAACAAGGCTACAGGAAGTCGCTAAACATGGGTGCACTACAAAAAGAATTCACCAGATTCCATTTTTGAGCAATGAAGAAAGTTGGAATCTTCTTTGGCAGAATGTGTTTGTAGCTGAAAAGTCTTTCCCTTCTCAACTCGAGAAACCGGGAAGGAAGATTGCGGACAAGTGTGAAGGTCTTCCTCTTTTGATCCTTGCAGTTGCCCACATCCTCCGTGGTCTCGACAAGACGGAAGAGTACTGGATGAAGGTAGCAGAGAATAAAACCACTACCTTTACAGATGCGTATGAAAACATTTACGCGGTGCTGCTCTCAAGCTACGAGTACTTACCTCAACATTTAAAACCGTGTTTTCTGTACATGGGAGTTTTCCCATGTAGAGGATTCGCTCCTCAAAACTCATTAACTTGTGTGCTGTAGAGGATTTTCTTGAACAACCTCTGAACCGTCTGCGTACAAATTTGATATGGTTTGTTAAGAAAGAAAGTCAGGAACAAAAGTTGGAAGAGTTTGCAATTGAATGTGTGGAGGATCTTGTCTCAAATAGTCTTGCTATTGTTTGCAAGCAGAGGTTCGGCATCTTCTTCAAATCCTCAAAGCTCCATTCTGCCTATTGGTACTTGTGTGTTAAAGAAGCTAGGAAGAGCAAGTTCTTACATGTCTTAAACAAGTTAACCGATGTTTCCAAAGATAGTATTGAAAAGCACCGTCGGTTGTCAGTCCAAAACAACATATTATTAGGCCTAAAAGAGGTGTATGACACAATGGCTGCAGCCACATCAACGACACGTTCACTCCTTTGTACCGGTGAAGATCATCAGTATCCAGTACCGATATGTTTTAATACGATGTTACTTATGAGGGTGTTGGATGCTCTGGCAATCCGTTTCTATGAGTTTCCAAATGAGGTATTCAAACTATTACAGTTAAGGTACCTCTCCCTCACTCATAATGGGGAACTCCCTTCTTCCATCAACAAGCTCCAACAGCTGAAGTGCCTGATTCTCCGTCAACATCATAACATCAAATTCCTGACAGTTCCAACAACTTATATGCCAGATGAGATTTGGGATATGAAAGAATTGAGGCATCTTCGGATCATGGGAAGCAACCTACCAGACCCAAGTAAGGGAAAAAAACTATCAAACCTCTTAACACTTTATGTGAATGCTGATAATTGCAGCAAGGCTGTTTTCAGACGCATCCCTAATCTGAAGAAGTTAGGAATTAGAATTGAGTTACAGCCTGACGCTGCTGCTGAAACCGTAAGATGCTTGGAGCATATTGGGCTTCTCAAAAGATTAGAGTCAATTAAATGTGTGGTTGTGAATCCTCGACTGAGGTCTCAATTAGCTGTTGCCCCACCATATCACCTTTCAAAACTGCCGAGGAGACTGAGGAAGTTGAGCTTGAATGGATTAGGATATTCATGGAAGTACATGACTGCAATTGGTTTACTGCCATTCCTTCAAGTGCTGAAGCTGCGATGCTCTGCCTTTCAAGGTCCACACTGGGAAACAGGGGCTGCACAGCCTCTCCTATCTCAGGACATGACTGTAATTAGGCCTGGACAATTTGATAATCTCAAATATCTGCTACTTGAAGATATTGATCTGGTGCACTGGACAGCTCAAGAAACGTGTTTCCATTCTCTCTGCCACCTAATCATTGGACACTGCTACAAATTAAAGAAGATACCTTCGGAAATCGGACATATCCAACGTCTGCAAATGATGGAGGTAGATGATTGCAGTCCTTCAGTTGTGGCTTCTGCGCAGCAAATAAAGGAGAAAAGAAATTCTTCTCAACTTCAAGTTGTCATCAATTCTTCATGGAATCTTTGAAGATTAGCAGCCGGATCATTGGATCAAAAGGTAAGTGAAGGAATGATAAAATTAGAGGGAGTTTCTATTTGCATTGCGGATTTTATTTTTTGCACATCAATTGGTCAATGAACTATTAATTTTACTATTTGCACCACGCATATTTACATTAATGCCCTCCCGTCTAAATACATTTGTTTTACTTAAAAAAAATATATCCGGAAACACATTTTCGAACACATTTATCTTGTTCGAGAATATTAATTCAAACAATTTCAATACTTCGAACGTCACTTAGAAAATTTCATGGTGCACACAGTGTTCAAAGTTGATTTTTTGAACAACCTTCATTTGTTCACAAAATGTTTTTCGAAACAAACTATGTTCGAAAATTAGAGATTGAACCACTTCAATATATTCGAACGCCCTGAACTCCATTTTTTTCCCACGTGTTGTTCAAAAAATGAAGTTCGAACTACTCCAAAATGTTCGAGATTTCCAATTCGAACGAATCGTGATCTGAACAAAAAAAAATCTCCACAACACGTTCTAAACTCGATTATTTTCGATCAATAGACCTGTACTAACATCTAATACTTCTAATAAATTATTAGAAGTTGATGAATAATTATTTTTAATTTATTTCATTTTTTTAAGTTTTTAATTTGTGGTGCATTGAGTAATTTTAGCGATTTAAATAAGTAATAAAAGGATATTGAAGTAACTTTAAAATTATTTTATTTATCATTTATTTCTTTTGTGGTGCAAAGAGTAAAATTAGTAAATTTGGATTTTGGTTAATGCAGGTCGAACCAGATGGTGAATTTGAAGTAAACAGCAAAAGGATTTTTGTTATGGAGATTGTGCATCTACTTTGTTTTGAATTAATTGTTTGGGATGAATTGATGATGGTTTGGAACTTTGGAATATATGTTGTTATGTCATTCAAGTAAAGTGAACTAATGTGTTCTGTTTTGATTTACACATTTGAACTTGTTCTCCTAGAATTCGGTATAGTGTCGTGTTAATTAAAAAAGAATATGTTAGTTGAAATTAGAAACTTATACACACACGCACATATCAAATTGAGACACAAATCGAAATTATATATCTATTTTAATATGATATTATTATTACCATATGAATGCATATCAAATGAATGATCATTTGCATAAAAAACACATGATAAATTTTATATATATATTACTATATGATAATAAAGTGTATGTAGATTTATTATATTACTCTATTGTCCTTAATTTAAATATATTATAGGGATATAGTAGGTAATTAAATTTAATTTTGTAAAATAATGCTTTTTTTTTATATAGCAATAGATTCATATGGAAACAAATATAGTATATTATATATTATATCACACAACTACCCTTAAATTAAAGTTGTGAAAGGGATATATTAGATTAATAGGTAAACCAAAATTAGTAAAAAATTACCCTTTTATTATAGTAGTAGATAGTAGATTTACTAAGGTAAAATTTTAAATTCAAAGAGATGGACATTTTGGTATAAGAATCGACGACACACACCGACAACGAAGAATTTGGCCATTGAAAACCCAATCTTTCGAAAACTTAAATTGTGTTGAAATTGCAAAAAGAAAAAAAAAAGAAAGATTATAGTTAAAATGTAACATTATAAACGTTAAGCGAAATTACAAAAGACGGTAAAAAAATTATGTAAATTCCTACAATTAACCCTTAAATAAACGAGATATTTTGATCTTTATTTTCGAGTCAAACTCGAATCTAAAGGTATTCGACTTGTAAGCTCAAAAACTCTCATGTATGACCGGCGAAGGTGATAATAAGCTTGAACTTGGCTCGTTTATTTTCTTTCAAGCCTATTCACGAGCACAAGGCCGAGCTAGGCTTAAACGTTTAAGTCGCTAAACGAACCATTCTATGTCGAAACAAGCAACAGGAAGAGAGGGAGATTGAAGAGATAGATGAATACAATTATACAACACGATGCATTAACAGCTAAATGAATAGTGTACATCGCTCAACAAAGGGCCAAAGCTTCAACAAAACTAAACTCTAGCCTTTTGAGAGATTTTTGCTACCTACTATTCTTACTTTTGTACAAGCAATCTAACAGCAAGCAAACCTGTGTGGATGCTACAAACTAACAGCAAGCATCCAAATTAGATAAAATACCTATTAAATAATTGTATATTGATGAAGCAGAAAACCTGTGTGGTGAGCTTCCTAATGAAAAACGAAGGAACCTGGGAATTCATTAATTCAATTTCCATGAGCATATAAATTAAATGAGAAAGAATGGGAGGACACAAGGAGCATATTGCAGCTTACATAGTCATTCAAGGGCTTCATTGTACATGTTTCGTCTCAAATAAACAATGGAATGGTTAAAATCCAGCAACTTCTCGCCAATATCTTTTTGCCCACTGCTATCAGCAATCTGCTTCAAACTCGTCCATGACTTTTTCCTTCTCTTACTTGAAGATTGGATACTCTTTTCTAAATCCACTGCAGCTGAACTAATTTGAGGTTCAGCTACTTTCTTTGCATATGATCTGTTCCGTTTCCTCCGCTTCGAATCCAACAACGAAAGACCAGTTGCTGGCAATGGTGTTGCTGGAGAGCTTGTTTCAAGATTCTGTCTATCTAAAGGCAACAAAGCATCGGAATCCACCTTCTCATGCTCGGTAGTCGTTGCAGTCTCTCTGGCTTTCTTTAATTTCAATGCCGGTTTAGGCTTTGGTGGACGTATTTCTTTGACATATCCATTTGGTGTTCCTCTCATCATATTTTGATGAGAACAAGAGTGGCATCTGGAAACAACATAATTTTGTGCCTTTGGATTTGATTTCTTTCGTCTACGCCTCCCTTTTGACCTGTTCTTCTCAATCCGGGCAGTGCAATTGTTACCAGGTTGCAGAATAGATTCACAACTGTTGAACAACATAGCATTGTCATGGACCATGAATATTTCTACTATCTAAACCTCATCATTTTCAAATGTCTGCTACACATTCTAAAAATATATGAAAACTTTCCAAGAGAGGAAGCTTAAAGAAACACGAATCTAGAAACACCGAATAAACATGTAAAAGTAGCACAAGTGAAACCAAGGATCTACACCGACTACACAAGAAGTTATCTCATATTCAATGCTCTAAACTTAAAGAAAGTAACAAGGTGGAATAATAGCCCATGGATCTATACAAAAAGGTTAAACATCAACCTTTCAAGTTTCAAGTAGAAACCCATGCCTGACATAGTACGCATGCAAACTCTTGAAACCTACATTGAGTCACAAGCCACGATTTTACCTTTTTACAACTAACTAATTCATAGGAACGGAGCAGTAGGAGCACTCTCGGACGAGGTTCATCCAAAAATAGAAAACACATGCAAATCACAAGTTGAATGAGCAAAACTATGTTACTCAAGCAAATTATTATGGAACTATAATTACAGAAAGTTGGAGCTGTTCTTATTAGATTTGCAAGAACCAAGCTGCTCACTCTTCAAATCTTCCAATCATTCTCATCTTTTTAGGTTGTCATCTCCAATCTTCATCAATTATGCTATCAACATATAATCTTGGACAAGTTCACTAAAGTTTTCAAGAAATGGGCACAATTAAATGCTTGATTTCATTGTTCAACCATCAAAATTAACTCCTAAATCCCTAAGCTAGCCAAAGTAACTTATGCATATTGCTGAACCAGAGACACATAGTAACTCTTGATAAAAATAGAATGGATGAGTAAACGAAACAAGAACAAAATAAAACCAAGCAATTCCAAAATGTTAACAATATAAACCACTAAAAACATAACCTTTCACAAACAAACAAAGGCAGGTCAGCGCGAAGGCCCAATGCTTCGCTTGTGGCGACAAAGAAGGCGCCAAGTGAAGGAACGCAGGCCGCCCACAATGCTAGATTTTTCAGATGGTCGATCTTGCTCATGGATTTAGCATTCACATTGCCATGTTTCATTTCTTCCCTCCCACTCCGCCCATCATATGCCAGAATTTCTTTCAGGAATTTTAATAAACAGTTAGTGGGTTGGAGCTTAGCCTGCACCTACAAAGATTTGGATAGAGATGAAATAATTGCAAAACCAATAGTCTGTGATTCAACCAAGCCAAATTAGGAACTCATGCTAATCTTAAGGTCTGAGTTTCAATCTTTTCAACCAAGAGGTCATCCCAGTGCTATTAAGGTAGAACAATGTGTGTTAAATGTAAGAGAGCATAAATATCTCCCAATCTTAGTCTTAGACTACATCTCCTGAAATAACAAGATGAGATATTGTTATCAACATTCATTACAAGGTCAATAAACAAACTCATTACTTGCAGTTACTCAGGAACTAATTTCCATCTTCTAACAGCACTGAAAACAAAATTAAATGCAATAAAATTTATGATGTGAGTGAAAAATAGCCTTCAATTTCGTCATTGATGCTCTCAAAACGGTTATGAAGCTTTTTCAATAGATAAAATACGGTAAAATCGGGTCAAATAGAGACAGGCCAATAGTTGTTTTGTTGCCATTTCCAATTCTTTATTTATAGTAAACTCCAATCCTCAATTTTTATCTTTTAAAGTAAAATTTTCACATTTACAACTCATAACTAATTTATTGTCTGCTTAAATTTGTTAGTTGTATACTCTAATTACAACAACAATATTACGACACAACCAATTGTAAATTTATCGAGATAGACCCCATGATGAGAGAATTTTGTCAACCAATGATTTTTGAATGTTTATGCGAAAGGGAGTTTCTGTTTGCACCCCATATTTACTCTTTGCACCCCAAAAGAAAAAAAGAAAAAATAAAATAGTTTTGAAGTTACTTAAATGCCCTTTGTTCAAAAAGAAAAAAATAAGTGTGGTTCGAAAATGAAATTTCGAACATCATGTTTGTTCGAAATTTTATTTTCGAACATACATAATTTTTAAAATAAGTAACGTTCGGAAATTAATTTTCGAACACACCATGTTTGTTCGAAAATTGATTTTCAAACAAACATGGCATGTTCGAAAAATAATTTCCGAACTGACTCCATGAATTTTTTATAAGTACCGTTCGAACACAGGACTTTGAACACATCCATTATGCTCGAACAGAAGACTTCGAACATATTCAGAATGTTCGAATACACAACTTCGAATAGAACGTGATTTTTTTTATGCTTTTAATTTTCAGATTTTATGTTTTTTTTTAGTAAGGGCATTATAGTCAATTTTAGGGGTGCAAAGAGTAAAAAAGGGGGTGCCAACAGAAACTCCCTTTCATCATTGATGCTCTCAAAACGGTTATGAAGCTTTTTCAATAGATAAAATACGGTAAAATCGGGTCAAATAGAGACGGGCCCAATTGCAACGTAACCAAGAGAAAAGAAAAGGCATACAATAGAATATCGGATCAAAAAGAGACGGCCAATAGTTGTTGCCATTTCCAATTCTTTATTTATAGTTAACTCCAATTCTCAATTTTTATCTTTTAAAGTAAAATTTTCACATTTACAACTCATAACTAATTTATTGTCTGCTTAAATTTGTTAGTTGTATACTCTAATTACAAAAACAATATTACGACACAACCAATTGTAAATTTATCGAGATAGACCTATGATGAGATAATTTTGTCAACCAATGATTTTTGAATGTTGATGCGAAATTAAGAAAAAAACTAAAGCTTTGTCAAATTTATCATCAGCTTATTATTTTATTTTTAGACTTATGTAATAATATATAATCATATTAAATTTATTTTATCCTGATTTGAGGTTGTTACTATTTCTAAAACATTTTTCATTCGTCATTTTTAATTTATACTATTTCTGAAACATTAAGTCAAGCACTAAGTTAATTACCTCAACAACGTGAATTAGCAGTCTATAATTATTCAACTATAATAAAATTTCTCAGCTAATTAATATCAATTTAATAATATAATTACGCGGAAATATCGACTATAGTCTATATATCTAATGACTAGAAAACAACAAAATTGTTTTATATGATAAATTAAATTAAATATAAACACAAAGGACGATTCAGAAGAAAGGGAGAAGCTGCATTTGTCATTATCATTGACGAAATGAGTTGCTTCTGTGAACAAGCAATAAGGTTTTTTAAAATATTAATTTTGGAAAGGAAAGTTGTACCTGCCATTTCTAGTCCTAATATTATTATATAGTAGGGCAAATGGCCAAATAAACATCCGAACTATATGACAAGTCTTACGTAGACCTATGAACTATTTTTTTTGCCCGAATACACATCTAAATTATTTAAAAAGTATAATTGGTCTTCTCAATTATTCAAAATATATTAAATTCACACTTTCAGTTTAACATCTTTAGTTTTCTCCATTAAATAAATTGTGCATAAAATCTTTGACTTAATTATGATCGATTTGGACGATGATACCATGTAATGTGGCATGTTTAGAAAGCACTCGTCAAGGGCTTTCTAATTATATTCTCAATTTATCAATTAGGTGTCAAACGATATAATAATTACATAGAGAAATATCATTTTATATATGAAAGAGTATAATATCTTCATTTAAGTATTGTATATGTTTGAATTATTTTTATTTTCCAAAATTTATAGCAATCAATAAATTTTATGCAAATATTTTGCAGAATGTAAATTTATAAAACGAGAATTTCTGAAATATTGTATAGGTTTTTAAATTAACGACGACACCAAAAAGTGTCATTAGAAATACTACTATTAAATAATAGAATGTCGCCAGAAATTAATATAAATGACATTTTACAATGTTAAAATTAGTCATTCTAGACCATCTCAAAAGAATATTTATCAAGACAATACGAGTTGTCATATTATGTTTCTTTTCCCAACACCAGAAATTTGGTATTGCACCTATAATAAATTACTCCCTCCGTCACAATAGTAAGGTCCACCTTTTTATTATTTACTCTCTCTATTTTAATAGAAAGTGGACCTTGCAAACAGGACGGAGGGAGTATTATTTATTAATTTTTTTTATATTTTTAGGTGTCATTATGGTTAATTAATTCTTTAGCAACACTCGCATTGGTGACATTAAGAATCGTCATGGAGAAAAGTGGGATGTCACAAAATAAAAGATAAACGCATTATAACTAATTAGCATTATATTATCAAAATATGATATATATATATATATATATATATATATAGGGGTGAGTTCCAGAAGGAACCACACCCTAGGTGAGAACCGAGAACCAATCTCAGCCACAAATTGATCTGATTTGGACGGCCAAGATTTGTTCTAAAATTAAAAAAAGACGGTGGTATTATTGTAATATTTTCGAAGTTCAGTACCCCTGAAACTTAGAGAGGGTAAAATCGGAAGTTTGAAACTATACGGATTTTCAAACGTTTACAGACAAAAACCTTTCTTCCCACCATAATTGCTTGAGCTTTCTAATGCGAAACCGGCAAAAAATCATCGAATTCAACCGTTCAAATCATCCCAAAACCACCGAAGAACATTAAAGTTTCGAACTAAAATCATGAATCCTCAAGGTAACATATCGTTCTGTCTTATTTTTTCAAATTCTGTTATATATTACTTTGAGTTTATAAAAATACATTTCGCATTATATTATGATGATTTAGTAATTTCTTTCATGTTTTTTTAGCATAAAGGTACTTCACCCGTACACATACAAAACATAATGATGGAAAAACTTGTTATGTTATTTTTATTGCATGATAATTTTTTCGTTTAATTTTGTTCTGTTAATGACGGAAAACTTGTATAAACATGTTAAACCTAACTATGTTTGCAACATATATGTGATTTAGTTGTATATTTTCGAATTAAGGGTTTTAGCATTCTCATTCCCCTATTTTAGCACTGTCATTTCTAATTTTAGCACTAACATGACCCTTTTTTAGCATTACAATTTTTTAGCATTTACAATAAAATAATGTCAGCGGCATTGTCAAAAAACACTATGAATATAGTTTTAGAATTGTCATTCATATTTTAGCATTCAGATTATGTTCTTTGGCATTATAATTTGATTTAGGAGTTTCATTTTTTAGCACTCTCGTTACTTATTTTAGCATAGCACCTGCTTCAGCATTAACATGAAACAATGTTCTCTTGCTTTTAGCTCTCTAGTTTAGAGTTTTAGCACAGTAATCTCATATTTTAGCATTCACATTATGTTCTTTATCATTGTAATTGATTTAGGAGTTTCATCTTTTGTTTCTTTTTTGTAAACATAAAACCTTCATTGTTTTTAGCACTCTAGTTTAGAGTTTTAGAACTGTCATAACATATTTTAGCATTCAGATTATGTTCTTTGACATTGTAATTGATTTAGGACTTTCATATTTTACTTCTTTTTTATAAACATAAAACTTTTGTCCCATGTGTAATTCAACTGCACAATTTTCTTGGTTTTACAAGTATAGATTGGAGTTTTAGCATTGTCATCTTGTATTTTAGCATTCAGATTCTGTTTTTTAGCACTCTAGTTTAGAGTTTTAGCAGTGTCATCTCATATTTTAGCATTCAGATTATGTTCTTTGGCATTATAATTTGATTTAGGAGTTTCATTTTTTAGCACTCTCGTGACTTATTTTAGCATGGCACCTGTGTAATACCCCGTAATTCACTTACTGTTTAATTACAGTTAAGTGTGTGATTAGTGTATAAGTGCAGTAAATTCCAGTCAGATTAGGGTCGAAAGTATCCGTTAAGTTCCATGAATTCAAGATCAATTAAAATTCCGTAGGGGGATTAATTATTTCAGTTAGGGTTTATCCCCTTTTCAGTATGGAAAGCCGGAATCGTAATTTCAGATAAATTCGATTCCTATTTTATTTACGGTGCGTGATTATCGTGAATCAGATATTCCGATAATTAATTTCAGGACTGGGAAACTCAGATATTCTCCAGTCATGCAATTGTTTAAATTTAGATAATTTAAATGAGATGCTCAAGTTAAGAGAATCAGATATTCTCTAAGTTTTGGACGTTTTAATTATCGAGAAATTAAAACCAGTATTTTTAAAGCAGTGTTTTAAAATCAATAATTTCAGATAAATTATTGTTTTAAAATAAGTGAATTATTTTAGCAATATCGGTTTAGTTTGGAATTTTTCTGAAAATGGAAAATATCACGATAACCGAACAACCGAGTATTTATTTAAGTCAACCAAGCATGGGTGATAGCCATGTCTCCCACGTGTGTGTGTCCCCTTTCATATATCCAAATTAGCAAGTGGATAATTATGTTTTGATAGCTCTTATCCATATTAGGAAATAAAATAATATAGATATTTGCATGGTTGTGTATATATTGCCGAGAGGGAGAGTGAGAGCAGCCGCCTTCATCATCTTCTTCATCATAGCCATTTCTTCTTCTCCTTCGTTCCATCTTCATCACCTTCCATTCATTATCTTTTGATGCAAACTATCGAGAGAGAGAGAGGAGGAAAACAGCACCCAACTTCTTCTACTTCATCTCCATTCCATCTTTTCATCTTCAATTCTTGCCTGAGAAACCGAGAGAGCGAATAGCAACGGAGAGGATAAGTTGCAGCCATTCACGAAGAAGAACTCCATCTCGTTGCAGCCGTTCTTCATCGTTGCGTTTCCGACGTCGTCGTTGGAAGCTTCATTTTCATCGTTCCATCTTCTTCCAAGTTCTTCCAACATTTTTCCCCATTGTTGTCTTGAGAGGTATATCGAAAACTAGAAATTTGTTTGACATATGTTTCAGTTTTTCGTGAGAAATATATATATATATTGTGTTGCAAAAACTTGAGATAACATGTTGAATAATGTTTAAGCATGTTGGGTTGAGGTTTGATGTTTTAATGCATGATTGATAGCATGATAGTTGGTAGAAATGAGTTTTTAGATGTGTTTTGTTGAGTTGAAAGCTTGAGTTGGAGCTTTCATGGCGGCTACCGTCGTTCACACGACTTTCGGCCTCAGTTTCACGCGACTGCGGGGACGAGCGCGAGCGCGCATAGGCCGCGCGAGCGCGGGGGCGCGCGCGAGCGCGCACAGGTCGCGCGCCCGCGTAAGTCGCGCGCCCGCGCACTTCGCTTTCGGCAGACTTGCCACCCTTCGGTAAAACGAGCATAACTCCCTCATTTTACGTCGGATTGAGACACCGTAAATTTTTCTGGAAACTAGACTTAATTGGCTTTCCATTGGTATAGGTCTCATTCCCTAATTCGTTCTGAGTAAATTATGAAAAATCGACAAAGTTTGGTCATGTTTCGGTTTTCATGAAGTCAAGGCAGTTCTGCCACCTTTTGGTAAAACGGGTATATCCGTTTCATTTGTTATCATCTTAAGCCACTATAAATTTTTAAAAATTCTAGACTTCTGTGGCTTTCTAATGGTATATATCTCAATCCGTAACTCTTCCTGAATCGATCGTGAAAAATCTTCAAAGTCAGGTCACGAGTTTGTTTCGGAAATTCTGGCAATTCTGCCACCTTTTAGTAAAATGATCATAACTTTTTTGTTATTTATCATTTTGAGTCACCGTAAATTTAGCCGTAAACTAGACTCCCGTGGCTTTCCGTTGGTATATGGTACAATCCCTACACCTTAGTGAGTCAAATCAGACAATTTTGCAAAGATAGGCGTTGTGCGGAACCATGTTTAGTCTATGGGCTTAATGTTGATTTTGTTGCTAGAATCTAATTGCGATGATGTTAAGGTATTGTTGATACCTTAAATGATGATGATGTATGCCTTAAGATGTTTAATAGCTAGGGTTGAGATTAACCGTTAAGCTAAGAGAATTTAGAACGGATACTAGACCCTAATGGGCCTTCGTTTCGTGTTAAGTCCTATCGGATTTGGATCAACATGCTAAGTGTATTTTTATCTACTGAAGGCTAGCGGATCCGCAAGGGATAAGACCAGTGGGGAATTAGCAGATGCAGTAATTAAAACGTCGGTGAAAGGTGGGCTTTCTTTTCAATGGACTCTTAGTCCAAATAATGATTTGAGTTTTTACTCACCCGTAGTTAATTATTCTGATGCAAATAAATGATTGTCATGCATAAAATATTTGTTTTGTATGATATCCTTATCCGTATTTAGTTAGCTCGCAAGGGGCTTTCTAACTGTTAAATTGATCGGGCCTCGTCTAACTTAGCGTGTTAACCGAGGTTAGTGTACACTTGGGTCGGTGATATTAGGAAGAGAGAAAGGCTGAGCGGAGCTATTCTTGACTAAGACATCGACGGTGCTAAACGTCCTTGGAAAAGGCTGAGCGGAGCTATTCCTCGGAGTTTAGTTCAGATATGTATTCGTGGAAAAGGCTGAGCGGAGCTATTCCTCGATGTGTGCGGAAAAGGCTGAGCGGAGCTATTCCTTGGCACACAGTTGGGATATGGATGATCATACAACAGAAAAGCGCGCGCAAAGACAGAAAATGATTTAGTAAAACATAGAGCCTTTTCAGATAAAAAACCCCTGTGTGTTTACTCAGATGATGCATGATAATAAAATAGTTTTGATGAACGTTCATAATATCAGATATGTATTATGATATTTTTGGCAATGTGTTCACTGAGTATACTTGTACTCAGCCATGTATGTTTGTTTTTAAATGTGCAGGTTGAGGGTTGATGGTGCAGGATGAAGTGCTGGGAAAGAAAGTTGTTTTGTACAGGACTCAGAATATTTCCTGTATTTCGTTATGTTATTTTGCTTCCGCTACTTTAGTATAACCGAGTCAAGTCTTCAGTATGTCTTGAACTCGATGATACCTTTTTGCTACTCTGAGGTATTTATTTATTCAGTTATATTTTGTAAATTGAAACTCAGTTATGAATTAGAGTAAATTATCGTTCCTGGAATACGGTAGTTTATTCCTTTATTTAATTATTTCTGGTTCGCGCCTTGATCCATCCTTCATTGGGATCGAGTCGTTCCAGTCACACTTCATATTAATCAGATATTAATATGGGGTCGTGACAGAGTGGTATCAGAGCGATCTTTGCTCTGAGCTCTAAGTTCTTTTCAAGTGAAGTCTAAGATTGTTCCTTAGACTGTTCAGTGATCAGTTAACAACTCTCAGCACTCCCTCACATCAAGCTCAACCAAAGAAAGGTATGGAATTGTCAAATTTCAGTATTCAATCGGGTCATTCAGATAATGGCGAGATGTTGAAAATTTTTCAGTTCAGGCTATTCAGATAATAGCAAAGTTATAAAAATTTCCAGTTAAGCCATTCAGATAATGGTGAGAATTTTTATAAAGTATTCAAATCAGGCCATCCAGATGTTGGAAAAATTTTTATAAAATCATTCAGTTCAGGCCATCCAGATGTTGGCGATTTTATAAAATTTTTCAGTAAGACCAATCAGGGATTGGCAAAAGTTTTGTAAGACCAATCAGGGATTAGCAAAAGTTGTGCATCAGAAAAATGTTTATTAAAGCCCCTTTATGTTTAAAAGAGTTTCAATGATTTTTATTTCGTTGAGGCAAGCTCACGAAGCAGCAGCTAAGAAGGCACAAAGGTTGCCAGATTCCAGTTTTGCAATTCAGATAATTGCAAAAGTTCCGTTATGTCAGGCTTTTGATAAGTCCGACTTCAAGTACAGTCGAATTTCAGATAAATTAGACTGTAAGAATTTCATGCTATTGTTTTTATAATGAGCATGCAGTTTAGATCAGAGTGATCTAATTATTATCAGGTTGTTTCCATGAATTTAAGCCTCAGAGAACGTAGAGGAATTTAGAGGAATCTAGATTGCCTTAGTTCCCTTTAAGTTGGCTTTCATTTAAGAAAAGACTCAGCAAATAGAACATGATGAAGAAATTCAGCAAGTTCAAGAACTTGAAGGAAAAAGACAAGTTTCAGAATCAGATCCAGTTTCAGGAGGCATGATGATCAGGGGTTCCAATTTCAGTAACTGATGTATCAAGTTCTCATTTCAGTAAGGTTTGCGAGTTAGCGTTTCGAAACTTCGAACGAAAATTATTTTGAGTCCGCATCTCAAAATAAATCAGTTCAGAAGTCGTCAAGATAGAATCTTGGGTATGTTAGTTCAAGTCAGCGTCTCGAACTAGACCCCTCAGAAATTTTTATCTCGAGTCAGCGTCTCGAGATAAATCAGTAGTATTTTGAGTTAGCGTCTCGAACTAGAGTGCAAGAGTTCGAGATGGCTCAGCAGAATTTTGAGAATCGATCAGAATTCTTGAAGATCATTCAAGGATGTTCAAGAGCAGTTAAAATTTTTGAGTCAGCGTCTCGAAAATAGACTTAGGAAATGTTCTAAGTCAGAGAGTTCATCAGTAAGAACTCATCTTAGTGCAATTTTGAGTGTGGAAATTATTTTCCTTTAGTTTGAGAGAGGTTTGAATTTTCAGTCTGTATAGTGATCTTGTAGTTCGGTCAGGAGTTCAGTTCAGTATATTAGATCAGAGAGTCATATTGCTGTTGTATGCGTGTTTTATCAGGCGTGCTTATATAAATAAGTTTCTCATGAGAAATCTCCTTTATATTTCAGATGGCGAGACAGATATGTACGCCCAGGAAGAGTGTGCCCATATTAGTTGCACAGTATGTCATATGGTTTAGGGCTTGTGAGCCGGAGCACGGGGATACGTTAGTAGAGTTCCTGGCACGCTACCACAAGTTATGGGTGCGTGCAAGGCTCAGAGATGTGGAAGGTATCCAGCGCCTGCTGAGAGTGCTTCCATCACAGTGGCGAGGATGGGCATCAGAGGCCTCTTATTTTTATATATGCCAGCACTCAGAGACTTTTGAGTTAATGGCGAATCTGTCCGAGTTCATCGCCCTACTTATGCACCAGTACCTGACAGAGCGTGCACCTCCTCCAGGCCCATATGCTCAGATACAGGGCTACCTTCTTAGGGATGAGCCACCTAGAGGAGTTTATGATCGTCGCATTCCTCCTGTATTAGCGGCACACGCAGCACCACCTCCGGAGCCAACAGTACGGTTAGACGCTGAGCTCCTGCCTCATCAGAGATACAGGAATGATCATGAAGCGGGACCCTCGCAAGTAAGGGAAGCAGTCTCGAGAGACTCAGATGACGAGCTTCATCTCAGGAAGCGCCAGGCAGTGGCAGATCCTCCGGAGAGGATCATAGAGGTTGTGCACGAGGTGCGCCACCAGAGAGCTGAGAAAAGAGGTGCAGCCGCTGCAGACGGTCTAGTACTAGTGGTAGGAGAGGAGTCAGAGGAGGAGGGAGGTACGGCAGCTGCAGACGGTCTAGTACTGGCGGTTGAGGAGCAGTCAGAGGAGGAGGAGTCAGAGAAGGAGGAGCCCTCGGAGGCTTCACAGCCAGAGGAGGGACATGACCCCTCAGAAGATCCAGGATGGTCAGATGGCCAGTAGCTCGTCTGGATAGTTTAGTTTTTATGCTATGTTAGGCGTATTTTGTATCAGGATGATCTAGTTTGTTGTGTACATTACAGTAGTTGAATGTGTTCCCTATAGAACCATTCTTGGGATTTAGGCATCCCCACTTTTGAGACAGGAATGCGTTAGCTTGTAAGCATTCTGTCGTCCATGCATGGTTGGTTTTTTATAGCATCCATGCAGGAGAAATGTATTTGTAAGACCTCGTTTGAGGTGATTTCCCTGATATGTATATATTTAAGCCTAGAAGGGCTGTTGATTTATGTTTCAGAGTTTCAAAGTGTTTTGCGTGCTCAAGATATGTTAAAGAACAATTAAAGCATGAGTTATTTATACAACAGTGGTCAGTGACTTAGTTATTAATTATAATCTAAAATTATAAATTACAGAATGGTACCACCCAGAGCAGCACGAGGAGGAAGACAAAATAGGCCTAGAGGGAGACCTCCAAGGCAAGAAAGATAGGAAAGAGTGGAGGAAGAAGAACAAGAAAGACAGGAGGAGTAAAGAGAGCAGACACCTCCTCCACCTCCACAGCGTAGAGTAGAGGAGCTTTTTCTGAGGCAGAATCCTCTAACTTTCGATGGAACAGGAAATCCATCAGATGCCGAAGCATGGATAAGATCCATGGAAAGGATTTTTAATTTTCTCCGATGTGACAACCAGGAGCGACTCTCCTGTGTAGCATTCCAGCTTAATAGATCGGCAGATTTTTGGTGGGAGCTCGCCGAAGGACCATGACTCCGGAGCAACTTGATGCTTACACTTGGGATCAGTTCAAAACTGGATTCTATGACAAATACATTCATAAGACGTTCAGAGTTAAGAAAGAAGCAGAGTTTCATACTCTGAAGCAAGAAAAAATGTCAGTCACAGAGTACGGGCGAGTATTCTGTGAGTTATCATGGTATGCACCTCTCCAGGTCGATACTGATGAGAAGATGGTATCTAAGTTCAGATCAGGACTAAGGCATGAGATTGCCATGTCTTTAGCAAGTCGGGAAGACCTGACCTATGCCGAGTCGTTAAACAGGGCATTAGACATCGAGGCAGTAATGCCTGAAGAAAGAAAGGCCCCAATATCAGCACCAGCACCAGCCAGGACTCCATCACAGAACTTCCAAGGGAAGAGAAAGTGGAATGATGGAGGTAACCAGAATAGGAACCAAGACTACAGAAAGCCTTGGCAAGGAAATGAGCAGCAGGACCAGCAGAGTGCTCCTGCTCAGGGGAGAATTGCACCATCACAACCCAACATTCCTCTATGCCCAAGGTGCAACAAACGCCATCAAGGCATGTGTCAGGCCAGAAACACAAGTTGCTATAACTGTGGCCAGGAAGGTCACTATGCGAGGCAATGCCCGAAGGCACAACAGGGACGAAACCCTCAGCAGCTAAAGGCCTTGCAGGCATCGGGCCAACAGAGTCAGCAACCCCAACAACAACAGCAGAGGCAGATACAGCAAGGAAACCCCAGGTCTTATGCAATGAACCCCAGTTCCTCCGGGAAAGGGAAGCAGAAAGGTAATCTTGCAGGTATGGGCAAACTTCATGGCATGCCTTTAGTTGTTTTATTTGATACTGGAGCATCACACTCCTTTATTTCAAAAGCATGCTGTGATAAGTTAGAGCTTAAAACTGAACGAGCTAGTCATAGGAAGAAGATTTTAACACCAACTGGCGGAACTATGACTACGACTCACATTTGCTCGAACATAGAAATAGACTTGGGAACAACTAGGATTAAGGCCGATAATCTAAGTGTCCTACCGATGTGGGATACCTATATAATCCTAGGGATGGATTGGTTGTCAGCAAACCATGCCACGATCCTATGCAATGAAAGGAAGATATCATTCCAAGTTCCAGGAGAAGAGCCAACAAGTTTTCACGGCATAGAAATGGAAAAGTTCACCCCAATGATATCAGCGCTGCAGGCCAAAAAGATGATCAAGAGAGGAAATCAAGCTTTCCTGGTTTACCTGAACAAAATTGATGATATAGAGAGGGTAATGGAAAACGTACCAGTTGTGCAAGATTTCACAGACGTTTTTCCAGAAGAATTGCCAGGATTACCTCCGAATCGACAAGTTGAATTCGTAATAGATTTGGAACCGGGAGCAGCCCCGATTTCCAAAGCTCCGTACAGGATGGCCCCAAAGGAGTTACAAGAACTCAAAATTCAGTTGCAAGAATTGTTAGACCTAGGTTTCATCCGACCTAGTGCATCACCATGGGGAGCACCAGTCCTGTTCGTGAAAAAAAAAGACGGCACATTGAGAATGTGTATAGATTACCGTGAGCTGAATAAGCTGACGTTGAAGAACAAGTATCCTTTACCAAGGATTGATGATCTTTTTGATCAGCTCAAGGGAGCAAATGTATTCTCGAAGATTGACCTAAGGTCTGGGTATCATCAGTTGAAGATCAAGTCAGAAGATATACCCAAGACAGCTTTCCGAACCAGATATGGTCATTACGAGTTTACAGTAATGCCATTCGGATTGACAAATGCCCCAGCAGTATTCATAGATCTCATGAATATGGTGTTTCATCCATTTTTGGATCAGTTTGTCCTTGTGTTTATAGATGATATTCTCATCTACTCTAAGAATGAATCAGATCATGCAGAGCATCTGAGGACAGTGTTAGAAACACTAAGAACAGAACGACTTTATGCCAAGTTCAGCAAGTGCGAATTTTAGCTAAAGGAAGTAATGTTCCTTGGGCACATTGTGTCAGCAGAAGGCATAAAAGTGGACCCCTCTAAGGTAGAGGCAGTGCAGGAATGGAAATCTCCAACTACTCCTAACGAAATCAGAAGTTTCTTGGGATTAGCGGGATACTATAGGAGATTCATAGAAGGATTCTCCAAGATAGCTAGGCCAATGACACAATTGCTAAGGAAGGGAATCAAGTACCAGTGGTCAGAAGAATGCTAAACAAGTTTTCAGGAGCTAAAGAAAAGATTGACTACGGCGCCAGTTTTAGCCATTCCGGTCAGTGATAAAGAATTTGTGATTTATACAGATGCTTCGAAGAATGGATTAGGCTGTGTCCTAATGCAAGAAGGCAAAGTCATAGCGTATGCGTCCAAACAGTTAAGAATTCATGAGTTGAATTATCCTACGCATGACTTAGAATTGGCAGCAATAGTGCATGCCTTGAAAATCTGGAGACACCACCTATACGGAGTTAGGTGTGAGATTTTCACAGATCATAAGAGTTTAAAGTACTTTTTCGAGCAGAAGGATTTAAATATGAGACAGCGCAGATGGCTTGAATTGGTAAAGGACTACGACTGTGGAATCAGTTACCACCCAGGCAAGGCTAATGTAGTAGCAGATGCCTTGAGTCGTAAAACAAGCAGGTTAGGTTTTCTCCTCACTCAGGAGAAGAAACTCATCAGAGATTTTAAAAGCTTACAGCTAGAGGTGGTTTACCCGCCTGAGACGATTGTATGTCGTGTTGCGACACTAGTAGCAGTACCAGATCTTCGAGAAAAGATAATTGAGGCACAGAGAAAAGATCAAACCATGGAAGAGATGCGCTCGAAGATCAGGTCAGGAAAAACGAAAAGTTTCAAGGAAGCGTCAGATAATGCTATCCTTTTTGAAGGCAGGATATGTGTTCCACCCTGTGTTGAGCTCAGAAATGAGATCATGAGCGAGGCTCATGATACTCCATATACAGCACACCCGGGAAGTACGAAAATGTATCAGGATTTGAAGCAGAAATTCTGGTGGGAAGGAATGAAACGGGACGTAGCTTCCTATGTTGAGCGATGTTTGTCATGTCAACAAGTTAAGGCATTGCATCAGAGACCTTACGGTGCGCTACAACCGTTAGAGATTCCCGAGTGGAAGTGGGAACACATAGCGATGGATTTTGTGACAGGCCTACCCAAGTCAAGACGAGGGAATACGGCCATATGGGTCATTATTGACAGGCTCACAAAGTCAGCTCATTTCCTTCCGATCCGAGTTACGGATGGATCGAATAAGCTAGCTCAGATTTATGTCAGAGAGATTGTACGCCTTCATGGTGTTCCGGTGTCGATAACATCGGATAGAGATTCAAAGTTTACCTCGAGATTTTGGATTAGTTTACAGAAAGAGCTGGGAACTCAACTCAATTCTAATACAGCGTTTCACCCACAGACAGATGGTCAGTCCGAGAGGACGATCCAAACATTAGAGGACATGTTGAGAATAGTGGTCCTAGACAGGGGTGGAAGCTGGGAGGAAATAATAGCGTTGATTGAGTTCGCCTATAATAATAGCTATCAAGCAACCATTAACATGGCGCCATACGAAGCATTGTATGGGCGAAAGTGCAGATCACCACTTTACTGGGATGAAGTGGGTGAGAGAAGGATTCTTGGGCCAGACTCAGTGTCAGAAATGATTGAAATTGTCAGAAAAATCCGTCAAAGGATTCAAGAAGCCCAGAGTCGGAAGAAGTCTTATGCTGATAAACGCCGTACAGATCTACAATTTGCAATAGGAGACAAAGTCTTCCTGAAAGTATCTCCTTCCAGGGGAATAATAAGATTCGGCGTAAAAGGAAAGTTACGACCACGTTTTATAGGACCTTACGAGATCCTTGAGCGGATAGGCTCAGTGGCGTATAGATTGGCATTACCACCCAATTTTGGTAATGTTCATAACGTATTTCATGTTTCTCAGTTAAGGAAATACGTATATGATTCCAAGCATGTGATTCAGCACAACGAGATAGAGTTAGATTCCGATCTAACTTATGAAGAGAGACCAGAAGCCGTTTTGGATAGAAAGGTCCAGGAGTTGAGGAACAAGTCTATTTCGCTAGTTAAGATCCTGTGGAGTCACCATGGTCAGGAAGAAGTGACATGGGAACTCGAGGATAAGATGAAAGCAAAGTACCCAGAATTGTTCCTTTAAGGTATGTAAATTTCGGGACAAAATTTATTTTAAGGGGGGTGGAATGTAATACCCCGTAATTCACTTACTGTTTAATTACAGTTAAGTGTGTGATTAGTGTATAAGTGCAGTAAATTCCAGTCAGATTAGGGTCGAAAGTATCCGTTAAGTTCCATGAATTCAAGATCAATTAAAATTCCGTAGGGGGATTAATTATTTCAGTTAGGGTTTATCCCCTTTTCAGTATGGAAAGTCGGAATCGTAATTTCAGATAAATTCGATTCCTATTTTATTTACGGTGCATGATTATCGTGAATCAGATATTCCGATAATTAATTTCAGGACTGGGAGACTCAGATATTCTCCAGTCATGCAATTGTTTAAATTTAGATAATTTAAACGAGATGCTCAAGTTAAGAGAATCAGATATTCTCTAAGTTTTGGACGTTTTAATTATCGAGAAATTAAAACCAGTATTTTTAAAGCAGTGTTTTAAAATCAATAATTTCAGATAAATTATTGTTTTAAAATAAGTGAATTATTTTAGCAATATCGGTTTAGTTTGGAATTTTTCCGAAAACGGAAAATATCACGATAACCGAACAACCGAGTATTTATTTAAGTCAACCAAGCATGGGTGATAGCCATGTCTCCCACGTGTGTGTGTCCCCTTTCATATATCTAAATTAGCAAGTGGATAATTATGTTTTGATAGCTCTTATCCATATTAGGAAATAAAATAATATAGATATTTGCATGGTTGTGTATATATTGCCGAGAGGGAGAGTGAGAGCAGCCGCCTTCATCATCTTCTTCATCATATCCATTTCTTCTTCTCCTTCGTTCCATCTTCATCACCTTCCATTCATTATCTTTTGATGCAAACTATCGAGAGAGAGAGAGAGGAGGAAAACAGCACCCAACTTCTTCTACTTCATCTCCATTCCATCTTTTTATCTTCAATTCTTGCGTGAGAAACCGAGAGAGCGAATAGCAACGGAGAGGATAAGTTGCAGCCATTCACGAAGAAGAACTCCATCTCGTTGCAGCCGTTCTTCATCGTTGTGTTTCCGACGTCGTCGTTGGAAGCTTCATTTTCATCGTTCCATCTTCTTCCAAGTTCTTCCAACATTTTTCCCCATTGTTGTCTTGAGAGGTATATCGAAAACTAGAAATTTGTTTGACATATGTTTCAATTTTTCGTGAGAAATATATATATATATTGTGTTGCAAAAACTTGAGATAACATGTTGATTAATGTTTAAGCATGTTGGGTTGAGGTTTGATGTTTTAATGCATGATTGATAGCATGTTAGTTGGTAGAAATGAGTTTTTAGATGTGTTTTGTTGAGTTGAAAGCTTGAGTTGGAGCTTTCATGGCGGCTATCGTCGTTCACACGACTTTCGGCCTCAGTTTCGCGCGACCGCGGGGACGAACGCGAGCGCGCACAGGCCGCGCGAGCGCGAGGACGCGCGCGACCGCGCACAGGTTGCGCGCCCGCGCACTTCGCTTTCGGCAGACTTGCCACCCTTCGGTAAAACGAGCATAACTCCCTCGTTTTACGTCGGATTGAGACACCGTAAATTTTTCTGGAAACTAGACTTAATTGGCTTTCCATTGGTATAGGTCTCATTCCCTAATTCGTTCTGAGTAAATTATGAAAAATCGACAAAGTTGGGTCATGTTTCGGTTTTCATGAAGTCAAGGCAGTTCTGCCACCTTTTGGTAAAACGAGTATATCCGTTTCATTTGTTATCATCTTAAGTCACTATAAATTTTTAAAAATTCTAGACTTCCGTGGCTTTCTAATATATATCTCAGTCCGTAACTCTTCCTGAATCGATCGTGAAAAATCTTCAAAGTCAGGTCAAGAGTTTGTTTCGGAAATTCTGGCAATTCTGCCACCTTTTAGTAAAATGATCATAACTTTTTCGTTATTTATCATTTTGAGTCACCGTAAATTTAGCCGTAAACTAGACTCCCGTGGCTTTCCGTTGGTATATGGTACAATCCCTAGACCTTAGTGAGTCAAATCAGACAATTTTGTAAAGATAGGCGTTGTGCGGAACCATGTTTAGTCTATGGGCTTAATGTTGATTTTGTTGCTAGAATCTAATTGCGATGATGTTAAGGTATTTGATCGGTATTTTATTTCACTAAAAATACTACTCGCAAGTGTACGAGGTAAATGTAGCAAAATTATGGTGAGCAAGGTCGTATCCACAGAGACTGGCAATGCAAAGCAGCTAATTACTCAATTATGTTGTTTCACTTTATCTAGAGAACCAATTTAAGAGTTTGATTTTAATTAATTAAAATGCTGGAAATAAAATAAACAAAGCGAACAGAGATAACTGGATTAACAGATAAAAGACGGATCCTAGGGTGTTGATGCTAAATGGATTTACCGAATCTCAGATAATTTATTAAACCAATTTAATTCCAAGTCTTGTAGGAGAATCACTAATTTATTCACAGCCTCTCTCTCGAGTAAGTTATGAAAGTAGATTAGATTCTAATTCTTATCTCTCGATCTTGAATTATTGTCTAACCCCAATTAGCACCTCAGATTTATTCTCCTCACGATACCTACCAATCTCTCGATCTAGCAGAATCGTGTTATGCAATCCTAATCCGTTAATTATTAACCTCTCTCGAGTGAATAACAAATTAACTACACAATTGTAAATGCTGATCAATTCATTCACAAAAGACAACAATAATCGAGGATGCATAAACAAGAAATAGAAAGGAACAATAAATTACTTCAAATCATAAATCCATAAAACATCCACAACCCTAGGATCGCTAATAATTTAGCTACTCATATTGTATTCAAAATCCAAAGAAACTAAATACAAATCAATAGCTATCATGATAATCCGGAATGAATAAAGCATAAAATAAAACTTAGTCTTATGATGCGCTTGATCAATCTCTCGATGGTCTCTTCTCTGGCTTCTCCGGGATGTCTCTGTTGTCTTCTATAGGGTAAAAGTTCTCGAATTTTCGTACAAAGTAGAGCCTTATATAGTTGAGGAAATACAGAGTACAAACAAGGAAACACTCCAAACTTGCGAAAACAGGCGGCACGGACCGTGCCAGGTGCGGCACGGGCCGTGCCGGATGAAAAACACGTCTGGCGGATGCTCGGCAGGTGGCACGGGCTGTGCCGCAAGTCCCGAGACATTTTTTCTTGCGATGACACACGGCACGGGCCGTGCCGTTTTACACGCTGCCGACACATTTCACCGTTTTACTCCGTTCTCGCTCGTTTCTTGTCCGATTGACCCGATTCAAGTTGCAGCGCGTTCCTCACTCGATCCTCTATCTTCTTAGGTACTTTTCAAGCTCAAATGAGTCTCATAAAATAAATGGCACAAATCCCTTCAAAATGAACAAATACGTGACACTGCACAAAATATGGAAAACTATGCGCAACTTCTCAATAACCGCATGCAATGCACATGAACTCCCATCAACTAGACCTCAAACTAGCATGAATTATAATGAAAAACTAGAGTTTATCAGTATTGTTGATACCCTAAATGATGATGATGTATGCCTTAAGATGTTTAATAGCTAGGGTTGAGATTAACCCTTAAGCTAAGAGAATTTAGAACGGATACTAGACCCTAATGGGCCTTCGTTTCGTGTTGAGTCCTATCGGATTTGGATCAACATGCTAAGTGTATTTTTATCTACTGAAGGCTAGCGGATCCGCAAGGGATAAGACCAGTGGGGAATTAGCAGCTACAGTAATTAAAATGTCGGTGAAAGGTGGGCTTTCTTTTCAATGGACTCTTAGTCCAAATAATGATTTGAGTTTTTACTCACCCGCAGTTAATTATTCTGATGCAAATAAATGATTGTCATGCATAAAATATTTGTTTTGTATGATATCCTTATCCGTATTTAGTTAGCTCGCCAGGGGCTTTCTAACTGTTAAATCGATCGGGCCTCGTGCTAACTTAGCGTGTTAACCGAGGTTAGTGTACACTTGGGTCGGTGATATTAGGAAGAGAGAAAGGCTGAGCGGAGCTATTCTTGACTAAGACATCGACGGTGCTAAACGTCCTTGGAAAAGGCTGAGCGGAGCTATTCCTCGGAGTTTAGTTCAGATATGTATTCGTGGAAAAGGCTGAGCGGAGCTATTCCTCGACGTGTGCGGAAAAGGCTGAGCGGAGCTATTCCTTGGAACACAGTTGGAATATGGATGATCATACAATAGAAAAGCGCGCGCAAAGACAGAAAATGATTTAGTAAAACATAGGGCCTTTTCAGATAAAAAACCCCTGTGTGTTTACTCAGATGATGCATGATAATAAAATAGTTTTGATGAATGTTCATAATATCAGATATGTATTATGATATTTTTGGCAATGTGTTCACTGAGTATACTTGTACTCAGCCCTGTATGTTTGTTTTTAAATGTGCAGGTTGAGGGTTGATGGTGCAGGATGAAGTGCTGGGAAAGAAAGTTGTTTTCTACAGGACTCAGAATATTTCCTGTATTTCGTTATGTTATTTTGCTTCCGCTACTTTAGTATAACCGAGTCAAGTCTTCAGTATGTCTTGAACTCGATGATACCTTTTTGCTACTCTGAGGTATTTATTTATTCAGTTATATTTTTTGAATTGAAACTCAGTTATGAATTAGAGTTCACAGTAAATTATCGTTCCTGGAATACGGTAGTTTATTCCTTTATTTAATTATTTCTGGTTCGCGCCTTGATCCATCCTTCATTGGGATCGAGTCGTGCCAGTCACACTTCATATTAATCAGATATTAATATGGGGTTATGACAACCTGCTTCAGCATTAGCATGAAACAATGTTCTCTTGCTTTTAGCACTCTAGTTTAGAGTTTTATCACTGTAATCTCATATTTTAGCATTCACATTATGTTCTTTATCATTGTAATTGATTTAGGAGTTTCATCTTTTATTTCTTTTTTGTAAACATAAAACCTTCATTGTTTTTAGCACTCTAGTTTAGAGTTTTAGAACTGTCATAACATATTTTAGCATTCAGATTATGTTCTTTGACATTGTAGTTGATTTAGGACTTTCATATTTTGCTTCTTTTTTATAAACATAAAACTTTTGTCCCATGTGTGATTCAACTGCAAAATTTTCTTGGTTTTACAAGTATAGATTGGAGTTTTAGCACTGTCATCTTGAATTTTAGCATTCAGATTCTATTTTTTAGCACTCTAGTTTAGAGTTTTAGCAGTGTGATCTCATATTTTAGCATTCAGATTATGTTCTTTAGCATTATAATTTGATTTAGGAGTTTCATTTTTTAGCATTCTTGTGACTTATTTTAGCATGACACCTGCTTCAGCATTAGCGTAAAACAATGTTCTCTTGCTTTTAGCACTCTAGTTTAGGGTTTTAGCACTGTAATCTCATATTTTAGCATTCACATTATGTTCTTTATCATTGTAATTGATTTAGGAGTTTCATCTTTTGTTTCTTTTTTGTAAACATAAAAGTTTAAAACCTTCATTGTTTTTAGCACTCTAGTTTAGAGTTTTAGAACTGTCATAAAATATTTTAGCATTCAGATTATGTTCTTTGACATTGTAGTTAATTTAGGACTTTCATATTTTGCTTCTTTTTTTATAAACATAAAACTTTTGTCCCATGTGTGATTCAACTGCTCAATTTTCTTGGTTTTACAAGTATAGATTGGAGTTTTACACTGTCATCTTATATTTTAGCATTCAGATTCTGTTTTTTAGCACTCTAGTTTAAAGTTTTAGAACTGTCATCACATATTTTAGAATTCAGATTAGAGTTTTAGAAGTGTCATAACATATTTTAGCATTCAGATTATGTTCTTTGACATTGTAATTGATTTAGTACTTTCATATTTTGCTTCTTTTTTATAAACATAAAACTTTTGTCGCATTTGTGATTCAACTGCAAAATTTTCTTGGTTTTAAAAGTATAGATTGGAGTTTTAGCAATGTCATCTTATATTTTAGCATTCAGATTCTGTTTTTTAGCACTCTACTTTAAAGTTTTAGCAGTGTCATCTCATATTTTAGAATTCAGATTATGTTCTTTGGCATTATAATTTGATTTAGGAGTTTCATATTTTGTTTCTTTTTTATAAACATAAACCTTTTATCTCATCTGTTATTTAACTGCACATTTTCTTGGTTTTATAAGTATAGTTTGAAGTTTTAGCACTGTCTTCTTATATTTTAGCATTCAGATACTATTATTTAGCACTTTAGTTTAGAGTTTTAGAACTGTCATCTCATATTTTAGCATTCAGATTATGTTCTTTAGCATTATAATTTGATTTAGGAGTTTCATTTTTTAGCATTCTTGTGACTTATTTTAGCATGACACCTGCTTCAGCATTAGCATAAAACAATGTTCTCTTGCTTTTAGCACTCTAGTTTAGGGTTTTAGCACTGTAATCTCATATTTTAGCATTCACATTATGTTCTTTGGCATTGTAATTGATTTAGTGGTTTCATATTTTGTTTCTTTTTTGTAAACATAAAACTTTTGTCCTATCTGTGACTCAACTGTATATTTTCTTGGTTTTAGCACTCTAGTATGGAGTTTTAGCACTGTTATCTCATATTTTAGCATTTATATTCTGTTCTTTTAGCATTGTTATTTTTCTCTACTTAACAATTTTATATAAAAAAATTACAGGTGCTAAAAGGACGTGAGAAGGTGAAACTAGCACACACAAACATAAAAGAGAGAAAACTACCCCGACTGTTGAAGATAATAGAGTGAATTGGTCACAAGACACCGATGAATTTTTTATTGATCTTTTACATTGTCGAGTTGGGACCGTTGATATATCAGAAAACTACGAAGTTGTAGATTCTTTGAAGGATATTTCAATGACGATGACAACGGTTCTTAATCTTACTAACATATTCAGAAAAATGAAATTCCACCATTTTTTCTCACTTCATTTGCTATCTTCTGCTTCCACAATTTAAAGTCAACATCATCTCTTAACAATACTTCATTAGCAATTAATATAAATGGTTTAATTCAATGCATGCTTTATTGTTTTGATAGTTCATTCATAAACTATTTCTATAGGAATAATCAAAAGTTAAATTCTTAAAATAATTATTATGTGTGATCTACCATGCAAGTTCGAAACCAGTTGGGTAATTTTGCATTAGTTTTATTTTTTGCGACATTAAAGAACGGTCTCTTCAAATTCATTTGTGCTATTTGTATCTTTGAGTTTTTTGTTTTTCTTCTATTTTTTTTAGCATTTACATCTTTAATAAAGGGTGGCTCTTCAAATGCATTTGATGTATTTTAGTTTCTAATTTATTGAGATCTTTTGTCTTCTAAAATTTTAGACTTTTCAGCTCCATAATTAATTCTATAAATACATGTATCGAGATGGAAAAATTCGGATGGACTAGCTTTCAGCATTTCTAGTGGACATTTATGAAATTCTTATAGTACATATGTAAACAAAATCCATGCATCTTAAATACAGTTAATACAATGTTAGCAGTGCTAAAACAATTCACAGTAGTGCTAAACTAGGTTACAACAGTGCTAAAACAGTTTATAGTAGTGCTAAAGTACTGATAATGAAAAATTTAAAATAACAGCTTAATCAGCCTTGTCAACCTAAGTGCTAAAATAGTTTATAGTAGTGCTAAAATAGATTACAATAGTGCTAAAATAGATCACAGTAGTGCTAAAGTACATGACAATGCTAAAATAGTTCACAGTAGTGCTAAAATATGTTATAACAGTGCTAAAATCGATCACATAAGTGCTAAAGTACAACACCGCATTTTCTATTCTTGCTTTGGCAGGCCACAGAACCCAACCATCTTCCAAATAACTTCACTGATTGATGAATATTCTTATCAATATATACATATAAAGTCATTGCTACTAATATTAATGCCATGGTGCATATGTAGAGATAGAGAGAGAAAGAGAGAGATCAAATTATTAATTGTCGAACAGTCTGTACAGACCAGATGATCATTCATCACATCCATCTCCATTGGTGGAGATAGATGATCGAACAGCTCCGCCTTGATCTTCTTCCTCTCCTCCACCAGCTTCTCCTCCACCTCTACCTGCATCTCCTTCTTCATCTTGTTCAACGCCGCCGATATCTCTGCCTTTACCGCCTTTATCACGGCGGCGGCCTGCTCCTCCAGCTGCTTCACCTCGCCCAAGGTGTCATTCACACTGTTCAGCTTCTCTCTGATGGCGGCGTCTCTCTCATCCATGAAGTTCCCCAGCGGTGAACGTAGCGTCGGCTTTACGATCAACACGAATTATGAGGGAAAGATATTTCATTCCAAAAATAACAGAATTGCTAAATTACAGAAATAACCTCGGTTCATTAAAAAGTTGATAATATTATAATATTGCCACCGTGTTTTTTTAAGTATGTAGCATATCTTGGCCGTCCAAATATACCAGATCTATGGCTCATATTGATTCTCTGTTCTCACAAGGGGGTCTAGTTCTCACTTGATCCCATCTCTCTCTCTCTCTCTCTCTCTATATATATATATATATATATATATATATATATATATATATATATATATAAAAGGACAAGATAATTATTAACTCATCGATCTTGCATTCTACAAAATTAATTTTATTGGCCATGTTTGAATTCGTATATATTCATCAAGAAAGAAAAAAAAAACACCCTTCGAGTGTGGAAAATGGGGCTGGGTCTCGAATTAATAAAAAAAAAGATTGATATTATAACAAATGAAATTCTCTATCCCACTTTTCTCTATTTTATTTGGTATCCCATTTTGATTTTTATTCAATTTTCATCAATTTTTTTTCTTCAATTTCAATTTGTTATGGTTTAGTTTAATTTTAAAATTATTATATATGGTTTATATTTATTTTTCAATATTTATTTCTTGTTTTTTAGTTAATATAATTGATTAACATGGTTAATTATTTCAAAAATATAGTATACAATTTTTAAAAATTTTAATTTTTTGCAATGGAAGTTTCTATTTGCACCACAAATTATTTTTCATTTTATTTTATTAGTTATAAATTTACCTAAAAGCCCTTACTAATAAAAAAATAAATAATTCACGTTCCGTTCAAAGTCGTGTGTTTGAATATTCTGAATATATTCGAAGTCTTGTGTTCAAACATGATGAATATGTTTGAAGTCGTAGGTTCGAATGGTACTTAAAAAAATTTATGAAGTCCATTCGAAGGGAATTTCGAACAAACATGGTGAGTTCGGAATTTCATTTTCGAACCACACTTGATTTTTTTTCTTTCTAAGTAAAGGGTATTTAAATAACTTCAATTTTTTTTTCTTTTGTGGTGCAAAGGGTAGTTTTAATTGTGCAAATAAAAACTCCCTTTAGCAATAAATATTGATTATGATTTGTAATACTATATTAAAATTTATTTTTATAATAAATATTTTTCAAATATTAAATTTTTTAGTGGACACGAAAAGTGAAGTACAGTAATAAGTAAATGGCGAACATGATGATTGATGTGGCCCCAAATATCTCAATTATTTGGGAAAAGGCCCGCATATGGGAAAAGACACGATAAATGAATTGTTTCCAACAATAATCTCATCCACAGATGCTTATGTGAATGATCAGCAAGAAAAAAGAAACATTATGGCTCACGTTGCTGTGATTTCTCTCCAGAATACAATCCACCGCCTCCAAAATCTCACCAATTTTCCACGAATCACAAACGTGCGTGTGATTATGAGCTGAAATCCTTAATCTCTGTGCTGAGAGAATTGGATGCACTACAAGAAAATAGCTCATACACCACGGGTAATAACCGTGATGTATGATGAATTCCAACTGTGGTCTAGGTGGGCTTTGTCTATGCACACGCTCATACACCACGGGTAATCACCCTGGTAATTTTACCACGGTTTTATCAAAATCGTGGTTAATTTACGACGGTTGCATACACCACGGTTATTCACCGTGGTAATTTTACCACGATTTTCAAAAAAATGTGGTAAATTTATGATAAATCGTGGTAAATTTACGACGGTTACAAAAAACTGTGGTAATTTTACCACGGTTTAAGTATAACCGTGGTAAGTGTACCACGTATTTATTAAAACTGTGGTAAGATTACCACGATTGTTTTAAAAAACCGTGGTAAAATTACCACGGTTTTGATAAAACCGTGGTAAATTTACCATGATTCACCATTAAAACCGTGGTATTTTTTTATTTTTTTATTTAATTTTATTATTTTATTATTTTATTTTTAAATCCCTTGATAAATTGTTGTCTAACATGTATAATCCCAAACTAAAAAATATTTTATAGAAATGATAATCATCCAAAATACAAAAATCTCATTCAAAATACAAAATCTCATATAAAATATAATATCTTATCCAAAATATAAAATTCATTGCAAAGAAATATCTCTATTGCTTGTTAAAAAAAACTACTAAACAAATCCAAAATTCTATTACAAAGATCTTACTAGTTCTATTAGCTAGCTCCAATGATATATTGAATAAATAAATGAGAGATGATAAGCTCACAATAACCTGCAACATGTCAAAAGACAAGTAATTAATTACAAGGTCTTAAAATCATACAACAATTACGGGATATATTAACCTAAAGCACTATACACAATTGCATACATCATATCAGTAAAATCACAAAGCAACAATATCATGAGATAATTCGATGTACATATAATAGGTCCTTGTAACACACAATGCACAATAAAGAATTTTATAGAACTATTCATATCAAATATGATGCCCCATCAATGCCAATTGTGATTCGAAGAGGAGTGCTGAAGAAGTAAACATAGAAAAGTTTATTTGTTGTTTCATGTTTAATCATCCTAAAAACAGGAGATAAAAATACTAAAGAAACTTAACTAATAAAAGTTTCATTTGAATATGATGAATGTTGGGTAATAACTAAGAGGGTCAATCTGAATTCCTAAACAAATAACATCCTAAGCATGATCATATTTTTCCAACTGCCCAAATAATATGAGGTGAGTATGATTGCTAAAAGGCATGATTCTGACAACAAAATGTGCAAAATAGATTAGATATGATATCACAAACCTGAACAATGTAAAAGTACACAAAGATATACAGGAGAAATATTCAAAGAAGCTAGAGAACATAATGTATTTAATATACAACCAAAATAGATTAGATATGATATCACAAACCTGGTCCAAACATAGAAGGCACCCTCTTTTTTCCTTGACACACCTTCAAATTCTGCATTGTCTATATCCTCAGCTGAAAATATCTCCCCACTAGGACCAATCATATCCCTCTACAAGTAATCAAGAATGTATCCTCAACAAGAATACGCATTCTTAACATAATGCACTATGGTAAAAGTTATGAACAGATGAACTTATAAAGACCTTGAATCTTGCCAGACAGGATTTACTTCCAGATATGGAATTATGAAGGTTGCATTCAAATTTTTTGCAACAACAACTGCATCACAAATCTTTAAAATTAAAAGTATATATATCAGTACCGAGGCAACTAATACCAATCAATTAAAAAGTTTCCCTGGCTATGCATTATGCATGTAGAATGTTATAATAACTGGAAGTACTTATACCCATTCTTTGCTGATTTAATCCTCCATCAAGAAACACTTGAATATATATCCCAGAGATTTTGCTAGAACTGCTGCTTCACAAGAAAAGGCCAGCTACTTAAGGAGAACAAAAATGAAAAATATGCATATCTTACTTGTTGAAAAAACCTCACTACTTTGCACAAAGCGTTTCAAACTTGATAAAAGAGATATTTTTTTCCCCTTTTCTGTGGTGGTGGAAGAATATACAGTAAGAGGTTCTTATGACTTACAGAAGGTAATGTCTGATTGGACACAACGTTTCAGTGGTTGTTGAGGCAAATGCATCCAGAGATCAGCCAGTTGTCCATCAGACTAAAAGAAAAGGGGGAAAATGGAAGGAGAATTCAGCATCAGTTACCTGAAGAATCACTGAATTGTTTCTTGCTAAAAGCTAAAGATACATCAATTATTAGTTAAATCTTACACTTTGGTGATGCAAAGCATTCTTAAGCAATTAAGACTGTCTAGGCTTAGGAGCATTCCACTCCTGCACTAAATAAGTAGGCTATGAGAACCAAAATGAGTTCATACAATAATGATAACATCTATAGAAAACAAGATGTGGCGTAAATGAGAGTGTCTAGCTCTTACACTAAATAAATAGGCCACAAGGGTTAAATAAATTCATCCAATGATAACATCTCTAACAAATAAGCTGTACCCTTAGTTGGGCAAAATAGAGAAAAAATTATCAGTAATCCAAAAGACATATAGTTTATATGGGAGTATGTTTTTCATAAAGGGCAAGCCTGGACAAAACAACCCCTTGAGTTGCTAATTCTGACCTAGATTAGAATTATACATCCATGTTCTTTAGCTAGTTATTTCTAACATCATTTTTACTATTGAAGCTAGCTATAATCTAGCACCAAGGAATCAAGCAAGCCTCTCTTAAGCTTCTACTCATTAATCCTTCTACCTATTAAAAGAAGGCTTCCAAAATAAATCGAACAACTAATAATTCAATTAGTGAAAGTAATTCACTCATCTCCAGGCAATCAAACTCATGCCCATCTCTGAGAAACATGGGAATCACCAGAAATTCTTAACAACTAATTAGATTTTAGGCTCACAAGCCTACAGACTCAACCTACCTATCCCGCCATAAGTGCCAAATAATATTGTGAGAAATATTTTTAATAACCAAGCTTACATCGATGAAGGACTTTCTTACTTCAGCAATATGGAATTAAACCCAATTCTTTCGAGAATCCATCTTTAAGCCCCCCACCTAAAAAAAATAGAATATGCAGAGAAAATGATAATAATACTGCTTCTAAATATCACATGATACCAAAATACATCAGAGGTTAAAGTTGTAATTTTTATTTTTATTTAATAACTTCTCCACTTGTGTGCCTATCTCTCTCAATTCGAACAGAACACAGTAATCAGATTCGAGAGAGCAAGCAAATGGGAAAGCACAAAAACCCACAATATAAATGGCGGGGGAAAAGACAGAATATGCTACTTGTTCAGCACATTTTTGGACTGCCCTCTCTGGAAGTCCATCTGAAAGCTTTTCTGACCTTGCAACAACAGATAATGCTTCAGAGAGCTGCTCTATTGCAAATTTCCCACTTTGACCAAGGATTTCTTCTTAGTGTACCAAGCTTCTTTAAACTTCCTATTAGATAGAAAATTTTCCTTAAGCTATACAAAATTCTTGAAAAAAACCTCGTGTACTGAAAAGTTAATTGTATCCATAAAATAATAATAATAAAAAAATACTTGCTAAATTTCACTGAATATATATCTACAACAAACTAATCTTTTTCAAAATGGAGTCAAATCATAGTTACCTTCGGTCCCATTATCACTTTTACAGCTTCAGCAAGTTCATTAACTCCGGCGAGCATTGCTGTCCGAGCTCCATCACCAAAAGTAATATCCTTGGTAGCGTAATTTCTACTATAAATAACCCCACTCCGTACCTCCCCCTCCCAAACATTCTACCCCACCAAAAAAAGGAATTAAGACGTAACAGATAATTAATAAGACAAAGAAGCCCAAAATTGTATTTAAAGTTACCAGATTTCTCGAAGCAGAGGACCTGCAAACAGAATTGTTGAGTGAATATCATCACTAACAATCTAACATATTTCAAAATTTTCAAAATTTCACAACGATTTATGCTGGTGTTTAACCTTATTGATGAAGCAAAAGCAGCGGCTGCGACCCTGTACATGACGACGCGCAACAACAGTGAATCTGCAACTACGAACTTGGAATTAAGTTTGATTTCAAAAATACCTAAGACTTCACGCAACCACTTCATAGCAGGTCAGAGCGCGTCGGCGGATGACGGAGGAAATGAAATTACATAGGGGTGAAAAAAAAACTTCACTTTGCAGTGACAAAATCAAAATCCTACAACTCCACTTCACAGCAGCAACTCCAGTTGGAATTTGGATGATTGTTTTTGTATTAAGAGGAAAAGGAAAATTGAGGGAGATGGCTTGCAATTTTGATGAAGAGAATGGAGAGGCGGGAGAGAGTTAGGGCTTTTTCAATTTAATTCCAAAACTTTCAACCTCCCGCTTGATCTGTTTTTGTTTTCATTTTTTTTAATAAAATAACCTAGTCAGCTAGAACACGCACATACACCACGACCACACAACAATGGTGGTGTGTTCGAGCATGACGACCATAATTTTCCTAAAACTATGGTGTTTTTTTCAGGAAAAGACGCTCATACACCACCATTTTTATGAAAACCATGGTAAATCTTAAATTTACCACGGTTATAACAAAAAACTGTGGTGAATCGGGTGTGGTGTATGTGCTTTTTTCTTGTAGTGATGATGAAAGCAGCAGAATAATTAATAGGAGTGTGATTCATGAAGTGGATGCAAAGATAAGAGATGCTGTTTGGAAAGTAGAAGATGTTCTTGATAAATCATATCACTCTCTAAATATTTCACCATCTCAGGGCCTTGATGAGAAGGGCGTGGAGGAAGAGATGAATTCGCTCTTCAAGAAAGTGAAGATTTTGAGGGAGGAGTATGACAGAGCGCTACTACAAAACCCATTGCCTACAGAAGATGAGGCATTATCTTTATCTGCTGCAGTTCCGCCAGTAAACAACTCAACCACGGTTGGCTTATCGAATCTTTCTCAAAATATCATAGATCAGCTTCTAGGAGGGCCTTGGCTTCTAAGTTCTGTGCATGTGTCACTTATGGGGATGGTAGGCATTGGTAAGACCCATCTTGCTGCACTAATTTATCACCACTCTCTCATTCTTCAACATTTCCATGTTAGACTGTGGGTGAGAGCAGGCCCTAAATATCAACCAAGTAATATCTATGCGGACATTCTTTCTCAATTACTGCACAAGCCTAGAGATCTCTTTAAGGGAAAAAGTGAGGATACATTAATAGATCTTATACATGAGAGTTTGGGTCGTCGGGGATTTTTGATTGTATTGGATGATATATGGACCGCACAAGTCTTTCATTACTTCAAGGGACTGCACCTAGACCAGAAGAAGGAGAGCCTAATATTAATCACAATAAGGCTACTGGAAGTCGCTTACTATTGGTTAGGTACAGAGAAAATTCACCAGATTCCATTTTTGAACTGTGAAGAAAGTTGGAATCTACTTTGGCAGAATGTGTTTGTTACTGAAAAGTCTTTCCCTTCTCAACTCGAGAAAGCGGGAAGGAAGATTGCGGAGAAGTGTAAAGGTCTTTCTCTTTTGATCCTTGCAGTTGCCGACATCCTCCGTGGTCTCGACAAGACCGAAGAGTACTGGATGAAGGTAGCAGATGTTGCGGTTCTTAACAATAGATGCAATAGTCTTCTTGAAATGTGTATGCATGCATGCACGTGACTCTAACATTCCTGCTACTTCTTGCTATCAAGTGTAGGCTAGGAGGAAGCTCACACATGCAATATCCACATGGCATAGCTGGAGGAATTCAAGGAAGGACCACTCATGAGATTAATCAACAGCCGTTGGATGTAGTGTGTAGATATATATCCATAGATTGTAAATGGATTCATAAGCACGCTAGTAGATATAAATAACAACTCTACTGCAATAGCAGTTGATTTTTGGATAGTTACAGAAATATATAAAAATATATTTTATATCTGAATTCTTCAAAAACTCAAGCATGAAATCACAATGCTTTCAACATGGTATCTAGAGCCGGTTGATGACTTTCATTGATTCATATATCTAATTATTGCTCAAAATATCACTTTTAATCGGTGGATCTATCTGAAATGGCGAAGAAAAATCAGGCATTTTCATGATGGAACACAAGAGATGAGAAATTAGGGTTTTCTCACCATGGAAATCTTCAAGCCACAGCTAAATCGAGCGGTACAAAGCCTGTGAATCATAAAGCTTCACATGGTGACACAAATCCCACGCCGCCGCACAACAATCGCATGCACAACGGCAGCCACGATGCAATGCAGATTGGTTACTCATGAAATGAGGTTAGTACAAATCGAGCTCTTGTGAATGATGAGATGTATATAAATCCTAGTGAACACCCTGGGATGACTCTTACGGCAGATTTCTTTGATGGTTCTAACTTCCATAATTGGATTCGGTCGATCAAAAAGGGTTTAATTTCTAGAAATAAACTTAGTTTTGTTGATGGCACGCTGAGGAAACCTCCTATAGGATCTGTCGACTATATGCAGTGGCTTCGTGTTGACTACCTTGTTTACAATTAGCTTAGTAACTCAATGTTGAAGGAAGTGTCTCGAGGGTTTCAGAATATGGATACCTCTCGAGATCTATGGGAAGAGTTACATAGGTGATTTAGAAAGAAAAACGGGCTGAGAATCTATAAACTACGAAGAGACATTGCAACATATGCACAAGAAACTCAATCAGTGATGATATATTTTAATAATTTGAGCAATCTATGGGATGAGCTATCTTTACTTAAAACTTCTAGGCCTTGTGTTTGTGAGGCACGGGAAGATAGTACTAGAGACCTTGAGGAGGAACACATGATGGGGTTTCTGATGGGTTTGAGTGATTGTTTTGAAGGAATAAGACAGCAGATATTGATTTTGAACCCCTTACCAACTGTAAGCCAGGCCTATGCCATGGTTTTACAAGTTGGGGAACAAATGAGTGTGTCGACTCATTTTGCAGATGCTAGTGATCATACTGCTTTATACTCTGGAAATAGAACTGGATACAAAGGTGATGTTTACAGAAAAAGACTGACAAGGGAAGAAAAGATAAAGTTAAAGTGTGAGCACTGTGGAGGAATGGGACACTTGAAACATGATTGTTTTGAACTCATAAGGGTACCAGATTGGTATAAGCGTTTTAAGGCAGAAAAGGGATAAAATAGAGCTCATTTTGTTCTTGATCAGGTTCAAGAAGGGAAGACAGAACAAGACACTCAATCACAAATGCAGAAAAGTGAAATGGAAGTGGACATCATGACAGAAATGAGCAAGATGGTGTAGGCAGAAATTGCTAGACATATGGCAGCATATTTCAAGAAAATGCCAGGCAATAGTATGAATTTAGCCAATCTGGCTGAAATGGATAATGGCTCTGATTCTGTCACATACATAGGACATGCATTATGCTTTTGGCATTAACATGGGAATCAGGGGCAATGAATGGATTATAGATTCAGGTGTGAATAGCCATATGTGTTCTCAGATCAACCTGCTTTCTGACTTGAGAAGGCTGCAAACTCCAGTTCAAATCTTCTTGCCAGATGGTAGTGTTGTTTGGATATTTCTTGTTGGGACAGCAAAGATAAACAAAGATATCACTCTGAAGAATGTGTTGTTTGCTCCCCAATTTACTCATAACCTTCTCTCTGTTGGTCAATTAACCAGAAATATTGAATGCAAAGTGTAATTCCTAGCCTCACACTGTCTTATACAGAGTAAGCACACAGATAAAACTCTTGGTATATGCAGTTTAAAAGGTTCATTATATGTTTTTCTCCCTGAGCAACAGATATCTCAACTAGCTGATAGTGTGCAGCAAAGTATTAGCATCAAGGATCTACACTGTAGACTTGGGCACCCATCTATTAGCACAATGAAACATTTACATTTTTCTAACAAAAGATTGAGAAGTGAAGATCTTGAAGAGTTGGAAACTTATAAGATCTGTTTTGAGGCAAAACAGCAGAGGGATCATTTCCCTATATTACATAGAAGAAGTGATTATTTGTTTGCTCTTATCCACATGGACGTGTGGGGTCCATGTAAGGATGAAAATGTCTCCAACACTCCTTACTTTTTGACCATAGTTGAAGACCACTCCAGGGCTACATAGACCTACCTGTTTAAATCCAAATCACAGGTGTGGTTCATTGTCAAGAGCTTTATTATTATGGTAAAAACTAGATTCAAGACTGCTATTCAAAATATTCATACAGATAATGGTGGTGAATTTTTAAACACACAGATGATAGACCTCCTATCTTCACATGGCATTTTACATCAGAGATCATGCCCTTATACTCCACAACAGAATGGGGTAGTGGAGAGAAAGCATAAGCACTTGCTCTATGTTGCTAGGGCTCTCATGTTTCAGAGTCAGCTGCCCTCTAAGTTCTGGAGTTATGCCATTCTTCACTCAACTTGGCTGATTAATAGACTCTCTACTGCAATCCTGCACTAGGAGTCTCCCTATCAGGTTCTTTTTGGTCATTCACCTGACTTACAGAATTTATTTCTTTTTGGATGTCTTGCTTATAAAGCAAATGTATTCCCTCTGCCATCTAAGTTTGCTAAACGAAGCTCTGAGTGTGTTTTCTTGGGATACTGTTCTCAGCATAAAGGACTTCTACTATATGATATTCATGATCACAAGGTTGTTATTGGAAGGGATGCTAAAGTTTTTCCTTCTCATTTTCCTTTACAGATGGACTTATTACCAGATCTTTCTTTTGAAACTTTTATACCCACTCCTATTCCAGTTACTGTTCCTACTGAGCCTCTTCCTTGTCAGTCTCAGGATTATCCTGATCCTTCTCCTTGTCTTTCTACAACTGAGAAGGATTCTACAGCTATTATACCTTCTCCATCAGCTCATTTAGATTCACCACTCCCTCCTCTTGATCATTATTCTCCTCAGATACCTCATCCTGCTCCTAACTCACCTTTGCTATCTGTACCTCCACCTAAGAAGAGTGCTCGAATTCACAAACCCCCTTCATATTTGACAGATTACATCTATGACACTTCCCTCAAGGGTTCTTATTCTCCTCCTACTTTTCCTTTCTGTCAGAATCCTAATATTACTAACTCCTATGCTGCTTTTCTCTCCCATGTTACTAATATCAAAGAACTGCATTCCTATAAAGAAGCTGCCAAGCACTATGAATGGGTGGAAGCAATGACAAAAGAGCTGGATGTTTTACAGGAGAATCACACCTGGGACCTCATGCCTCTGCCGCCTGGAAAGCAAGCTATAGGCTATAAATGGGTCTACAAGGTTAAACTCAAATTAGATGGTCAGGTAGAGCGCTTCAAAGCCAGACTTGTGGCTAAGGGCTATAATCAGGCTTTTGGTATTGATTATACAGAAGTCTTCTCTCTTGTAGCCAAGTTGGTTACTGTTAGACTTTTCTTTGCTTTTACCTCTCAATTTTCTTGGTACCTTCATCAAGTCGATGTCAACAATGCATTCCTCCATGGGACTTAGTCTGATTAGATATTGTAGTGATTGCTACGGTGTTTTTGTTGTATTTTCCCGTTTTGGTGAAATTTGTAATTTATATTGTAAATTAGTAGAATGCTTGAAGAAAGGGAGGAGAGGAAACAGACGAAGAAGAGGAAGGGAATTGAGATAATTTCTTTCTTAGCTTTATTCAACAGCAACAACAGGGTATAAATACCATAACTGATCCCCACCAAAATAGAAACCCTAAGATATCTTAAGCTAAAAGAAGTAAAATAACATAAACATGATATAAAATATTTAATAGAAGCCCAACAAG